>CM031610.1:92782891-92813524 GCA_018398815.1 Conus ventricosus
TATATGAAAGCCTTCGACTCTGTTGGTAGAGATCGTCTTTGGCTAGTTCTTAAAAAGATAAAAAACATCCACTGGATTACTACGCATGCTCCAAGGCATATATAAAAACAGTCCAGTCGTGCGTACGTTGGAAAGTGAAATGTCTGACTTCTTTGATTGTCCAGCCGGCGTGACACAGGGATATATGTTATCTCCCCTGATTGTTTTCTTGTTGATAACCGAGATTGCTGAACAAGTACCACAGCACGGATTCCAATATTTGCCAGGCTTACAAGACATCTTTTTATTGTTATTTGCTGATGATATATATTTGATATCGACAACACCTTCGGGCTACAAAATCAATTAAACAACCTGGATAAAGCATCAACTTCTCTAGGACTCAAAGTGAACTTAAAGAAAACAAAAGTTATCGTTAGAAAAGGGGGACATTCATCAAAAGCAGAAAAATGATTCTATCAGGGAAAGAGATTGAAGTTGTTAACAGTTATAAGTATTTGGGATTTACTTTAAACAAAAAGCTATCATGCAACAATGTACTCGAACAATATGCAGGCATGACTTAAGCCAAAATGGCAGAAATTATGAAAAACAATGTGGAGTTTGGGAGCAATGGATAGAAGTCTGTATTTTAAACTTTTTGATGTGCAAATGAAACCTATGCTTTTATATGCAGCGGAAGTCTGGGGACAGTCTCATCTATATATTTAAATTTAAGTACCTCACTTGCTTGCATGCAAACGCGTTTTAAATGTACGCCCAAATACACCAAATACAATGGTATACAATGAGCTAGGAAGGTCTCTTTTGTACGTAGATGGTGCAAAAAAATCAATGCGCTACTAGTTCAAATTGCAAAAGCTGTCACTTTCTAGACTAGTAAAACAAGCATATGAAATGGAAAAATCAAAATTTTTTCAGTGTACAAAAAATTGGAGTGTACAAACAAATTGGGTATCTTCGATAAAACATTGTTTGGATACTTATAGTTTTTCTTTTGTTTGGTTAAATGGTGGAGTGAATTACGAAAAACTGTTTTAAAACGTGAACTTAAACAATGCATGATTGACTGTTATAGACAAAACTGGGATAGTAAAATACTTTTTAGTCATATTTCATTACAAAACTTTAAAAACAACTACAATAAGGAATATACAAAACGCAAAACGCATACTTATCGTAGTAAGACAATAAAAACAACAACAAAACATACATCGTCATCATCATAATCAAACATTATCGCCATTAAACTTCATCATCAACATCATCACCTTCCTACTACTGTGATTACTAAAAACCACCATTAGCACTACTACTACCACCACAACTACCCACTGTTATTACTTCTACTACCATTAAAATGATAATCAGTCACTTAATAACCACGGTATGCGGTTTGTTAATCTAATCATGCACACATATAAACACAATTACAACAACAAAGGGTGAACACAAAAACAATAATAGTTGAATAAATGAAAACAAAATGACAGAATAGAGCAAATAAATTAATCAAACATGGAAAACAAAGCAACCGGCCTTTGTCACATTATTTGGAAACCTTGCCAGAAAAAAGCATTAATTCAATTAAAAAAAAAAAGAATTTGGGAGCTATTGTGTAACAAACTTTGTGAATGACATTTGAAGACATGCAGCATACTTTTCTATTTCATTTCTTGCTTTCAAATACACAATGAAAACTTGAAATAATGGCAAATCTTTGTCTAGGCTGTCCGTCATGTTTTTCTATCTGCTCTTGTGCTTTAGGATTATCATCATGTCAGTAATTGTAACAGTCCAAGGAGTAATCACGTACCAAATTCCAGTCACCTCCGATGATGACATTTTCAGCTCCAACTTCCCTAATGTGTTTTTTCCAACGGCACATAGAACTCAGGCTTATCACGATTGGGCCCGTAAATACTAACAAGAAGACATTCTTCATTCATGATTTTAACTGAGGCAAAAATATAATTACCTGCAGTGTCCTTACAAACCTGTCTTAACTGAAAGTCAAAATCATTATTGAACAAAATAGCTACACCCCTTGAATGTCAATTATGAGACGTAAAAAAGCATTTATAGCCCCATTCTGAACGAATATAATTTTCTTATTTCGAGTTTGAAATGAGCTTCCTGCAATAGTTATAGTGAGTATGATTTTCCTCTTGAATAATTAAACACATCTCATCGCTTTATGGGTTGGATAGACCCTGACAATTCATGGATGCAATGGTCACTTTGTTACTCATATTGACAGCGAAATTTAATATGGGTCATACCAACATTTGGACACATTACCATGCTGACATATAAACCGGAACTAAAAGGAAAACGAAAATGAGAGCAAATCGTGTTCACGTCCATAACAACAGGTGCTCCACAGAGGTCATTTTAGCCACAGGCAGACAACAGTTTTTTTTACATCACCATGCACAACGGCACTCTCCAGACAAGATATCTAAAACATACACATTCAAGAAAAGTAAAAAGTTTTCATCAAAAAGAAAGATGAATACACAAGACATGCGCATACTCACATATAGATACACAATGAAGTAAAGTTTCTAGGTAGATCTGTCTCAGGCAGAGAAGGAAAAAAACGGAGAAAGAAAATGAAAAAGAACATTCCTTCTCTCGTTCCATTTTCAGCTGAGCACGTGCAAGGAGACAAAAACAGAAGCAAAAAGTATCAGGGGATTTCCACTTAAAGTATTGCATCCACGACCTGCCAACTGTTAATCCACTGTCGTTCATTACAAAAAGCGTACCAACATCAGGGGATTTCCACTTAAAGTATTGCATCAACGACCTGCCAACTGTTAATCCACTGTCGTTCATTACAAAAAGCGTACCAACATCAGGGGATTTCCACTTAAAGTATTGCATCGACCACCTGCCAACTGTTAATCCAATGTCGTTCATTTCAAAAAGCGTACCAACATCAGGGGATTTCCACTTAAAGTATTGCATCGACGACCTGCCAACTGTTAATCCACTGTCGTTCATTACAAAAAGCGTACCAACATCAGGGGATTTCCACTTAAAGTAGTGCATCGACGACCTGCCAACTGTTAATCCACTGTCGTTCATTACAAAAAGCGTACCAACATCAGGGGATTTCCACTTAAAGTATTGCATCGACGACCTGCCAACTGTTAATCCACTGTCGTTCATTACAAAAAGCGTACCAACATCAGGGGATTTCCACTTAAAGTATTGCATCGACGACCTGCCAACTGTTAATCCACTGTCGTTCATTACAAAAAGCGTACCAACATCATGGGATTTCCACTTAAAGTATTGCATCGACGACCTGCCAACTGTTAATCCACTGTCGTTCATTACAAAAAGCGTACCAACATCAGGGGATTTCCACTTAAAGTATTGCATCGACGACCTGCCAACTGTTAATCCACTGTCGTTCATTACAAAAAGCGTACCAACATCAGGGGATTTCCACTTAAAGTATTGCATCGACGACCTGCCAACTGTTAATCCACTGTCGTTCAATTACAAAAAGCGTACCAACATCAGGGGATTTCCACTTAAAGTATTGCATCGACGACCTGCCAACTGTTAATCCACTGTCGTTCATTACAAAAAGCGTACCAACATCAGGGGATTTCCACTTAAAGTAGTGCATCGACGGCCTGCCAACTGTTAATCCACTGTCGTTCATTACAAAAAGCGTACCAACATCAGGGGATTTCCACTTAAAGTATTGCATCGACGACCTGCCAACTGTTAATCCACTGTCGTTCATTACAAAAAGCGTACCAACATCAGGGGATTTCCACTTAAAGTATTGCATCGACGATCTGCCAACTGTTAATCCACTGTCGTTCATTACAAAAAGCGTACCAACATCATGGATTTCCACTTAAAGTAGTGCATCGACGACCTGCCAACTGTTAATCCACTGTCGTTCATTACAAAAAGCGTACCAACATCAGGGGATTTCCACTTAAAGTATTGCATCGACGACCTGCCAACTGTTAATCCTCTGTCGTTCATTACAAAAAGCGTACCAACATCAGGGGATTTCCACTTAAAGTATTGCATCGACGACCTGCCAACTGTTAATCCACTGTCGTTCATTACAAAAAGCGTACCAACATCAGGGGATTTCCACTTAAAGTATTGCATCGACGACCTGCCAACTGTTAATCCACTGTCGTTCATTACAAAAAGCGTACCAACATCAGGGGATTTCCACTTAAAGTAGTGCATCGACGGCCTGCCAACTGTTAATCCACTGTCGTTCATTACAAAAAGCGTACCAACATCAGGGGATTTCCACTTAAAGTATTGCATCGACGACCTGCCAACTGTTAATCCACTGTCGTTCATTACAAAAAGCGTACCAACATCAGGGGATTTCCACTTAAAGTATTGCATCGACGGCCTGCCAACTGTTAATCCCCTGTCGTTCATTACAAAAAGCGTACCAACATCAGGGATTTCCACTTAAAGTAGTGCATCGACGACCTGCCAACTGTTAATCCACTGTCGTTCATTACAAAAAGCATACCAACATCAGGGGATTTCCACTTAAAGTAGTGCATCGACGACCTGCCAACTGTTAATCCACTGTCGTTCATTACAAAAAGCGTACCAACATCAGGGGATTTCCACTTAAAGTAGTGCATCGATGACCTGCCAACTGTTAATCCACTGTCGTTCATTACAAAAAGCGTACCAACATCAGGGATTTCCACTTAAAGTAGTGCATCGACGACCTGCCAACTGTTAATCCACTGTCGTTTATTTACAAAAAGCGTACTAACATCAGGGATTTCCACTTAAAGTAGTGCATCGACGACCTGCCAACTGTTAATCCACTGTCGTTCATTACAAAAAGCGTACCAACATCAGGGGATTTCCACTTAAAGTAGTGCATCGACGACCTGCCAACTGTTAATCCACTGTCGTTCATTACAAAAAGCGTACCAACATCAAGGGATTTCCACTTAAAGTAGTGCATCGACGACCTGCCAACTGTTAATCCACTGTCGTTCATTACAAAAAGCGTACCAACATCAGGGGATTTCCACTTAAAGTATTGCATCGACGACCTGCCAACTGTTAATCCACTGTCGTTCATTACAAAAAGCGTACCAACATCAGGGGATTTCCACTTAAAGTATTGCATCGACGACCTGCCAACTGTTAATCCACTGTCGTTCATCACAAAAAGCGTACCAACATCAGGGGATTTCCACTTAAAGTAGTGCATCGACGGCCTGCCAACTGTTAATCCACTGTCGTTCATTACAAAAAGCGTACCAACATCAGGGGATTTCCACTTAAAGTATTGCATCGACGACCTGCCAACTGTTAATCCACTGTCGTTCATTACAAAAAGCGTACCAACATCATGGGATTTCCACTTAAAGTATTGCATCGACGGCCTGCCAACTGTTAATCCCCTGTCGTTCATTACAAAAAGCGTACCAACATCAGGGGATTTCCACTTAAAGTAGTGCATCGACGACCTGCCAACTGTTAATCCACTGTCGTTCATTACAAAAAGCGTACCAACATCAGGGGATTTCCACTTAAAGTAGTGCATCGACGACCTGCCAACTGTTAA
The DNA here is from genome assembly GCA_018398815.1 of Conus ventricosus. NCBI lineage: Eukaryota > Metazoa > Mollusca > Gastropoda > Neogastropoda > Conidae > Conus > Conus ventricosus. Next base: position 92,788,488 of record CM031610.1, read on the forward strand.
TCCACTGTCGTTCATTATAAAAAGCGTACCAACATCAGGGATTTCCACTTAAAGTAGTGCATCGACGACCTGCCAACTGTTAATCCACTGTCGTTCATTACAAAAAGCGTACCAACATCAGGGGATTTCCACTTAAAGTAGTGCATCCACGACCTGCCAACTGTTAATCCACTGTCGTTCATTACAAAAAGCGTACTAACATCAGGGGATTTCCACTTAAAGTAGTGCATCGACGACCTGCCAACTGTTAATCCCCTGTCGTTCATTACAAAAAGCGTACCAACATCAGGGGATTTCCACTTAAAGTAGTGCATCGACGACCTGCCAACTGTTAATCCACTGTCGTTCATTACAAAAAGCGTACCAACATCAAGGGATTTCCACTTAAAGTAGTGCATCGACGACCTGCCAACTGTTAATCCACTGTCGTTCATTACAAAAAGCGTACCAACATCAGGGGATTTCCACTTAAAGTATTGCATCGACGACCTGCCAACTGTTAATCCACTGTCGTTCATTACAAAAAGCGTACCAACATCAGGGGATTTCCACTTAAAGTAGTGCATCGACGACTTGCCAACTGTCAATCCACTGTCGTTCATTACAAAAAGCGTACCAACATCAGGGGATTTCCACTTAAAGTAGTGCATCGACGACCTGCCAACTGTTAATCCACTGTCGTTCATTAGAAAAAGTGTACCAACATCAGGGGATTTCCACTTAAAGTAGTGCATCGACGACCTGCCAACTGTTAATCCACTGTCGTTCATTACAAAAAGCGTACCAACATCAGGGATTTCCAATTAAAGTATTGCATCGACGACCTGCCAACTGTTAACCTGTTCAGTGCCTCACAATAGTACAAACAAAGGTGTTCCCAGGTGCCTGGGAAATCTCATGATAATTAACAAAAAATTCTAGCTCAGAAACTACAAAAGATAGAAAAATGAAATCCATATCATTTTTGAAGGAAATTGAATGAAGATTTTGAATCTGAGCTTCTTTTGTTTTAATTTTGATAATAAAAAGTATTTAGGCTTTTAGATTTGGATAGATTTTTTTGCACGATCAAAAACATATATATTTACCACATCCAAAAAAGAACACACAGCAAAAAAGTTGAAAATAAAGTTTGTATTGTCACACTACACCTGTAAATGAAAGTAAAACAGTTTGGAAGTCTATCAAGACGCTCACACTCGATGCAGACTGACCAGTCCACGACCACGCCCCCCCTCTCCCCACCACAACCCCCTTGCTCGACTTCAACCCTCTCTTTCACCCCTCATCTTCCCATTCCTTTCCGTCTGCACCGTGTGTCACGCCACGAGCATGCCACGCTCCCCCTCGCGCTGATTTTCACATCACTGGACACCAGCACGCAGTGCACAGTACACACTAGCCTGGCTCGTTCGACGCTGTCAGCTGAACACACACTGAGGTCACAGAGCCCTACTCAATAACCGACGATTATGGTCGGCAATTTCACCACTATCATCATCTCACCTTCATGCTCGAGTGAGTCGTTGAATAAAAGATTATTGTCTTTGTCAAAAATCATCAGCAGAGCCTGCTCAGCTGTGTAAAAACGTTGATTTGGTCGCTGGGCTTGTCGAAGTTTGCGCCGCCAATTTGCAAGCGAGACGAAGTGCTGGCTGGTCATCCAGTCAGTGATGAGAATAAATGGGCTTTACCCTCACGTGTGGTCATTTACATATTATTTTAGGACTACAGACATATAAGGCTTTCTACGCAAACTCTTTTTTAGTCCGTTGATAGAAATAGAAACGAATGAAAATTCAAGAAAAATGCATGACGTCAGGGGAATGCCCATGGGCACTGGAAAAGCACTTTTATTACAGCGTCAGCTGACTTACTAAAGGCGCTCAAGGGGTTTAAATTCCACTGTCGTTCATTACAAAAAGCGTCCAACATAGGGGATTTCCACTTAAAGTATTGCATCGACGACCTGCCAACTGTTAATCGACTGTCGTTCATTACAAAAAGCGTACCCAACATCAGGGGATTTTCCACTTTATACAGTGCATCACGAACCTGGCCAACTGTTAATCCACTGTCGTTCATTACAAAAGCGTACCAACATCGGGGGTTTTCCCCACTTAAAGTAGTGCATCGACGGCCTGCCAACTGTTAATCCACTGTCGTTCATTACAAAAAGCGTACCAACATCAGGGGATTTCCACTTAAAGTATTGCATCGACGACCTGCCAACTTTTAAATTTCCCTGTCGTTCATTACAAAAAGCTTTACCAACATCAGGGGATTTCCACTTAAAGCATTGCATCGACGACCTGCCAACTGTTAATCCACTGTCGTTCATTACAAAAAGCGTACCAACATCAGGGGATTTCCACTTAAAGATTGCATCGACGACCTGCCAATGTTAATTCCACTGTCGTTCATTACAAAAAGCGTACCAACATCAGGGATTTCACTTAAAGTATTGCATCGACGCCCTGCCAACTGTTTAATCCACTGTCGTTCATTACAAAAAGCGTACCAACAACGGGGGAAATTCCACTTAAAGTATTGCATCGACGACCTGCCAACTGTTAATCCACTGTCTTTCATTACAAAAAAGCGTACCAACATCAGGGGATTTCCACTTAAAGTATTGCATCGACGACCTGCCAACTGTTAATCCACTGTCGTTCATTACAAAAAGCGTACCAACATCAGGGGATTCCACTTAAAGTATTGCATCGACGACCTGCCAACTGTTAATCCACTGTCGTTCATTACAAAAAGCGTACCAACATCAGGGGTTTTCCCACTTAAAGTATTGCATCAAACGACCTGCCAACTGTTAATCCACTGTCGTTCATTACAAAAGCGTACCAACATCGGGGGAAATTTTCCATTTAAAAGTATTGCATCGACGACTGCCAACTGTTAATCCACTGTCGTTAAATTACAAAAAGCGTTACAACATCAGGGATTTCCATTAAAGTATTCCCATCGACGACCTGCCAACTGTTAATTTTCCCCATGTCGTTAATACAAAGGCGTACCAAATCAGGGGTTTCCCTTAAGTATTGCATCGACGACTGCAATGTTAATCCACTGTCGTTCATTACAAAAAGCGTACCAACATCAGGGGATTTCCACTTAAAGTAGTGCTTTCGACGACCTGCCAACTGTTAATCCACTGTCGTAAATTACAAAAAGCGTACCAACACAGGGATTTCCACTTAAAGTATTGCATCGACGGCCTGCCAACTGTTAATCCCCTGTCTTTTCATTACAAAAAGCGTACCAACATCAGGGGATTTCCACTTAAAGTATGCATCGACGACCTGCAAACTGTTAATCCACTGTCGTTCATTACAAAAAGCGTACCAACATCGGGGGATTTCCACTTAAAGTAGTGCTTTCGACGACCTCCCAAACTGTTAATCCACTGTCGTTTCATTACAAAAAGCGAAACCAAATCAGGGTATTTCCACTTAAAGTAGTGCATCGACGACCTTCCAACTGTTAATCCACTGTCGTTCATTACAAAAAGCGTATCAAAATCAGGGGATTTCCACTTAAAGTAGTGCATCGACGACCTGCCAACTGTTAATCCACTGTCGTTCATTAAAAAAAGCGTTACAAAACATCAGGGGATTTCCACTTAAAGTAGTGCATCGACACCTGCCAACTGTTAATCCACTGTCGTTCATTACAAAAACGTACCAACATGGGGGGATTTCCACTTAAAGTAGTGCATGGGACGACCTGCCAACTTTTAAAACCCACTGCCCTTTCATTACAAAAAGCGTACCAACATCAAGGGATTTCTACTTAAAGTAGTGCATCGACGACCTGCCAACTGTTAATCCCTGTCGTTCATTACAAAAAGCGTACCAACATCAGGGGATTTCCACTTAAAGTATTGCATCGACGACCTGCCAACTGTTAATCCACTGTCGTTCATTACAAAAAGCGTACCAACATCGGGGGTTTTCCCCACTTAAAAGTAGTGCATCGACGACTTGCCAACTGTCAATCCACTGTCGTTCATTACAAAAGCGTACCAACATCAGGGGATTTCCACTTAAAGTAGTGCATCGACGACCTGCCAACTGTTAATCCCACTGTGGTTCATTACAAAAAGCGTACCAACTCAGGGGATTTCCACTTAAAGTAGTGCTTCGCGACCTGCCAACTGTTAACCCCTGTCGTTCATTACAAAAAGCGTACCAACATCAGGGATTTCCAATTAAAGTATTGCATCGAACGACCTGCCAACTGTTATCCACTGTCGTTCATTACAAAAGCTTTACCAACATCAGGGGATTTCCACTTAAAGTATTGCATCGACGACTTGCAACGTTAATCGACTGTCGTTCATTACAAAAAGCGTACCAACATCAGGGATTTCCACTTAAAGCAGTGCATCGACGACCTGCCAACTTTTAAAATCCACTGTCGTTCATTACAAAAAGCGTCCCCAACATCAGGGATTTTCCACTTAAAGTAGTGGCATCGACGGCCTGCCAACTGTTAATCCACTGTCGTTCATTAAAAAAAGCGTACCAACATCGGGGGATTTCCACTTAAAGTATTGCATCGACGACCTGCCAACTTTTTAATCCACTGCCCGTTCATTACAAAAAGCGTACCAACATCAGGGGATTTTCCACTTAAAGCATTGAAATCGACGACCTGCCAACTGTTAATCCACTGTCGTTCATTACAAAAAGCGTACCAACATCAGGGGATTTCCACTTAAAGTATTGCATCGACGACCTGCCAACTGTTAATCCACTGTCGTTCATTATAAAAGCGTACCAACATCAGGGATTTCCACTTAAAGTAGGGGCATCGACGCCCTGCCAATGTTAACCCAAACTGTCGTTCATTACAAAAAGCGTACCAACATCAGGGGATTTCACTTAAAGTATTGCATCGACGACCTGCCAACTGTTAATCCACGTCGTTCATTAAAAAAAGCGTACCAACATCAGGGAATTTCCACTTAAAGTATTGCATCGACGACCTGCCAACTGTTAACCCACTGTCGTTCATTACAAAAAGCGTACCAACATCAGGGGATTTCCATTTAAAGTATTGCATCGACGACCTTCCCCAACTGTTAATCCACTGTCGTTTCATTACAAAAAGCGTACCAACATCAGGGGATTTCCCTTAAAGTAGTGCATCGGACGACCTCCCAACTGTTAATCCACTGTCGTTCATTACAAAAAGCGTACCAACATCAGGGGGTTTCACTTAAAGTGTGCATCGACGACCTGCCAACTGTTAATCCACTGTCGTTTCATTACAAAAAGCGTACAACATCAGGGGATTTCCACTTAAGTAGTGCATCGACGCCCTGCCAACTGTTAATCCACTGTCGTTCATTACAAAAACGTACAACATCAGGGGATTTCCACTTAAATTATTGCATCAAACGCCCTGCCAACTGTTAATCCACTGTCGTTCATACAAAAAGCGTACCAACATCAGGGATTTCCATTTAAAAGTAGTGCATCGACGACCTGCCAACTTTTAAAATTCCCCTGTCGTTCATTACAAAAAAGCGTACCAACATCAGGGGATTTCCACTTAAAGTATTGCATCGACGACTGCCAACTGTTAATCCACTGTCGTTCTTTACAAAAAGCGTACCAAACATCAGGGATTTCCACTTAAAGTAGGCATCGACGACCGCCAACTGTTAATCCACTGTCGTTTATTACAAAAAGCGTACCAACTCAGGGGATTTCCACTTAAAGTATTGCATCGACGACCTCCCAAAACTGTTAATCCACTGTCGTTCATTACAAAAAGCGTACCAACATCGGGATTTCCACTTAAAGTACTGCTTTCGACCACCTGCCAACTTTTAATCCACTGTCGCTCATTACAAAAGCGTACCAACATCAGGGGATTTCCACTTAAAGTAGTGCATCGACGACATGCCAACTGTTAATCCCTGTCGTTCATTACAAAGCGTACCAACATCAGGGATTTCCACTTAAAGTATTGCATCAACGACCTGCCAACTGTTTAATCCACTGTCGTTAAATTACAAAAGCGTACCACCATCAGGGGATTTCCAGTTAAAGTATTGCATCGACGACCTGCCAACTGTTAATCCACTGTCGTTCATTACAAAAAGTGTACCAAATCAGGGGATTTCAATTTAAAAGTATTGCATCGACGACCTGCCAACTGTTAACCCACTGTCGTTCATTACCAAAAAGCGTACCAAACATCGGGGGATTTCCACTTAAAGTATTGCATCGACCACCTCCAACTGTTAATCCACTGACGTTCATATACAAAAAGCGTACCAACATCAGGGGATTTCCACTTAAAGTATTGCTTCGACGACCTGCCAACTGTTAATCCACTGTCGTTCATTACAAAAAGCGAAACCAACATCAGGGGATTTCCACTAAAGTTTTGCTTCGACGACCTGCCCACTGTTAATCCACTGTCGTTCATTTCAAAAAAGCGTACCAACATCAGGGGATTTCCACTTAATAGTATTGCATCGCGACCCTGCCAACTGTTATTCACAGTCGTTCATTACAAAAAGAGTACCAAATCAGGGGATTCACTTAAAGTATTGCATCGACGACCTGCCAACTGTTAATCCACTGTAGGGAACTGCATTTTACCAATCTAACTCACTTGGCTCTCTCCACGAGTTTTTGGCGGGAAAGTGGCCTAAAAGCCCCGCCTTTTTTCTGTGGCGGAAGAGAGAGAGAGTGAATCACTGGCAACCTGACTAAAAGTCCGTTAAGGTCAAGTTGCCCTCTAGAACAGACAAACAGACTGAAGGAGAAGAGAGAGATACGAGAGGGTCGACAGACTGAACAGAGAGGCGCCCATGCACACACACACACACACAACACACACCACACACCACACACCACACACACACAGGCGCCACTAACAACCACACACAACACACACACAACTCTTTCTCTTTCTATCTCTCAGTTAAATGTCATAAAATCGCACACTTCTTTGACTAATTTCACCTACAAACTTTGTACACAGACAGGCAGTCACGGTGGCTAAAACCTGATCACTTAATTTACGGCTCGCGGCAGTTTTGCAACCAGAGCGCCTAGCCTTCGCCGTGTAAACGAAGCACACTCGGCTGGGTTGCACACATTATGTCAGAAAAATGATTTGGAAATTTCTAGATTGCCACGTCGTCCACACCGCATCGGATGGCTGTCACGCGACACTGACAGGTGTTTGCCATTGGCTTGTCGGACTCTCGGGAAAAGAAGGTTGTGTTAAGTTTTGAATGCGCCTGGTGTGACCTCTGTGTTTTAATTGTGTTATTTAAAATGGCTAAAACGTTACTGAAGTGAAGAACAGGTTTTGTGATATTTGAGCATAAGTTTTACTTTAACTGCATGTTAGAGTATTTGTTGAAGAATTAGGCAAGCATGTTGTGAACCGGGGAGATTGTTTCTAGAAAACCGAAAAAAAGTGAACTAACTGCTTTTAGGAAATGAAAGACTATCTTAAAGGTTTGTTGGTTCAAGGAAATGAAACAAGATGTAGCCAGTTTAAATACGTGTTTGACTATTGATGAGCATTGGCTCCTTATCTAATAAATGGGCGCTGCATTGTTGAATGAAAAAATTGGCCGAAGCCAAACAAACCATTTGAGGCGTTGCATTGTTGGGGAGCTGGTGAGACAGCTTAAGCCATGTTAAAAAACATGGCGTTCATTTCTAAGGCGGAGGTAAACACGGCTGATTGTATGCTTAAAATCGTATATTTGAAACATTTTGCTGTCATCCCAAGTAAAAATGTTTCCAGTGTGTTATTAGACTTGAATGATTGTTAACTACAGATTCAGTGTTCATTTGGCAAGTGTTCTGTGTATGAAGATGTGTATACTTTTTCTACTTTTTTAATTCTAAATAGTTCATCTGCCTTCAAGTGTGCCCTTTGCAACTGAATGCGATTCAAATGTTCTGTCAAAACAAACTAGATAAGGTTAGGCCAAGACTTAGTACATCTACCAGTATGGAGAGGAGTAGTGTGTGGCCAGCACTATCTTCATATAAATGCTTCTAAAAATACTATGACGGGATATGTACTACTACTGGCGATTAGAGCCGCCATAAAAAGCTTGGCTACGGCCGTAATTGCTGTAACTCTGCGAATTTTCAAGCCTGGTTGAGAAAAGGGAGCACAGGCACTAGGCTAAGTGATAAGTTTTATATTTTTGACATAAAATCCGCTCACTTATTCTGACTAATTTCTAACCTACAAAACTATGTGGTAAAACAGATAGGCTGACACGAGGCAGAAATAACCTAATCGCTTAATTTACGGCTAGCGGAGACGCGCGAACATTCGTTCACACAGCGCACGGCCAAGCGACCAAAAAATCAATATAGCGGGAGGGCTTGCAGGTGAGGGGGGGGGGTGGGGGGGTGTGATTCATTTCAGTGTTGGACAGCGCGCAAGGTGTCGTTAGCGAATGTTCTAGGACTGTTACGTGTCAATCCCACTTTGTGGCCGCCACGTCAGCAAGATCCGGGTTGTATTGTCATTGAAGGTGTGTGGCTGTTAGTGAGAAGTTATTTACCGGGTTTTGTGCAGGTTGGTTTTTGTTTAATTTAATATTTTGATCATGGCAGCACAAAGGACAGTGGGAGATTTCTAAGCTGACAATACTTGACGTGCATGTGATATATGCAACTTTTGTTCGTGCTTTGGATGTTAAGTTGAGAGCGGCAGCTACTTTTTATTCTCGCATACTAAGAGGATTGCTCGTTTGTTGAATCCATATGCTAAAAAGGTTTTCTACAGTTGGTCTTTCTTTCATAGAAGTCTACTCTATGAGAAGGATTTGTATTTAATGTTTACAAGCAGTGAGGAGATAGAAATTATTGGGGTCTATCCCGTACAAGAACCAATGCAACTCCTAACACCACTCTCTAAAAGTCCGCAGCAGTGAGATGAGAACTAGAGCTCAACCTTTAGAGCGGTCAAAGGTCACCAGGGGCAAAGCTTTTTCTTCAGCGCCTCCACCCTAGAGCGGTCAAGGTCACAGTGGCAAGCCGTTTTTTCAACGCGCCACCCTAGTGCGGTCAAAGGGTCACAGTGGCAAGCCGTTTCTTAGCGCACCACCTTAGAGCGGTAAAGGTAACAGTAGCAGCCGTTTTCCAGCGCTCCACCCTAGAGCGCTCAAAGGTTACAGTGGCAAGCCGTTTGAGAGATCCAGCGCTCCTCCCTAGAGCGGTCAAAGGTTATCAGCAGTGAGAAGATAGACTTTTTTTTTGCTTGCTTCGTCGCTTTGCTGTCTACGCCCCCTTAACTACAAAGGCTTGTCTATTCAGACGTCTTGCGCCCAAGTGGTGGTTACCACATGTGACAAATAATAAAGCTCTGTGTAGACACCAACTCACTACCACCCCAAGTCGCCCCAAGTTCTTAATTAAGTTTTTTAATTAAGTCACCCAAGTTCTTAATTAAAAAACTTAATTCAGAACGGAATTTAGTTTTAATTAAGTTACATCAAGTTTTATAAGTTTTGATTATGTTTTTAATTAAGTCTCTGTTTAAGTTACCTCAAGATTGTAATTAAGTCATCCTCTTAAGTACACTAGTTTTATTTAAGTTATTCTTATAATTTATCTAAAAAAAATACACTTTGTGTTTATCCTATAATAGTAGATGTCTAATATTGTACACACACGCCCTCAAAATACGCTCATCGCTAAGAATATCTTGCTCGGCGTTCTCTGCGCGAGATCGGTCAGCATAGGATCTTAATGATGTTTTTACAGCTAAGCAACGCATTGATTACTATTCTGGTCTATGGAAATGTCGTTTATAAGACTCATGTCTTTATTAATTGACTTCATCTATTCATTTTATTAATACGCCATGATCTATTTTTATTAAAAAAATTTAAAATTAAGTTCTTAAATAATTTTTCCATCTGAAATGGATCAAAATGATCTTTGGTTGTTGACGGTTCTGGCGTGCTGTTGTTTTCTGTATTTTGTGGGCTCAGATTTTTTGATTTTGCTTTTGTTTTGGCTGCCATTCTTTATATATGTTTTAACAGTAATAACCCGCCCCCAGCAGCTGCAAGGGCGCCAAAAATGGCAACTGTTTTTAGTTCAATATTATGAAGACTTTGGAGCACTGTAGGTCTTGAATCTCATGAAGTTTTTATAGCTGTCATTGAATCAACGTGTTCTGGCGTTGGCGGTGTTATGTTTTCATTATGAGTTATATTCCGTATCATTAATTTTTTTTGTCTGTTCCACTCTGCTTAATTTTCTTCCTGCTTCAACACGCCAGGATTTTTTTTTTAATGGTCTCCACCTGGTTCAGCGTTTTTCTGCGGATTTTTGGCTTGGTACTTTCCACCACTGATTCAGTGTTTTTGATTCTGCTGATTTTCTGGCTCGCGTGTTTTTGAAGGGAAAATAAATTCTATATGATTAAAAGTTATTAAATCCCATGATTGGCGATAACAATGTTCCAAATCTATAGTATTAATCACACCTAGAGACTCTATTGACTGTGTTTTAATAACTGGATTGCGTTAAATAATACGTTAAGATCTTGTTCAGATCAATGGGAGCAAATCTACTGACTAGTTTAGTGTACAAAATAAGAACGTTTGCCCCACACTTTCACCATTCTAGACCCCAGCTGCGCTTCAACATGTTATGAACTTTAAAATGTCTTGCGGCGACTCTGTTGAATCTGTTCAATGCTGAATTCAGTTCCGAGGAACTGTTTTGTTTTTTCCACTTGCTGCAAAGATTTAAGCCTCTCCTTTTGGCATATAGCTGGTCATTCATCTGGTCATTCATAAGTTCAGGAAGTTTAGCCACCTTGTAGCTGTAGTAGATCCATCTATGTTCATGATTTTGTATTATTTATCATTATTTTATTTTAAAAAAATGAGCACCGAAAAAAAAATGTGACCAACCTTGTATACCATTCTGCTGTTATTGGAGGCCTAGTGTAGGATACTCTATGCTTTGGTAAAAGCCTAGTTAAAAATAAAGCCAGCAGATATGGCAAACTTAGACTTGAGGATTCAGGCAAGCTAATTGCTATCATTGCAGCTTCGTTTGTACGAAAGATTTTCTAGTTAAGCTAGAGGAATAATTCCGGACAATTTTAATATGTAAGAAAAAAATAACATTTATAAAAATGGCTTCATCGTAATGTTGATAGGCGGGCTGTGTTAATGCGCTCGGCTTTTAGTGGAAGTAATTTAAGCATTTAGTAAATGCGAGATGAAGGCGAGAGAAAAAAGATCATAAGACAAAAGCTGCTGGAGCAACTAGCGCAGCACACAGATCGTATGAAAAGCAGAGTATTGAGCAGTTAGATTTTTTTAATAAATCACTGAAAAAACAGGGGACATGCAGCTTACAATTATAGATGTTGATAAGCAATAATAACAAAATTATTTTGTAACAGGCAAACATCGAAGACATTGGCCCCCACCCAAAATTCAGTGACTTTTATCAACCATCAGAAAAACAAAAGATGCAAGAAATTGTTTATTGTCTTTGGTATGACTGTTGTGTATTTGTTGACATAATATTGGCTGAATAAAAAAATGAACAAAATCTAGTTATTCGCCCAAAGGATATTGACGGGAATAAACAGCAATTAAAAAGCCTAAGCAAGCAGCTGAGTCTGTGAACAAACAGCAAATTGAATGGTATCTAAACAAGCGATTTGGCAACACAATTTATTTTACCAGGGCCTAGGCGAATTCAGAGACCACACTTTGTCAATACAACTCCAAACGGACACCATCAAATGGAACCTTCTTATTGTCCTATGATACTGATTAGGACGAAAAAGATTTACGTACGCACTCACAGTCATTGACATGCTTCAAGATACAAAGATGCGGGAGCCATTAACACATAAGAGGGCATTCTGCTGTTGCTGTCGCCATACAACTAATATTACCAACGAGCCGCTATCTTACCTCGCATGTATTGATTAAGTTGGATGATGGAAAAAGAATTTAAAGGCAGTGAATCAATTGGTTGTTTTAAAACATTGAGTTACCATTTAGAAGAGGCATTCCAGGATGTTCACAGAACCACAGGCTTTAGTCGAAAACTTTATAACAATTCAGTTATCCGAAAAGACTTTTTCCTACCAGTATCACAGAGGCTTATTGACAATTCTCGCAACACAGAATGGGTTAGAAGGACTGCCCTCTGTTTTGAGCGCAATGAATAATGAAGAATTTAAAGGGGTTAAAACCAGTACAAGCAATCAAAAGAAAAAACAATAAATGTTGCTGAAGACTCCAGTCACCCAGCAAACTATTACGTTTGGTTTGAAAGTAAGGTACCTTTATTTACCGGGGAGAAGCAGAAGGGGACACTCGCATCAGGGCAACCGATCCAGTTTGGAGTGTTGACCCATATGAAATAAAAAGAATTGTAAAGATGAATCCGCCGTGTATTATTTACGAGAAACTGACACAACAAAACAACCAGCTCCTCAAAGATCTTTTGTGAAAGAAGAACTGCAGATAATTCCGCCAGACACAGTTCCGCTTTAATTAATTTACGTAAACATATTTTGGTTTAAAATGGAAGGCCAGGAGGAAGCGCAGAACAAAACAAGAATGGTAAAGGAAGAGACCATGAAAATGATACGGGAATCATTTCATGCGTGTAATGCTATTAAGGAAACATTTTCGAGGATTAATCAATGCATGCTAAATCATCCAGATCACCTACAACTCAAACCCCAAATTGGGAAAAAGAATATCTTGAAATAATAAAAAAAATTCGAACGCGTCAAGCAAACATGAGAAAAGATTTAAATGAATTGGATGAAGCTATGATTGATCTTATAATAAAAGTTGATGAAAAATATAAAACCCCTGTTTATGCGGTCCTCCAGTGCCCGATTGCATATGAAAACTCCGGATTAACAAACACCCGTTTTGTGTTTGTTCTATCTAACGACTTCTTTGTTACAACTGTTGTGTTGATCTCATGTAGATTAGATCGCAGTTTTACGTTGTCATGATGAAAGTCTTATTGCCAAACAATGCTTCTTTGTAGTTGTCATGTGATATGTTTGACTGCACAAACACTGCGAGATATTCCCTTTGCTTTCTTAATGATTTTCTCCTGGCTCGAAATACTGTACATTTTCGACCTTAACCCCACATACTCCTTGATCACCTTTCCAGATAATTCATCCTTCATCTTTCCTAAAACCTTCTTATTAACGGATGAATGTAAAGGCGAATCTTTAGGGTAATCAGATGTATCATACCATCCGCATGTCCTTTAGCTACTTCCATTTCCATGTCTTTATAAATATCTTCAGTAGGGATATCTATAACAAAACTATCTGTATCTGTGTAAAGTACTTTGGACTCTGGATACAAGGGTTTAAAGTAGTCATAAAGAAATTCTAACATCAAAAGCTTTGATAATTCTAAAACAGTAAACCCAATAAATACAGGTTTGTCTAATTTGACTTTCTTTTTTTTCATCATTATGCCAAAAAGCTGATCATGAAATCTTCTAAAGTCCTGATAATTTGGTTTTGAAGTCAGCTTAATTGCTTCGTTCTCTTTGGTGACTAATCTGACATCTTTACGTTTGTGGGGATTCTCCATAGTCTTTCCAAAACAGCTGTTGTTCATCAACTTGAAAAAGTCTTTTTCTGAAGCATCTGTGGATTTGGTTCTAAGATCAGTGTTCTTCATGATGTATGGTTTCATGAACTGTTCTTGATCGAAAGCAATTATACGATGGACAGCTGTTAACTTTAAACCATGTCTTAAATAAAATTGTAGAAGTCTGTAATGACAGACATAATTTTTTTTGCCTCGAAGATTAGGCACAAGTTTAGGTGGTTCTCTTGGATCCATCTTTAGACTTTCTGCTGCTAATGGATAGTCATTATGCAGGTCATGGAGTTCATGAGGATATTCTAAGTCAACTTCTAGAATGAAACCACGCTGTTGATCAGGCGTTAAACTGCCCAACCACTTTAATGCCTTTTGAATATTATTAGGATCGCCGCCTGTGTACATTTTAAAGTTGCGTAATGGAAGCGATTGCGCCATAGCCCATCCATACAGATTGTTTGCATCTAAATACATAAGATAGTTAGGCCTTTTACTCAGATCATAGTCGTCCAAGTATTTGTTGTTTGCTTTACAGTAATGATGCGATGCCATACTAATTCCTCCCGCAATCCGTTTTCAATCATCTGAAGCATTGGTAAATCTGACAATAAATCAATCTGTACTCCAGTAAACTTTAAGAAAGCGTCCCAACTCATCCCGGGTGCAGAAATATAATGCGCAGGATCCAAACTGTAATGTTTCATGCAGGTCTTTCTATAATTTTCAAAGACGTCCGCCAACAAACATACATCTGCCATTAAATAGGAGTCATGATAGTCTCCCATCGTTTTACAATCTAACTTTTGCCAAGCATCTTGAGCATGCTGGTAATCGGAGTCGCTGATGTCCTTTCCTCTAAGACTAGAAAAGAACGCGCCTTTAGGAGGAAGTGTATCTTCGTCAAACCTTTCCCAACTGTTCATGTACTCATAAGGGTAAACGCCCTTTCTAACAAGAGTTGAGTCAAAATGTTCTTCCGTTATTGGGCAGGACTTTAAGGACCTAGCCAGTGACTCTAATGAACCCATCATGTGCTGCATAGAGTCATAAAAAGACATGTTATTTAGATTAAAGCACATGTACTTTTCTGATGACTGTGCAATGCATGACACCCTGAAGGCATCGTCCACTGCTTTCATTATAAGATGAGAGTCGTAACCTCGCAAGTTATGAAAGAAGATGGGCAGCTTCCATGTCTTTGGTTCAAACTTTAGTTGAAGATTGCATTTGTTATGCGCCGCTCCTCTGAACTTTCCACTAATGTGATCATGGTCTCTTACTGTTGGATTCGCTGCGTCTGATGAGAGGCCTAAACCGCAAATCCAACAATGTGTGGCTGAGTCATACTGTTGTTGGTCTTCAGGCGTCATCATGATTTCAGATAAATTCAGATTATTAGAACAATCATTACGCACTTGCTGCATGCGCTGTAAAAATCTTCTAGCCGCATCTGGTCCTCTGTATAATTCTGGTTCTGAATAAACGCCATCCGACCTGACAACGATGAAAGCAAATGAACAAATCTGATGATTACTCATTAAGACTGTTTTTTCGAAGTTTTTGTGGCGCTGGCCCTTCATAAGGAACAATGAGTGATTCGAAGTCTGCGTAAACAACATATGGAGAATTTTGCACCCTTTTCGATTTCTTAAAACTAACTTTAGACCCGGGTGGGGGCCCCCGTAATTGTTTCTGTATTACAGTTACAGAATTTTAAAATGTTTTTATGTTGTTGGGGCTTGAACAGATGGCATTTTTGTTAAACATTTTTCAGAATTCTTGTTTGCATGATTTTTTGAAGTTGCTGCTTAGTCTACTCATTTTTCGTATCAATGTGAAAATGCGTAGCCCTTTTGGGGGAAAGACATTGGATAAGTAAAACGTTTTTGTCTGGTTCCCCTATGTTGGATGTTTTGGATATTTTAAATTTGGCACCAAATTTGTTTCCTACCCCATGTGTATACTTTTACAGTTATTGGGTTGTTTTGTTCTTCAAATGATCAATTTGGTTACACTAACAGGAAAGGATATTCAATGAATTTAAAGATTTTTGGGCGTTTCCCGATGTTAGTCACTCTCTGCGTGTTCGCGGACATGATCACCCTTGCAAGAACAACCACTGAAATTTTGTTGTCTGAATTTTTTATTTTTAAATGCTCTCTTTAAAACCAACCCCCGGGGTTTAGGGGAATGAACCCTTTTGCTACAATCGGCGCATACTTAGCCTGTTTTTTTAATTTCTAAGACTTCCCCCTTGACCAACCAGACCTTCATTTTAGCTTTTTCGCGGCGCGTCAAACTGTGAAAGCGTTCGTCTGCCCAACCCGGTGTTAAGTCATTTGGGGAAAGAATAGTCTTTGTTTAGTTGAGCCCCAGATTCAGTTTTTTCTTCATTTATTTTACTAGTCGATTAAAAAAAGCTAACTTATTTTAAAAACGGGGGGTCTATTGTTTTTTACCTGGAATTGAGAAATACATGAACAACATTCCCGTAGTTTGTTGGGGTAAATAACTTCAAAACAATATCATTCAGTGCTTTGAAAAACGCCCCTTCTCAAGCATTCCTTCAAACATTCGTCTTGCCCTTCATTTTTTATTTACCCATGCTTTTTTCTTTTCTAACCCAACATATTTATTTAAATTAAAAAAAATAAAACGGCTTAATCAAAATCAAATCAACGGTCTTTTTGCGCTTGGCTCAAAAATAAAGTATAAACACCTTTTTTGGTTTTTTTGTTATTTGTGAGCTGTTTTAAAAAACAGAGAAAATTCTTTTACTTTTTAACATTCCTTTTTTATCTGCCGGGCTGGTTTGAGAAAAACGCCCTCCCCTTTAAATCAAACTTTTGTCTTTTGTATCATCAAAATCGGCCTGAAAAACGATTAAATTCTTCATCCGTGATGTTTGAGTCAGCTAGCGTTTATTTTTTCGCTTGAAGGGAAACAAAGTTTAGGTTATTAGTTGAACCATAGTGTGTCCCTTTTGGGTTTATTTTTTAAATTTTTTGCCGGCCGCACTTCACTAAGAACACGGGGCCGGAGCAAAGACAACTCTAAGGAAAAGCTGGGGGGGCCCCTATCCCCTTTGCAAAGAGGCCAACACTTTTCCCTGTGATGAGCATTATTTGATGCTCCGTTTAACTATGAAACAGCATTAAAGGCGCAGAATACCTTGTTTGGTTTTTTGCTGTTTTTAAAAAGGTCTTGTCTGTTTTTGTTTGCATTTGTGAAATTTTTGTAATCAAAAGGGTTTTTTATGTTAGGGCTTTCTACTACTTTTTTGGCGGCGCTGTAGGCACTTTGGAAAAATGTTTACAGACATGCTTTTTTAAAAATTTAAAAAAATAATTTAGTATACTAAAACGTTAAACGTTTTTTACAAATTCAGCTGCGCATAATATTAAAAACAAATGTCATTAAGGGTTTATCGGGTTTTTTTCTTTTCAATTTGAATGTTTTTTACGTCTCTACAGCTTCCCGCTTCATGCAAAAAGATTATCCTTGTTTTATTTAGGTCAATCCTAAACCCTATTTTGTTGTTTTAAAAAAATCATCAAGCCCAACTTGTGAAAATGAAATCTTTAGACCAAAGGTCAACTGTTGGGTTTTACACCTCCCCATCAAAGTTTTTTATTTCATCAAAATGCTGTAAGGTTTAAGCCGTAGCATGATTTGGTTAGGACTGCCCTCAATCGAACATTGTACTTTGTTTTTTTGGATTAAAAAATTTTCCTTCCCCTTTTAAACGGTTCTTTATCTTCACACGCAATAAAAAACCTTTAAGGATCTTGCTGCAACACTAAATAAAAATTCCCCTTATGTCTGCCCCGCTTTGGGAAAAGTTGTATGATGAATCACTTTTCGTAATTTATTGGGAAATGTGAATGATATTGGTGCGCAATCAGTCTGCTAAATTAGAGTTGTAACAAAGTCAAACTCTAAAGAGATGTCAGAAATGCTGTACTTTGCCCGGTGTTTGATGATCTATAACATTTGTATTCATTAAAAATTTTTTCATATGCAATCTGTCTTTTAATGTCCCTTTAAAGTACGGCGCATGCGCTTTTAAAAAATCAAATCTAGGGAATGGAAAAAACGATTTCCATACGCATATTACGGCTGAATTTTTTTCCGTCTTCGCTTTTCCCGCGCTTTTCTATGTTTTTTGCGTTTTATTTTCTATTCCTTGAAAAAAGCAAGATCAGCCCTTTTTTTCCGGTTGCCTAGATAGAATAGGTTAAAAATATGTCTGATTGTGTAAAGAAAAAAATTTCTTGCCCCAAGTTTTTTGAAATTTTTTTTTAACGATTTCCCCCCCCAGATTCTGCAAACGTCCTGTTTTGGGGTCTGTTGTTGAATCGAGCGCTATTTTTAAAGTAAGACGCGCGAGCCCGGCACATAAAATTATCCGTCCTAAAATCTGGAAAAATTTTACAGTAAGAAAATTTTACTGCTCATGAGATGGATTATTTGGAAAAAATAATATTCCGTTTATTTCCCCCCACGCCTGGGGCTCTTTTTGTTTTCTATGGGGTCAAGAATCGAGCCTATGTTGTTGTGGCATTTTTAAAAAACAAAATAAAAAGTTAATATTTAAAAAAATGGGAAGAATTTAAGTGAAGAAGATTTTGATGTTTTTTTTGTGGAGACGACATGAGTGAAAGACCCCTTTTTCCAGCATGCTCACGTCTCAAGTGCATGAATTAAAGAATAAGGTTTTTAAAAATTGTACCAAAGTTTAGGTCAAGACCTCCCGAATTTATAGACCCCAAATGATTTTTTAATTTAAAAGATATCATTTGTTTGTGAAAACGACAAGGACCTTGTTCAGCTTACAACTAAAAAAAGACCCATCAAAATTTTTAGCCGTGGGTTCAAATTTGAAATGATCAGTGTGAAAAGATCAAAATCGCCCCGGCTTTTAGGCCAAAATTAAGGGCGGAGGCAGTTTCTAAATTCAAAAACACTGCAAGAACTCCGACAATAACCCAAAAAGCAAAAAAAGGAAATTAAGAATTAAATCAATCAGGGCGAATTAATAAATACAATAGAAGCAGAAAACCCGTTTTTCAGAAGAAACAGCGTTTTTAAAACAATTAATGTTCCCATTGCCTATGCGAGAATTATTAGCCCTTATCGTACTTTAAGAACCATCAGAGGCGAATTTAAAAAACAAATTGGCAAAAATAGGTGAACTGAGGGGATATAAAAAGGGGGAAAAAAAAAAAAATCGTTGGGCGATGACGCCAACTTAGGGCCGATATTAAAGAAGAAATAACCCCAAAGACTAAAAGTCTTGAAAAAAGAAAGTCGCAAAGACTAGAAATGACGCTACTAACCCGGGCCCAATTACGAACTCAAGTGAATAGAATAAGAGAAAAATATCGAAAAAAATTTTTTTTTTTAAGACACAACAAAGCAGAACGAATACGAACACTGTTTAGAGAGCAAGGTGTCACATTAGCAAGCGTTATAACAGCCTTAGGATTTGCAATAAGCACACTAGTGTTGGCTATTACAGGCGGCGGCGGTCAAAGTCTAGTGCCTCCATCGCCATCACCTCCACCTGATAAATCATGGGTAAAAAAACAGCTTGATCATCTTGCGAGTTTATTAAAAAAATTAGCCAGTAAAGCTATAGACGCTTTACCAGGTATATTAGGAGGTATTGTTAGCTGGCTTTTGTCTACTGCAAGCAAAGTAGTTGGCTTTATGGCCGAGCACTTATGGACATTAGTTCTCTTAATAGTTGGGTTAATTTTTAGTAAGATAAAGACCAAGTAATCCTATGCCAGTTAATCCAAGAAACAAGCGCTGTCTTTTCATATTCATGGTCATCGCGAACAGAGTCCGCGAGCTTTGCTGAGTCTTCAATGACTTTGGGGGTTTGGACTTCGGGGATTGGATGACTTAATCTTGGGTGTTCTTTTATTGTTTGTAATATTACTGGCTCAGAATTTATGTCGTTTTTCCCAACCTTCTGTTCATTGCCTGCTATAAGAATTTCATTATTATAGTTTATTATTGTACCTATCTGGAGTCTGAGGTCAGAAGGCAGCATGTATAAACCAGTGCCAACAGCAAAGTCTACTTTCGATCTTGCGTATTGTAAAACATGTTGGTACCTTTGTATACTTGAAGGCAAATCAACTGTAGAATTAATGGCGTCCTCTAAATTTGCTAAGTATTGTTTTTGCGCGTCAAAGCCAGTAGAAGGATCAGTTATGCTCGATCTTGCCTGTGCTTGTGAACCTAGAAAACACCAAACGTAAGTACGAATAGAGTCGTTTATTCGTTCTATTCCCGCCTAGTTAGGCCTTAGAAGTGTCTAAGATAAATGTTGTCCATGCTGTTTTATGCTCTTGCTGTAGGGACCCAGGCTGAACAGTTTTGCCTGAAAAGAAAGTTTTGAAAGGAGGATGCCAGTCATAGTTATACTTTCTGTGCGTGCCCCGAAAATAAAGGTCGCCTAGGCCATGATTATGATCCAACTTTTGTCTAAAGCCTGTCTTGATGTTAATATTGAATTCGTTACAGATCCTTTCAAAAGCCTTCATGTCTATTCTGTTGCTAAGTGGATTAAATGGTTTGTCATTTGGTAATGGAGCTTGCAATTCAGCAAAATACGTCTAAAGGTGTAATAGAAATGAAATCTGTACACTGACCTCACCAAAGGATCATGGTGATTTAAATGATCAGCATACGCCACTCCACACCCAGTTGATGCGCAAAACACAGCAAAGTTAACTGGTTCTGATAAACTGCATCGGATGACTAAACCACGCTTTCTTGATGTGGTCGTTTTCAATAGGGGGGTTAAGATAGCTCTTCAATGGAGTACTCACCTTTTTATGAAAAGAGGCAGTCTGGGTCACAGCAATGTCAAGAGTATCAGTTGCTATATTTTTAAGATTGTAGTGCGGCCCAACAGAATATTTTGCGCCAGTATATTTGAATGCACTCATTTTTATTTCGTTTAAAAAAATGTTTGTAACAATAACAACTCAAGACCGTCCTTCGTTTTTAGAACATGCTGTTGAAAACATTGCAGAACCAAAATGGTCGCACTCCATGAAATATTCTACAAGTCGTATGGTTTAATATAAGCAAAGCCAAGGAGAATAACAAAATTCTAAAAGTTACCAAAGCAGGGACCAAAATTAGCCAGTTAATAATACCTGATGGTTATTACGGGTTTTGCTCACTAAAAGAAGCAATGAGTAACTTTGACATTACTCTCAAACTTAACAATGCAAATCTAAAAACAATGTTAACATTCAAGCCTGAAGAAGTATCTTACTTTTTTGATAGAGGCTAGCTAAAATGTTAGGCTTTACAAACTGGCAATCTACCCACTTATAGTTTTAGTGCTGCGCCAGATGAAAACTACTTATGAGGGAGAAAGTCCGCTCGATCTTGCATTACATTCATTACTCTATGTTCATTTGGATGAGCTGAGCACTGATGAAAACTTATATGATGGAAGGCCCTCAACTGTTTTAAGAGCCTTCCATCAGGGAAAGCTGCATATTGCGATTATGAAATTATACAATTCCCTAATTTACAGTTTAAAAGATTAGTTTGTGGGAGGGTCGGATCATTTAATATAAAAATCAAAGACAAAGCGGGGAAAGTCGTGAAATGTGATAACCTGCACATTGTTTTGGAAATAAAATAATACGTTGTACTAAAACATGTCGCGTGGGCCAGAAGAATCAGGAGTTACATTAGCTCCTGTGAGGTGTATAACCTTAGAATTAAAAGACCTGCAGATGTTGCGGACTTTGAACAGAATGGTGAGATAGGCACTTTGTATGGTTTTGAGTACACTAAAGATGGTGATTATAAACGCAAAGAGGTTGACGACAACAAAAGGTTTCCTAAACTAGAGCAACTACGCAATCTAGAGGCAAATTATGTTGGCCAGTATGAATATAAAATAGTTCGAAAACTGACCTCAAATGGCATTAAAACCCATATTTGAAGGGGAAATAAAATTTGAATTCATAAGCCCATTTCATATTTTAGCCGCAAAAAAGTTTCAGAAAAGCTTCAATTGGCCCTTTACATTAAGTTTTTATGCCAGACGCAATAGTGGGAAAAGAAATTGAAATAACGCCTATAAAAAAAAAGTACATCTCCAAGAAAAAACGTTGTAAAAAAAAGCTTCTACAAAATTACAGTTCTTCCAAGCAAAAAAATTAGGAACACGTTCCAATGATTTTTGAAATTTCTGTTTTTTAAGTGGGGGAGAGGGAGGGGGGTTGTGGGCGTTTCGCCCTTTAAAAAAAATTTAAATTTTTAGCTGGAAAAAATTAGACGTTAAAAGCCTTAAGTTGTTGTCGTGTTTTCACAATGGTGGGATATAAGATCATAAAAACAAGCAACAAATCAATGTTGCTTAAATAGAACAATCTTACGAACGAATTGGATTAATCTTTCACATTTAGGCCTTAGGGTTTTTTTTATTGAACAGTTTTACGGAGGTATGAAAAAAATAATCGGATTGATTAAATTCTTTTAAAAAAAAAATATGGGCAGTTAAACTTTTATGACAAAATCCATTGCCTTTGATTTGTGGGCAGCTGGTTGGGGGAAAAACAAATTTATCCTCGACCTGTTACAAACAGTTTATCGTTATTTTTTTAATCATATTGGGGTTTTCTGTCCAAATTTAAAGGGAAACAAAGCATTCATGATAGAAGGTTTATATGGCAGATGATGACATATATTTAGTTGATCCCAGAAATAAATGAGTGAGTGTTTGAACAGTTTTATAGATGTTTGAGGGAACGCAACAATTTATTATGATGATGTTCGGCAGAAAGGACTAGTTAAAAAGAGAAACACTTTGTCGAAAACAGCTTTAGGGAAAAAAGGGACATGTGGTAAGTTGTGGATTTTTGCCGAAATAAAACTGGGTTTTTTTAAAAAGACTTTAGAGAACAGTTAAAGACGTAGTTTTTTTCACTGAAAGACGAGACCATTTAAAGATGTTTGCGGGGGAAAATGATGTTATTGAAATGACGGGAAAAACACGGTTTTAAGAAAAAAATTAAAATCTAAAAAATTTTTTGAAAATTAATTAAAAAAGGAAAACCCTACACATTGTTTTTTGTAGATTTCGTTTTTTTTTTGGTTTATTAAAAGTCTTACTTGTCAGAGAACGGAAAAAACCTTTTTTTGGGGCCCCTTTTCCCCCGAAAGGGTTTTGAGGGCGAAAGTGGCCCCAGAATGAAGGTTTTCCTTTTTCTCCAACCAAAAGGCGCATACAAAAACTCTTCTTCTCCCCCTCCTCTCCGGGGAATAATTTTAAAAAACAATAAAAACTTCTCAAAACTTTAATCTTATTTTCCCTCCCCCCAGTGGAGGTAAAAAATTCCACAATCCACTAGGGGGACCAAACTTCATTTTTTTCATCTCATTTAAAAATTCAAGAAAAATCTTTTCATCTATTTAATTAATTCAGGAATCATGTTTAATGATTTTTCCCCCTCACTGGAAAAACAATTCATACATTTTTAAAAGAAGAGTCAAAGATGGTAGTATCTGAATTCCGACCCAGGGGGGGGGCAATCAAAGCTTTGTGGGAAACATATATTTTTTAAAATTTTCTCAAAGCTGTCGCGTCTTTTTCAAATTAGGTGCTGCGCGCACTGGAGTTCAACTACGTCTGCGACCCTCAGGGCGCCAGTCGTTATGGTGCTGCCACGCACTGGGAAAAGGGCTGGAAAAACCCCAATGAAGTGTTGTTATTTAAACTTTTTCAAAAAATGAATAATGATAAACTTTTTCCCTTTTTCCTTTTCTTAACTCTTTTTTTTTCTCCCCCCTTGTTTACCTCACCTGGTAATGGGTAGAATACAGGGGGAAAACGTTTTTTCAACAACCCGTCCGGTCGTGTCCCCAAGCCTCTCCTTCTATTCCTTTTTTTTCCCTCCTGCGCTTTTTTTGAGTACACTTTCAGTGAGTTCTGTCTAACCTTACGCTTTTCCGCCCTTGGTTATTTGACCAATGGAAAAGTCCGTCCATTTTTAACCAATATCGCCCTGGTTAAGCACCAGCGACACCCATCAACTGGGCAGGCCCTCAAAAAATTTCTTTTTTTTACCTTTCCTTTTCCCTACCAGGGGAAAAGCTTTTTTAAAAAAATAAGGGCGTACGCACGGAAGTACTGTCGCCCTGTGAGGTACTCACATGACTTGTGTGTGTGTGGGTTGTGTGTGGTGTGTGTGTGTGTGTTGTGTTGTTTTGTGTGTGGTGTGGGTGTGTGGGGGGTGTGTGTGGGTGTGTGTATGGTGTGTGTGTGTGTTTTGTTTTGTGTGGTTGTTGTGTTTGCCTACCTGCCCCCCTGCCCGTGGTGTTTTCGTGCGTGTGTGTGGTTGTGTGTGTGTTTTGTGTGTGTGTGTGGTGTATGTGTGTGTGTGTGTGTGTGTGTGTGTGTGTGTGTGTGTGTGTGTGTGTGAGTGTGTGTGTGTGTGGTGTGTGTTGTGTGTGTGTGTGTGGTGTGGTGTGTGTGTGTGTTGTGTGTGGGTGTGTGTGTGTGTGTGTGTGTGTGTTGGGGTGTTTTGATTTAAAACCAAATGGTTTAACAGCAGATTATCACAAAATTTTGACCCGGTTGTAATAAATACCGAAAGTGGCGGCCATTGTACCTGTCAGCAGTGTGAAAATTTTTAAGGGCCCAAAAGTCCCCAAAAACCCTGCTGTCTTACACACTTTTGTTTTAAATTCATGCATTGTAGTTTGTTTACATAAGTTTGATGCTTTTCTTTTAAACAAATCCTGTAGAAATGTGAAGGGTAAAATTTTGCCATTTTTTTTGTTGGGACAATGTTATGATTGTGTATGTGTCTGGCAAAAACCCCAACACACACACACACACACCCACACCACACACACACAACACCCAACCCACATCGCACACCACAACACACACACCAAACACACACACACCACCCCCACACCACACAACCACACACACACCACACACACAACACACACACACAACACAAGCACGCACGCACACACACAGACAACACAGAGAGAGGAGAGAGAGAGAGAGAGGAGAGGAGAGAGAGAGAGAGAGAGAGAAGAGAGAGAGAGAGAGAGAGAGAGAGAGAGAGAGAGAGAGAGAGACGGGGGTGCTGGGAAAAAAAAACTAGTTACAGGACAACTGGAGATCACTGCTTGCTACTGACGTGTTGAACACTCACCTGCTTCATTCTACACACAGACAATCGCTTCAACTGGCTGTAGAATGGTCAAACCACGTCCACATCTGATCTTTGTTTTATGGCACAAGTGACACACGTGACTCTTTGGCGTGCTCACAAGAAAAGTACCTTCCGTATGACACTCGTGTCTATCAAAACGCTCAGCGCCAGTT
>CM031610.1:92814524-92859758 GCA_018398815.1 Conus ventricosus
ACGGAACAATAGTGGGAAAGAAATTGAATAAACGCCGTATGGAAAAAAGCGTACATCCCCACAGAAAAGAAAGTTGTAAAAAAAGCTTTCAAATTACAGTTTTTCCAAGCAGAAAATTAGGAGACACGTTCACAATGATATTTGAAATTCTGTCTTTAAAGATTGGAGAGGGATGGGGTTGTGGCGTTAGTGACGTCCTTATAAAAGGAATTAATATTAGCTGGCAAAACTTAGACGTTAAACGCCTTAACGTTGTTGTCGTCGTTCTTCACAATGGTGAGGATATTAAGATCATAACAACAAGCACAAAATCAATGTTGATTTAAAATAGAAACATCTTACAGAACTGAATTGGATTAATCTTACACATTTAGGCCTCATAGGGTTTTATTAAAATGAACAAGTTTTGACAGAAAGCATGATAAAAACAATAACGGGAAATTAGATAAAATTCTGTTATAAAACTATGGAGCAGTTAAACTTTATGACAAAAACCCCTCATTGTTCATTGATTTGTGGACAGACTGGTTGTGGGAAAACAATATTTATCCTCGACCTGTTACAAACAGTTTTATCGTTATAATTTTGCTCATATTGCGGTTTTCTGTCCAACATTTAAAATGGAACAAAGCATATCATGATAAAAGGGTTTATATGGGCAGATGATAACATATATTTAGTTGATCCTAGCAATAAATGAGTGAGTGTTTAGAACAGTTTTATAGACTGTTTGAAGGAAGGGCGGGACACTATTTATTATAGATGACTGTTCGGCAGAAAGAGCACATAGTTAAAAAGAGAAACACTTTGTCGAAACTAGCTTTCAGCGGAAGACATGCTGGGATAAGGTGGTGGATTTTATGCCAAAAATATAACTCGGTTTTAAAAGACTTTAGAGAACAGTTAAAGACTGTAGTTTTATTTCACATAAAAGACAGAGACTCATTGGAGAATGTTTGCGCGAAAATGTGTTATTGAAAATGACCAGGAAAAACACAGGATTAAGCAAAAATTAAAATCTGAAAGTTTAGTAAATTAGTATTGAAAACGGATAATCCTACACAGTATTGTCTGTCTGTAGATAATCGTTTTTTTTTGGGTTATTGAAGTCTTACTTGTCAGAGAACAGTAATATGCCAATCCTAGGGCACTTTCGCCCGAAAACGGGTTTGAGGGCGAAAGTGAGTTAGGATTGGCATATTACGTTCTCTAAAGGTTATAAAAGATTCAGAGGGACTTCACGCGTGGCAGCCGACCAGTGCGGACGCAACAATTCATCGCTCCCGATGCGTATGTGAACTCGCCGTGCTGTCTTGGTGGGCTCTGCCCCAAGTGGCAGTGATAATGAGATTTAAAAAAAAAGGGGAAAAAAAAAGTTAATTGCCATGCAGTGAAGTGTGTGTTTATTTGTTGTAAACCCTATTGTCATTCCGCACCCTTTTGGGGCCCCTCCCCCCTTCACCCCCTCCTAATTTTATGTTTCCTATTGATGAAATGTTTTATACTCAACGTTTTATTTTAAAGTTAAAACATTTTAATTAAGGTGCCTTTTCCCTACTGCATACATTCGTGATTCGTACCCCAGGAATCTGAGGGTGGAGAATGCGAGCTTTTTATGTCACAGTCTGTATCCCCTGACGAAGGCAAATAAAGCCGAAATTTGGGATTTTTAAAATCTTGTTTGTTTGGATTTTTATCTACTTTGAGGGTTTTTATATATATATATATTTATATATATATATATATATATATCAGTTTAAAATAGGATTTTAAAATGGAAAAATTTAAAAAAACTAAAACCCTTTGTTTCAAGGAAAAAACGCTCTCATCAGGATTACAATTTGGGCACGCCACCGGTGTTATATATTGTGGTGTGTGGGCGTGTGAGCTCTGTGCGTGTGGCACGTGGCCTGCCGGTTTTTTCTTTTTGGGGGCGCGTTCAGGGGGGACGTGCCACGGAATGGTGCATTGACAAAGATTTCCTTTTTTGCTGCAATTGTTTATCATTTCTACTTTAGAGTTCAGGGATTCTAGGTGGGGTTTACATATATCACCACTTTTCTGTGTACATAAGTTGCATTTTTTAGAAATGTTGTTGTATGGTGTTGCTCTTTTTATAATTTTTTCCCTGATATGTTGTAATCTATTTTCTTATTTTTAAGCTTCCAATTTTATTTACTTAATTCTGTTTGGTTTCTATATTTTTCATTTGAAGACTGTTTTTTGGTTTGGTATATCGGTTTTAAAAATTGCAAAAAGAAAAAGAACTTGTGCAACAGATGGATTTAGGGGATAGGATAGAAGCAACAGCAATAAAAGAAGCCTTTATAACCCTTTTAAAAACTGTTTTTTGGTTTGCATATCTGGTTTTAAAATGGTTTGGCCGTGATCCCTATGTATGTTTTTTTTATCCTGTCTTTTTTGTTACCGTAGCTTGGTACACAATGTTGTTGTAGAGACATTTATTGTTCAGAGGGCACTGGTCTTTTTTTGTGCAATTACAAGATATCCTTTCATCACCCTCTTTGGTTGTGTTGTTTTTTATTTTATTGGAAGAATCAATTATATTTTTAAGGTTGGGCATACACGAGTATGATAGCTTGACGGTATTTTGTTGAATATTTTAGATAGTACATGTTCTTTTGGGAATGTTTTTTAAAGGGTTCTGAGGAATTTTCTTTTCCTACGTTAGTTTTATTCTTCCATCATATGGAGGGTTATACCATATAATTTTCTTTTCCTGTTTTTCCTGTTGCTGTTCATGTTGTTATCTGGTTATATTGTAATTTGTAGTTGTAGCCACTTTTTTTCAGCGCCTCTTGGTATTCAGCTGCTGCACTGTTAAATTCTTTCTCATTGCATGACAGTTTAGATAATCTTTTGTTTATACCATTAGGTATGGTTTTTAAGATGGAGGGTGGATGGCTACTATTGATGTCTACATAGACAGGTGTGTCATTAGGTTTTTTTATATGGTTTGTATGTATGATCCTTAAGGTCTAATGTTATATCTAAATAATTTACTGTTTTTTGTTGGCTTCTACTGTGATTTTTTAGGTTATGGCTTTGAAAAATTTTACAAAGTTCTTTTGTCTTGTTTTCAATGGTTTTTGGTTTATAGTTTAACGTGGCAAGACCATCATCTCTGTATAAGCCAACCTGTTTACCAAGTATTTTCTGTATATGAGACAACATGAAAAGTCCAACTAATTCACACGTTTCAGCTCCATCATAAGATCCCATCGTGACATCGAATGTGGAATTTCTGCTGTTTTTTTTTTTTAATCCAAGTTTCACTGTTGCTATGGAGAAGAGTTTTCTTAGTGTGGAGAATGATTTCCATCTCAGAATCTGTTATATTTGTATATTTGTTGGCGAATCTTAGTGCTTTAGTGAGTAATTCCTCATCAATGGAAGGGTAGAAGTCCACTATGTCAAAAGTAATGAACACTGTATTTTTTCTGTTTGTTCAGTTCTTTAAATCATTGGATAACTTCGTAACTATTTTTCCAGAGATTGTATTCAGTGTTTGTTTTTATGTCCTCTATTGCTTTTTCCAGGATCTTTTTACAAATTTTGCCTAATTCAGATTTTGATGGGTTTATCAGTCTACAAGTAGGGTTGTTGAGAAAGTTAGGTTTGTGGTCTTTAAGGGTTATAAAGGCTTCTTTTATTGCTGTTGCTTCTATCCTATCACCTAAATCCATCTGGTGCACAAGTTCTTTTTCTTTTTTGCAGATGTTGTCATATGTGGTCTTATCAGCTTTTAAAAATAATTTTTCTGAATATTTTTGTTGAGGAGTTGAGAGTACTCATTAGTTTCCATTTTATAGAAATTGTTTGTCTTGTCCGCCTTTATGAATAGTTTTTTGTCATTCTGGATTTGTTTTATGTTATTATTCAATGTTGTTTGGAAATTATTATGTGGTTTCTGAATTCAATATTACTATTAGTTTTTTCATGCTTTCTTCAAAAGGTTTCATTTTCCTCTATTATAGGTGGCGATTTTCCATAATATATATCCATATATAATATATATGCATATATATATATATATATATAATATATTATATATATAAATTATAATATATATATAAGCAAAAAATAAATTCAAGGTAAGTAGAGGGCACCTTCAGCACTTAAAGGCTTCGTTATTGTCAATCACTTCACCTAAATCCATCTGGTTGACAAGTTCTTTTTCTTATTTGCAGATGGGTTGTCATATGAGGCTTATCTGCCTTTTAAAATAATTTCAGTATTTTGTGGGGAGTGAGGTACATTAGATTTCCATTCTCTAGAAATTGTTAGTCTTCGTACCGCCTTTATGAATAGTATTGGCATCTCTGGAGTTTATTTATGTTATCTATTCAATGTTGGTTTGGAAATTAATTATCGTGTTTTCAGATTTAAAATACTATAGTATTAGTTTTTACAGCTTGTTTCAAAAGGTTTTCATTTCCTCCATATAGGTGCCATCTCCATAATAAATATAATCCAAATAACTATATTATTGTATAATAGTAGATAATATATATATAAATATCTATAGAATCATATATTAATATAAATATATATAAACAAACTAATAAATTCCAAGGATAAGTACCGAGCACCGTTCCAGCAACTTACAGAGCAGCTTGGTATTGCAATGACTGCAAGAAATATTGAATTATAAACAAAGCTTGCTCTTATGTCTTAGATTGAAGAAATAGGGGGAGATACGCATTCATACCTGCAGTGCAGATGATTCTGCCTAACTAACAGTATGTGCTTGAGTGGGTGGATGGGGAAAAAAGAAAATAAATGCTTCTCAAAATGAGCCTTCAGTAAGCTTATATTCTCCAATGGGGAGAGACATCCTCCAATAGGGAGGGAAACTCACTAACATATAACTCCTGGTCATATACCGATATTTCGAAACTTGGTGGTTTCTCCTCAGTGACCGCGGAAAGTGGTAATTTGACTCCTCTGCCTTTTCAGTTTTAAGAAGAATACAATCCCAGAAAAGGCTGGTGTGCAATACTGTAGTATGTTTGTTGAGTTTTCAAAAAACCAACCAAAGGTGCCATCTAAGAAGCAAAAGAAAATCATGAAAGAGCAAAACAAGCTACATTTTCTTGTGAAAAGTAGAAAAATATAAAAAGATATCCTCTAAGACACAAGTGCTGAGGGCCAGTTCTTGGAATGAATCCGCAAGGGACTAAAACACAACAAACTAATAAATTCCAAGGATAAGTACCGAGCACCGTTCCAGCAACTTACAGAGCAGCTTGGTATTGCAATGACTGCAAGAAATATTGAATTATAAACAAAGCTTGCTCTTATGTCTTAGATTGAAGAAATAGGGGAGATACGCATTCATACCTGCAGTGGCAGATGATTCTGCCTAACTAACAGTAGTGCTTGAGTGGGTGGATGGGAAAAAAGAAAATAAATGCTTCTCAAATGAGCCTTCAGTAAGCTTATATTCTCCAATGGGGAGAGACATCCTCCAATAGGGAGGGAAACTCACTAACATATAACTCCTGGTCATATACCGATATTTCGAAACTTGGTGGTTTCTCCTCAGTGACCGCGGAAAGTGGTAATTTGCTCTCTGCCTTTTCAGTTTAAGAAGAATACAATACCAGAAAAGGCTGGTGTGCAATACTGTGTATGTTGTTGAGTTTTCAAAAAAAACCAACCAAAGGTGCCATCTAAGAAGCAAAAGAAAATCATGAAGAGCAAAACAAGCTACATTTTCTTGTGAAAAGTAGAAAATATAAAAAGATATCCTCTAAGGACACAAGTAGCTGAGGGCCAGTTTTTAAGAAGAATACAATCCAGAAAAGGCTGGTGTGCAATACTGTATTGTTGTTTGAGTTTTCATGATTTTCTTTTGCTTCTTAGATGGCACCTTTGGTTGGTTTTTTTTGAAACTCAACAAACATACTACAGTATTGCACACCAGCCTTTTCTGGGATTGTATTCTTCTTAAACTGAAAAGGCAGAGGAGTCAAATTACCACTTTCCGCGGTCACTGAGGAGAAACCACCAAGTTTCGAAATATCGGTATATGACCAGGAGTTATATGTTAGTGAGTTTCCCTCCCTATTGGAGGATGTCTCTCCCCATTGGAGAATATAAGCTTACTGAAGGCTCATTTTGAGAAGCATTTATTTTCTTTTTTCCCCATCCACCCACTCAAGCACATACTGTTAGTTAGGCAGAATCATCTGCACTGCAGGTATGAATGCGTATCTCCCCTATTTCTTCAATCTAAGACATAAGAGCAAGCTTTGTTTATAATTCAATTATATATATATTTATATATATATATATATATATATATATTATATATATATATATAATATATATATTATATATATATATTTATATGCCTAAAACAATTTTTTAAGTGCTCAACCCCTTGGGGAAGCAACATTAGTTAAAACAAGTTAAAGAGGAATCTTAAAACTATCTACAAATTTGTTTCGAGCGTGTTGCGCTGTCATCAGGATGGTTTTTGGTTTGCCCACCGCCGATGTTATATAGCGTGTGGGCTCCCGTTTGCGGTTGTTTGCACGTGCGGGTTGGCTGCACGTGTTTTTTTGGGGGCTTTCGGGTTTTTGTTTTGGGTGTGTTCACTAACAACGATTTCCCATTTATGCCAGCAGTTGTTTACTATTTCTGTTTTGGTGTTTAAAGTTGCTAAGTGTGGTTTGCATAGTATTAACCATTTTTTCAGTTAAACATAGGTTGCACCTTTTGAAACATTGCTGTTGGTGATGCTCTTTTATGATTTTCAGGATATATTGTAGCTTGTTTTTGCGTCTTTAAGTTTCCAGATATATTTGCTCAGTTCTGTTTGGTTTTTATATTTTTCTTTATTAAATGACTGTTTGTGGTTTGAATATCTGGTTTTGAGTGGTTTTCAGTGATCCCTATGTATGTTTCTTTTTCATTTTCTGATGTCACAGTAGCCTGGTATACAATGTTGTTGTGAAGACATTTATTGTTTAGTGGGCACTGCTCCTTTCTGGTGCAATTGCAAGATTTCCTTTCTTCACCCTTCTTTGCTGTGTTGATTTTCATTTTGTTGGATGCGTCAATTAGGTTTTTGAGGTTGGGCATACATTAGTACGATAGTTTGACAGTGTTTTTGTTAAATATTTTGGACAGTTTGTGTTCTTTTGGAAATGAAGTTGTTTAGGATTTTGAAGAATTCTTTCCTATGTTTGTTTTGAGTTTCCCGTCGTATTTGGGGGGTTATACCATATGATTTTTCTTTTCCTATTTTTCTTGCTTTTATTTGTGTTGTTGTCTGGGTTGTATTGTAATTTGTAATTGTATCCACTTGTTTGTAGTGCCTCCTGGTATTCTACTGCTGCATTGTTGAACCACTCTCTCACTGCATGACAGGTTTGATAGTCTCTTGTTTATGCCATGGGGTATGGTCTTTAATACAGATGGTGGATGGTTACTTTTGGTGTGTACATAAAGAGGTGTATCGTTGGGTTTCTTGTATGGTTTATATATGTGATTGTTGAGATCCAGTGTTATGTCTAAGTAGTTCACTACCTTTTGTTTGCTTCAATGGTAATCTTTAAATTGTGGTTTTGGAAGATTTTGCATAGTTCTTTCTTCTTGTTTTCGATGGTTCTTGGATTGTTGCAAGGCCATCATCTCTGTATAGTCCGACTTGTTTTCCGAGTTTTTTCTTGATGTTGGACAGCATGAATAGTCCGACCAGTTCACATGTTTCTGCACCATCATATGATCCCATGGTTACGTCGAATACACACCACACACACACACACACACACACACACACACACACACACACACACACATATATATATATATATAATATATATATATATTATATATATATATATATATATAATATTTATATATTATATATGTGTGTGTGTGTGTGTGTTGTGTTGTGTGGTGTGTGTGTGTGTGTGTGTAGTGCGTGTGTGTGCATGCTTGTGGCATATCTGTGGGCAAATGAGCATGTGTGTGGAGGGACGGGGGAAGGGGGAGTGCATTGTGTGTGTGTAAGTATGTGCAGGCATGTGTTTATGTGTGTGTGCGCACGTGCGTGCGTGCGTGCGCGCGTGTGTGTGTGTGTGTGTGCCTATGTAGGTGTGGCAGGGGTCGGGGGTGGGAAGAAGAAAGGGTCGGTAAAGGGGAAGCATGCGCGAGTGCTCGCTAGAGCGGGCCTCAGTGTGTGTGTGTGTGTGTGTGTGTGTGTGTGTGTGTGTGTGTGTGTGTGTGTGTGACTATATATGTGTGCATTTGTGTGTGGGTTTGTGTGGGTGTGCGTTTTTCTGCGTGCGCTCGTTTGTGTGTGTGTGTGTGTGTGTGTGTGTGTGTGTGTGTGGTGCGTGCGTGCGTGCGTGCGTGCGTGCGTGCGTGCGTGCGTGGTGTGTGTGTTTGTGTGTGTGTGTGTGTGTGTGTGTGTGTGTGTGTGTGTGACTATATATGTGTACATTTGTGTGTGGGTTTGTGTGTGTGTGCGTTTTTCTGCGCACGCTCGTGTGTGTGTGCGTGTGTACGTGCTCGCGCGCGCGCG
Organism: Conus ventricosus; assembly: GCA_018398815.1. Taxonomy (NCBI): domain Eukaryota; kingdom Metazoa; phylum Mollusca; class Gastropoda; order Neogastropoda; family Conidae; genus Conus; species Conus ventricosus. The sequence goes on from CM031610.1 coordinate 92,823,085, forward strand.
AGCGCGCGTGTATGTGTGTGTGTGTGTGTGTGTGTGGTGTGTGTGTGTGTGTGTGTGTGTGTGTGTGTGTGTGTCTGTCTGTGTGTCTGTGTGTCTGTGTGTGCGTGTGCGTGCGTGCGTGTGTTCATATCTGTGGGCAAATGAGCATGTGTGTGGGTAGGGACAGGGGAAGGAGGGAGTGTATTTGTGTGTGTGTGTGTGTATGTGTGCGCAGGCATGTGTTTATGTGTGTGTGCGCGCGAGCACGTGTGTGTGTGTGTGTGTGTGTGTGTGTGTGTGTGTGTGTGTGTGTGTGTGTGTGTGTGTGTGTGTGTGTGTGTGTGTGCGTGTGAAACGGTGAATATTAAGAGAGTGTGTGTGTCGGCTTTTTGTAATGAACGACAGTGGATTAACAGTGGCAGGTCGTCGATGCACTACTTTAATTGGAAAGTCCCCTGTTGTTGATACGCTTTTTTCTTCTTTTGTGTGTCTCCTTGCACCGATGAACACGTGTTCAGCTGAAAATGGAAAGAGAGAAGGAATGTTTTTTTATTTTTTCTTTCTCCCGTTTGTTTCCTTCTGCCTGAGACAGATCTACCTAGAAACTTTACTTCATTGTGTATCTATATGTGTGTATGCGCACGTCTTGTGGATTCATCCTTCTTTTTGATGAAAACTTACCAGTTTCTTGAATGTGTATATGTTTTGGATATCTTGTCTGGACAGTGCATTTGTGCATGCTTATGTAAAATGCTGTGATCTGCCTGTGGCCAGAAATGACCTCTATGGAGCAACTGTTGTTATGGACGTGAACGCGATTTGCTCTAATTTTCGTTGTAAATTTTGGTTCGATTTTATATGTCAGCATGGTAACGTGTCCAAATGTTGGTATGACCCATATTGAATTTCGTTGTCAATATGAGTAACGAAATAACCGTTGCATCCATGAATTGTCAGGATCTATCCAACCCATAAAAGCGAGGATATGTGTTTAATCATTTAAGAGGAAAATCATACTCACTATATCTATTGCAGGAGGCTCGTTTCAACTCGAAATAAGAAAATTATATTCGTTCAGAATGGGCTATAAATGCTTTTTTTTTGCGTCTCATATTTGACATTCAAGGGTGTAGCTATTTTGTTCAATAATGATTTTGACTTTCAGTTAAGACAGTTTTGTAAGGACACTGCAGGTAATTATATTTTTGCCTCAGTTAAAATCATGAATGAAGACTGTCTTATTGTTAGTATTTACGAGCCCAATCGTGATGAGCCTGAGTTTTATGTGGTGTTAGAAGAACACATTAGCTAAGTTGGAGCTGAAAATGTCATCATCGGAGGTGATTGGAAATTAGTACGTGATTACTCCTTGGACTGTTACAATTACTGACATGATAATAATCCTAAAGCACAAGAGCAGATAGGAAAGATGACGGACAGCCTAGACAAAGATTTGCCATTATTTCAAGTTTTCAGTGTGTATTTGAAAGCAAGAAATAAAATAGAAAAGTATGCTGCATGTCTTCAAATGTCATTCACAAAGTTTGTTACACAAGAGCTCCCATATTCTTTTTTTTTTATTAGATTAATGCATTTTTTCTTCCAAGGTTTCCAAATAATATGACAAAGGCCGGCTGCTTTGCTTTCCCTGTCTCATTAATTTATTTGCTCTATTCTGTCATTTTGTTTTCATATATTCAACTATCATTGTTTTTGTGTTTACCCTTTGTTGTTATAATTGTGTTTATATGTGTGCATGATTAGATTAACAAACCGCATACCGTGGTTATTAAGTGACTGATATTATCATTTTAATGGTAGTAGAAGTAATAACAGTAGGTAGTTGTGGTGGTAGTAGTAGTGCTAATGATGGTATTAGTAATCACAGTTGTAGCAAGGTGATGATGTTGATGATGTTGATGATGAAGATAATGATGATCATGATGATGATGTATGTTTTGTTGTTGTTATCATTGTCTTACTACGATAAATATTCGTTTTGCATTTTGTATATCCTTATTTGTAATTTGTTCTTAAATTTTATAATAAAATATGACTAAAAAAGTATTTTACTATCCCAATTGTGTCTGTAACAGTCAATCATGCGTTGTTTAAGTTCACGTTAAAACGATGTTTCGTAATTCATTCCTCCATTTAACCAAACAAAAGAAAAGCCATAAGTATCCACACAATTTTTTTTTATCGAAGATACCCAATTTGTTTGTGCACTCCAATTTTTGTACGTTGAGATAATTTTTATTTTTCCATTTCATATGCTTGCTTTGGTAGTCTAGCGAGTGACAGTTTTTGCAATTTGAACCAGTAGCGCATTGATTTTATTGCACCATCTACATACAAAAGATACCTTCCTAGCTCATTGTATACCATTGTATTTGGGGTACTTAGGCGTACATTTAAAAAGCGTTTGCATGCAAGCAAGTGAGGTACTTCAATTACGTGTAGACGAGACTGTCCCCAGACTTCCGCTGCATATAAAAGCATAGGTTTCACTTGCACATCAAAAAGTTTGAAATACAGATTTCTATCCATTGTTCCCAAACCTCACATTGTTTTCATAATTTCTGGCATTTTGGCTTCAGCCGTGCCTGCATATTGTTCGAGTACATTGTTGTATGATAGCTTTTTGTTTAAAGTGAATCCCAAATACTTATAACTGTTAACAAGTTCAATCTCTTTTCCCTGATAGAATCATTTTTCTGCTTTTGATGAATGTCCCCCTTTTCTAACGATAACTTTTGTTTTCTACTCATCCTCCCACAACCCACACACTAAAGACAGCATCCCATACTCACAATTTCTCCGTCTCCGCAGACTCTGCTCCAGCGAGGAAGACTTCACTACACAAGCAGCCAAAATGTCACAATTCTTCACCAACCGCGGATACCCCAGTTCCATCATCAATGCAGCACTCCGCCGCACCATAGCTGTATCCAGAACATCTGCTCTGGACACCCAGCATCCAACCAAGACAGACAGACCCACAGCCTACCTCCTCTACCACCCGCACACCCTCCCCATCTGTAGGATCCTCAAATCCAATTGGCACATTATACATAACCACAAACCCGCCTTCCATACCAAACCATGATCACATTCAAACGTGACAAAAACCTCAAAGACCTCCTCGTGCGATCCAGTTTGAACAGAACCACAGCTACACCACCAGGTACTCACCCCTGCTCCAAACCCAACTGCAAAATCTGCCCCCTCACCAAACCAGACACCATCTTACAGGGCCCCAAAAACTCCTTCACAGTCAAACGCACATTTTCATGTCAGAGCCGCAACATTATATATGCCATCCACTGCCAGCTGTGTGGCAAGATCTACATAGGGGAAACGTCACGCACACTTGAAACACGCATCGCTGAACATCTGGCTGATATCCGCCACCACCGACCCAAACCCGTCGCCCTACACTTCAACCACACCCAACACAACATCGACCATGTCAAAGTTATGGCACTCTGGCAGTCACAGAGTGACAGCTTTGAACGCACAACTCAAGAATCCCATCTCATTTCCAAACTGGGCACACTACACCCCCAAGGCATCAATATCCAACAATAACCAAACACACATACCCACCTCTTCCACATCAGTTGGCAATATCCCCTACCAACACACACACATACACACACACATACACACACACTTACATACACCACCACCACATCCTCTTCACTCACTTCATACAGTAGTTACAGCAACCCTCCATCTATCTAATCTTAATTTTGTTTTGATCCTTCCCCTTAAATCCCCCCCCCCCCCCCCCACACACACACACACCCTTTTTTTTTTTTTTTTTTGATCATTATCTATCCACCATTACCACAACCATCACAAAGATATCATACCATCCTAATAAACTAGACACACAACCCTATCATATCACACACACACACCTCCCCTGACGCAACCCCCCCCCCCCCTCTGTTTCCTCTCCCATAATCCCCCTGGCCTCATGTCATTTCCGCCTTCATGGAGAATTACGGATAAGTCATTTTTCATTCCCCCTTTTTTTTTGTTTTTCGTAGTTTGTACTGTCCCACATGTTAAATGTGATTTATTTTTTCGCCTGATGAAGACCCAAGTGGTTGAAATGCATCGTGTCTTGTCTTGTGCTTTGTTTGTCAATGTCATTGGCGGTAAGTTCTAAAACTCTATTCCTGATTTTGTTTTCTTTAAGTTCACTTTGAGTCCTAGAGAAGTTGATGCTTTATCCAGGTTGTTTAATTGATTTTGTAGCCCCGAAGGAGTTGTCGATATCAAACATATATCGTCAGCAAATAACAATAAAAAGATTTCTTGTAAGCCTGGCAAACGGTGGAATCCGTATTTGCCATGCTGTGTTACTTGTTCAGCAACCTCGGTTATCAACAAAGAAAGAAAATCAGGGAGATAACATATATCCCTGTGTCACGCCGGCTGGACAATCAAAGAAGTCAGACATTTCACTTCCCCAACGTACGCACGACTGGACTGATTTATATATGCCTTGGAGCATGCGTGGCAATCTAGTGGATGTTTTTATATTTTTAAGGACTAGCCAAAGACGATCTCTAGCAACAGAGTCGAAGGCTTTCTATAATCAATAAAAGCAACATACATTTTACACTTTTTCTCTCCTGACAAACACTTTTTAATCATGGATATTAGAGCAAATATGTGATCAATTGTTTCATAATCTTTTTTGGAATCTGGCCTGCTCTTCATAAATATTGTGTTGTTTAGAGAGAGAGAGAGAGAGAGAGAGAGCCGTGTTAAGCTAGCCATAGACCAAGTCTGCGACCGAGGCATTGTTCTTGCAAACTGTTTAAAAGTCTTCACTGCTCTCTCTCTCTCTCCTCTCTCTCTCTCTCTCTCCTCTCTCTCTCTCTCTCTCTTCACACACTAAAATTCAGTGCGAGGTGTATGAAAAGGTACGGGGAAAATGCGATGTCTTTAAATCAGTATTAGCAGAAGAACGTGACTTAGTCACTCTGTTACAGAGTGATAGTAAACACAACTTAAAATCTATAGCTAAATTTATCGCAGAAGCAAATATTCTTCGAAAAAGGAAGCTTTTCAATACTTAAGTAGAATTAATGTTCTTTCTAATTAAGTCCTTTTGTCCTCTCAACTGATCGACTAGGCCTGTTGTTCGCTTGGTGTTTATGATGTTTACTAATTTCATTTTGCTTTCTGATTCTCATTAATTTTGATTGTTCTTAATTTTGTTCAAGCAGTGTTCCCCATGTCAAATAGCAGGTCTTGCTGATGACATTAAAGGTCTACTTTAGAGGTTTTCAATAATTGGTCAGCTTATGCAGAAATACGAAATGTTTGATAAATTGGTAAACTAAACATCCGATTCGCTCCCGATCACACAAAATCGATCCGCGAAAGTGGGCATTTTCACCTGTAATCAATAAAACGGGAGGTAATCAACTAAATCTTGGCATGGCTTAACTGCTCTTGGATGTGACGTCACATGATGGTCAGCGACGGCGACAGAAAGCGATTCTGATGGTTCTTGCACATTTCGCTCGGTATTTAATTTATCATGTAAAACAGTAAACAAGTGGGGTATGTTTTGCTCCCATAAGGAAACCTAACACAGAGTAACTTTTATTCAAGACTGGCACAGCCTTTTAAACTTGAATAAAGTCAGACAAAATACATAGACGAACAATCTAATAGTGGGGGAAAAACAAGCGCAGGCCAACAACTGAACTGTCTGGCAAAGATTTGGACTTGAGGGGAGGGGAGAGGGGAGTTTGAAGATGGAGAAACTGGGAAAATGAAATTAAAAAAAAAAATGTTACAGATATGAAAACTCTTCACTAGCTGCATAAGGGAACCATCACAATCCCTTTTGAAGGCAGATATATTTGTATTGCCTGCTCCGAGGCCTTTCGCCCGCTGGATCGTTTGTTTTTCCCCCACTATTAGATTGTTCGTCTATGTATTTTGTCTGACTTTATTCAAGTTTAAAAGACTGTGCCAGTCTTGAATAAAAGTTACTCTGTGTTAGGTTTCCTTATGGGAGCAAAACATACCCCACTTGTTTACTGTTTATCGTTTACTGTTCCCTACCTCATTTCATTTCCGATTTATCATGTAAAAGCAGTGACTATGATTGCGGCAGCCAATGTCACTCTGGGATGTGTTTCTGCAAGGCCTGTACCTTATCAGTTTGAACGCTAAGTTCTTCTTACCACGTCAGTTCAGTTCCAGCTGGACGCCCGAACACAGCATTCCGAAGGCGTACGGACTTTACCGAAGTCTCGAGGGAGGCTACCGACTGACTTCTTGATGCGATCACGCGTGGACGGCGAGCAGAGATTCTCCTTCCTCAAGCCTTAACGTGTTCATTCAATTTAACAAGTGTGATCTGTCCATAGATAAGAACAGAATAAACGTGCGACGATCGTACTCATCTGTACGAGCTTACCACTCCGCCTTCAAAGTATACGCGCACAATGCAGACGAAGTTTTTGATCCACTCGAACGGGCTCGGCAATTGTCGGAATAGCTCGTTTCCGCCGTCCTGCTGGAACTGATGTGGTAAAAAGAACTTAAGCTGCCTGGCATGGTTGCACGAACCGAATCCACTTCTTTCGAGTATCTGGATCAGATGGAAATGTGTGCAAAGAATATCCGTCTCCTGCTGAGCTGCTGCACACGCCTACAGCACAATATCTGCCACCCCCTCGTGACTTTCTAGGCTGTGGGGGATCGCAACTCGTGTTGATTTCACTTGGCGTTGGCTTGTTGTGTAGGTCGCGGCTGACGGCCAGTCCATCAAGTGACGTCACGGTTTTCGGTCTACCGCGCGGGGTTTGAACAGGTGTGCAAAAGTCGTTTTTTATCTATTAAATTCTTCCGGCGATTTTTTTTGAAAAATGAATACCGTACTGTAGTTATATGACATGTAGACCCGTTTTTAACAAATTATCGAAAATCTCTAAAGTAGACCTTTAAACTGTATTCATTGTCATTGTCATGACAGATAGGTCGCAGGCGGTGGTTGTGGGTGGTGTAAGGTCTACTTTGTCACCTCTTTTGTATGGAGTACCACAGGGGTCAGTATTGGGCCCAGTGTTGTTTACATTGTACTCACAGCCCTTGTCGGATGTTATCTCGGACCATGATTGTGATTTTCACAAGTATGCTGATGACACTGAACTTTCTAAGAGTGGCACACCTGATGAGTTTGTTTCTGTTCAATCTGGGGTGTCTCGGTGTATCAGCAGTGTGCAGGAGTGGATGACAAGTAATAAGCTTAAATTAAATAGTGAAAAGACTGAAGTCATGCCCGTTGGAACCTCCTCCTGCCTCAAACTCGTTGAGTCAGAGTCAATGGTTGTTGATGGTACCGAATTACCTTTCAATAAGTCTTGTCAAATACCTTGGTGTTACCATTGATCAGTGTCTGACCATGCAGAATCAAATATCTGTAGTCTGTCGCTCATCCTTTTTAGAGCTTAGACGTATTGCTTCCATCCGACGCTTTATATCCAGGGAAGTATCTGTCAGGCAGTCTGTGCCATGGTGATGTCAAGATTGGACTACTGCAACTCTGTTTATGCTGGGCTTCCCACAGAACAGATTGCTCGGCTGCAGAGAGTCCAAAATAGCGCTGCACGACTTGTTTTGAAGAGGAGGTGTGAGCACATCACTCCCATGCTGATCGAACTGCACTGGCTTCCCATACAGTATCGGTGGCAATTTAAACTGGCAGTTCTTGCTTTCCGCCACTTCAATGAATCTCTTCCTCACTATCTCTCTTCTTCTCTCTGCACCTACCAAAGCTCTCGTACCCTTCGCTCTTCTTCACAAAAACTTTTGAAAATCCCTAAGCGTTCTCTGAAATCTGTTGGCCAAAGAGCCTTCAGTTTTAGAGCACCTTCTATTTGGAACTCCCTCCCTGAAGACCTTCGTAATCAGCCTACTCTTTCTTCTTTTAAATCTCAGCTCAAAACTTACCTCTTCAAAAAGGCCTATTCTCTTCTGTAGATGACTAGATCTCTCCTAAATTTCTCCACAACTTGTTTGGTGAGGCAGTTTATGCATGTAGGTGCGTCTGTCATTGTGTATTTTCTTTTTGCTGTGTGCATGAATATTGTATGAATAAGTGCAAATGGTGGATGTAAGCGCATTGAGTTGTACAACAAGAAATGCGCTATATAAGTATTATACATTATTATTATTATATTATTATTAATCTCTCTCCTCTTTGTATGCTTACTTGTCTGCTCACTTGATCACTCGCTAATGAATCACACATATCCCCAATAAAAGAAATATCATGATAATTCTTTATTGATGAAAACAAAATGGGAGGCTTTTTACCTCCATCATTGATTTTGCAAAGGGAAAAAACGTGCTAGTCTACTTGTTTGTTTACTCGTAAAGATTCTTCAAAAGGAGAACAAAAGCCTTGAAGCCTCTGAAGAGGAGAGTGGTGATGTCGGATGGCTTGTGGTCAGAGTTCATCACCACGCCAGGCAGCGGTGAGTTTTGCTGCTACAAACCTCAGAACAGCATTGCGAGGGAAAATTACACGGCGCCTGCCAAGTCCTGCATTCGCCCTCCCACCTGGAAATGACAATAGAAGAGTATGTGCAAAGCTAATTATTTGCAACATATTTGTGCGCTCATTATCTACAAAAAAACAAACAAACAAAAAGCAACCAGCACATTTACACCTCATTATCTGCAATACGTTTGTGTAGCATTATATCTGCACGACAGACCAGCATGCACAAGTATCATTATCTGTAAAGTATGAGAGTGTGATTTTTGTCTGTGCAATATAACACTGCGCCTATTCCTCTCTCTCTCTCTCTCTCTCTCTCTCTCTCTCTCTCTCTCTCTCTCTCTCTCTGGCACACACACACACACACACACACACACACACACACACACACACACACACACACACACACACACACAGAGCACACATGCATGTAGATAGATAGATAGATAGATAGATAGATAGATAGTAGATAGATAGATAGATAGACAGATAGATAAGAGATAGATAGATAGCAGATAGACAGACAGATAGAAAGGCGTGTGTGTGGTGTGTGTGTGTGTGTGTGTGTGTGTGTGTGTGTGTTTTGTGTGTGTGTGAGTGTGTACCCCTGCGTGCATGTGTGTGTGCCTGCGGGTGTGTGTGTGTGTGTGTGTGTGTGTGTGTGTGTGTGTGTGTGTGTGTTGTGGTGTACGTGCGTATGCGTGCGCGCGTGCGTGTGTGTGTGTGTGTGTGTGTGTGTGCGTGCGTGCGTGCGTGCGTGCGTGCGTACGTGTGGTGTGTGTGTGTTGTGTGTGTGTGCGTGTGCGTGTGCGTGCACATGTGCATGTGTACGTGCATACGCGCGCATGCGCGCGCGCGCGCGCGCGTGTGTGTGTGTGTGTGTGTCTGTGTGTGTGTGTGTGTGGTGTGTGTGGTGTGTGTGTGTGTGTGTGTGTGTGTGTGTGTGATGGACGAGCTAGCAAAGAACCTTTACCACAGCCTGTTTCTCAGAATTACGAGTAAACTGCCTAAGAAGTCATCCATTCTTTCACATGCATTCCTATGTAAATGCACACGTGCACGGAGAACAGAACATTCTCTTCCTATCTTGATCAGCTTCTATGGTGTCACGTGATTTACCAAGGTGTTCCATAATTGTCCATGGTATTATGCACAAGAAATAAAGTATCAAGACATTTATTCAAGAATGATGGTAACTTTACCACATCGTGTGGATTTCAGTCTGTATCCACATCAGATGCACTTCTAACAGCTAACTTCACCCACGTCTTAAATCTGTTCCTTACTATAGCACATCTTTTTGTCTAATTCATGATTTACATTTCATTTCTGAAGTTATAATTTTGTACTTTTATCTTATTTGCAGTTGAATGATGCTGGAGGCTTCTTCTTGGATTAAAAGAACTTTCTGTCACAACAAATTTCCAAACTACATCACATAGAGCTGCCTCAAATTCAGATTACACCTGGGTCATCACGGACATTCTTTTCCAGATTTGAAATCATTGTGTTAAAAAATCACTATCAGAACATCTCACAACAGAAAACAAAATCACAGAGTTACACACTGATAAATTTATGTTTTACTTTTCTTAATCAAGTCTTTAAACTGAAGTAAAAATGTTGTCAGCGAATTCTTACATTATCTTTAAATGACACACACACAGACGGTTCTTCCAAAGATGGACAAGCAGATGAATGCAGGGATAGATGGATACATAGCTGTCACAGAGTGGAGTGAGAGGTGCTTACAAAAAGATCTGTAATATCTGTCTCCTGGATGTCTGAAGGCGTGTAAGTTGTTTGTGTATAATTTATCAAATCTTTCTCTCACTCACTCACACCACGCTACAACATAACAGCACAAACAGGAATCTAGCAAGTCTAGCGCACATTTAATAACAATGAAATGGAAATGATTTTTTTTCTGTTAGCACATGGACAACATCAACATGCAAGTGTAAACTAATTCATCAACATATGTGTGCACCCACACTCCCTGTTAGGCTAGAAAATATTTCATAGTTTCACTCATGACACAATACAATAATAAGAGGGAGAAGGATTCATATCATCACTTATGACATGACACAATACCAACATCAACAAAAAAGGATGTATACTTTCTCACAGCAAATTATCATTCAAGTCTTTCTGGATATGATTGCGGATATGACGTCACAGGTCAGGTGTGTTGCTGTCCAAGCTGGGGTCGACTTGCACACACATAGAAAAGAAACGACTCTGACCTCAATTTCGGAATGCACTGAAGGCAGTCCACACAATATCACTGCTGCGACTAGGCACACAAGAAGAAACTGGTCCCACACCTGTGACTGGGCACAGGGGAAGAAAACTGGTCCCACACCTGTGACTGGTGGGCACAGGGGATGAAAACTGGTCCCACACCTGTGACTGGGCACAGGGGAAGAAAACTGGTCCCACACCTGTGACTGGGCACAGGGGAAGATGAAGCTGGTCCCACACCTGTGACTGGGCACAGGGGAAGATGAAGCTGGTCCCACACCTGTGACTGGGCACAGGGGAGAAAACTGGTCCAACACCTGCAACTGGGCACAGGGGAAGAAAACTCCAACAATTGAGCACCGGTCAGTTGTCTGAACGGAAAACAGGGAGACATGGCAGCTCATGAGGTAGGCAGGCTTAGAGGCTGTCGAGGAGACAAAGGCCACTGGAGAGAGAAGGCAAGTCCTGGCCTCCAAGAAGGCTACCACACCACAGGAGGGGGAGGAAGGACTGCTCGGACATTCCCACCAACACACACACACAGCCAGGCCAGCACCCCAGACAAAAAAAATCACAAAGTGAACAACACCATAAATAACCTAATCTACTAACTATTTAACATCAAAAGTCGTGATAGATTAGATGGAGCAGAATCGAAACGACCAAACCCGTACAACTCAGCAAAAACACACGAACAAGCAAACTGACTGAGCACGTTTGAAAACAAACGCAAAAATTACAAAGTCTGAACATTTTGATCTAAAATGTTTAAACAAAGCGCTATCAGTTAACTACAATTATCATACAATGAATCGACATCATGTTAGAAAAAAAAGTTCTTTCCCTTGGGGTTGGGGGGGGGGGGGGGGGGGAGGAGGGGTTGGGGGGGGGGGGGGGTTAACGAGCACTTGCCAACCAACAAGCGGGGACAGCGAGCTTACGGAGTTGATGTGCCTGCCTGCTTATCCATAACATCCATACTGAGTCTGTGCCAGTCTATTCATTGAATTGGTCAACGTTCGCCAGTCAGTAATGTTCGCACCGGAAACAAGAAGGGAAAGAAAGAAAAAAGTCTCTCTGGCCATGCACACAGCAGATGCACATAACTCATCGCGAATCGTGCCTGTGACAATAGTTAGCCACAGGATATTTAGAAAAAATTATTGACTAGAAAAGTAGAGACATGTATTTCGGTAGATGAAGGAAACAACATCAGCATTGAAGGAATAAACATCTTACCAACTCTCAGCAGTTGACTTTCTTTTTGAAAAAAAGTTGATCTTCGCCTTTTGACGTTCTTCTGCAAAGTCAAATTCACTTCATTAAACTTGTATGTGTGTGTGTGTGTGTGTGTGTGTGTGTGTGTGTGTGTGTGTGTGTGTGTGTGTGTGTGTGTGTGTGTGTGTGTGTGTGTGTGTGTGTGTGTGTGTGTGTGTGTGTGTGTGTGTGTGTGTGTGTGTGTGTGTGTGTGTGTGTGTGTGTGTGTGTGTGTTGTGTGTGTGTGTGTGTGTGTGTGTGTGTGTGGTGTGTGCGCACGAGCGTGCATGCGTGCATGCATTTGTGTTGTGTGTTTGTATGCTTGTGTATGTAGTGGTGTATGAATGTACACACATGCACCCACAGGCGCCTATTTGCATAAAGCGTGGAACGATACTGAATAGACTACCAGGTAAAACAACTGGGCATAAAAAACAACAATAATCAACGTTGACATAAAGTTGCTGTCAGTCCGAACTTCAGTCTGCTATTTGTCTGTCAAATGGTACAATACATTTTCTTCACACCGTGTAGTACTTTTTAAAGATATAATTTTAAGTCTATGAAATGTTTGTGAATATTATACATTCAATAACTCAACTGCTCCGAATGGAAACTCTCCTTTGGTCGAGATTTTTCTATTTCATGAAAATAAAACATTTCATACCAACAACATTATCAGTGTCATCACTATAATATTCATTACTAAAACTTGTAGACAAACATCTATCAAAACATGTTGTCTTTCACATCTTGATTTAGATAATCAGAGTCTATTCCCTACCATGTGCTTGATATTGGTAGATGACTCAAAATCTTTCCATTTATGTGTGGCTGTTCGAATCAACCCTCACTGTTTGAATACTTAAACATACCCATAAATCCAGCAGATTCATTTAGCTCTCTCTCTCCCCCTTTCCTTCTTTCTTCCGTTTTCAGTTTACAAATTTCATGGCTGTTCTACCAATTCTGCCCCACTTCCTGTTGCAAAGTGGGAGTACATTGTCTGAAGTTCTTTCAACACAGGGTCACGGGTCACTCTTAGCTAATCTACAGATGTGAATGTTGGACAGAACTAATGATGCATTAAAAATGACATGTGACTGTTAGCTGCATCTACAGATGTGAATGTTGGACAGAAATAATGATTTCAAAGTGGCATGTGACTGTTAGCTGCATTTACAGATGTGAATGTTGGACAGAAATAATGATTTCAAAATGACATGTGACTGTTAGCTGCATTTACTATGTGAATGTAGGACAGAAATAATGATTTCAAAATGACATGTGACTGTTAGCTGCATTTACATATGTGAATGTAGGACAGAAATAATGATTTCAAAATGACAAATGTTCCTCCACAGCCTACTTAGCCATCCCCTAAGCCAGGTTTTGAATGAAAAAACAAACAAAAAAAAACAACCTTGGCTCCTTTACATGTTCCATGGAGAGGTTTTTTCCATAGTTCTTCGTGAACGATACATCCAATATTTTCAGTTCTCGTTCATTCCCTGTGGCCCTCCACTCCTGGTGTACCTGAGATCTAAGCACTTCCCAATCCATCCCTTTGCATCACATCAAGCAACTGTAAAGACGGAAGCTCTCACTGTTTCGTCATCCCCAGACAAAAATACTGCCTGAGTCATGTTTTCCATCATATCCTGATCGTGATGCCTGGCTAGCCTAAGCGGATAGCGCTGTGTTCCTATGGGAAAAAGTGGTGGTGTATTTCGCTGAAAAAAAATGATATAATGCTGAACAGTTAAGTAGTGGGGGAAAATGATAAGGAGAAATAGCCTGTCCCTGAGACCCTTATACAGGAGTTGCGACTTAATAATAAATAACAGTCTGTAGCAGGCAATCCTGTGCCACTGGCACAAAATGAACTGTCTCTCTGAGACCTGTTTCACCTTGTTCAGTCTCTCTATCAGAGAATGGATTATTTTGGAGAATATGATTGTTACCTAGACAAGGAAAAGAAAGGACTGTCTGACTCAATCGCTGATCACCAGAAAAGTGAAGGCGAGAAAAAAAAGAATGGAAAATGAAAAAGACATTGGCAATGACAATGCCCCTGCTGACAGAGGGTATGATCTGCAAAGATAATTACTATGTCCTTAATTGGATGAGTGTCAAGATGATGATGACATTTTTGCAGAGATTGTATCGACTTTCGGTGACAGCAAGAAAATGGACGAGATGCCTTGCAGAAAAAAGGAAAGAAAACGTGCCACGAGTATTGCAATCACAGCCCATGGAAAGCTCATGGAACGAATCATAGCAAGAGATCTTGAAAGTCGACAAATCCTTCCATCAAATCAAGGAGGCTACAGAACAGGTAAAAGTACATGGAAAAATGCTGCTGCTTTTGCCCATGAAGTGTATGAAGAATTCCAAAGAAAGGAAGAAACATAGCTGTTGCAATATATCTGGAAGATGCATACAACAAAGTCCAATTCTCGCTTCTCATGGAACTACTCATTGACTATGGAGTCAGTAAGATACTTACACGATGGGTAGCAGTGGCACTTTGGGAGCGAACCGTCATCCTACGATTTGGAGATTGGACTTCTCAGCCTCATAAACTTTCTATGGGATTACCTTAAGGTTATCCTCTTTCCCCTGTTTTGTACAATGTTTACAATAAAGGCCTAGCAGACCTCAACAGAAAAGAAAATGCTCGAGTGACGACATTTGCAGATGACAGACTGATCTACAAAACATCAAAGAATACTGAAGAAAGAACGAAAGCAGTTCAGCGGTGGATGTGGTGTAGCGTATATGGACTAGTCTGCACGCAGTGACGCCTCCTTGATGAAACTGAAACTGAAACTGAGGCAATCACAATTTTGATCAAAGCTGTAGAAAACAAAGGAACAATATTAGGGAGAAACTAAGTACCTCACACTGGGACACTATTAAATGATGTTTCTAAAACGACGAAGGAAGTGTTTGTAGCCCCAAACCAGTCTGCAGGAAAGCAAACGTAAACATGGCAAACACACGCACAAAACTCATCCATGGCAGTGGTCTCTTTAACCCTGTCTCTGACTAACTGTTAAAGTTTAGGGATACCATTGTCTTGCCAGGACAGGATTCAATAAAACTACATGGTACTCTGTGTATCGCTGGGCTCTCTGCTGTGCTTGCCCTCAGGTTATGAAAGCCTTGGCTTATGAAAAAAACGAAGGGACAAGCACCGACATTACTTCCCTGTGAAATCTCTACCACTCGTGCTCTGTGCATTGTCCTGACCCCAAAACTGCTGTGCACAATGAAGTTTCATACGTCAGTAAGGAAAGCTCTAAAGCCCCAGAAACATAGACAAGATAAATGTATATGAGATACTGGGTTCTGGCAGTCAACCCTCGATATGAGGTCAACCACAAATATTACACTTAGGCCACGGGCACCAAGGCAGTACAGTCTTTGTTCTGTTGCATTATTCCTTTAGAAAGAAAGCCATGGAAGCAAGGAGTACATATCCAGAGGCCAAAAACCATTTTAGAAGGAAGGTAAAGAGAAACAGAATGCCCACCAGTAACACTGTCAAAAAAACTACCCCTCCCTTTAGGAAATCACTGACTTTCAGCTTTGCTTGTTCTTTGTGAGATTGTACCTTGAAACAAAGCATGAGAAGTTTCAGTGGGGAATATTAAATCAAAACTGAAAAGAAAAAGAAATTATATCTGACCTATATATGCTTGAAACCACATTAGTTTCGACATGTATGTTTTGTTAAAGACTTTGTTGACAAAAAAAACAACACTACTACAAATACGAGAGTAATTTTTCAGATAAGTACAGCATAAAGATTAATCATGTAGATTGCAGAGGATGCATATGGTCTATAAAACATACTGAATAAACAGAACATTAAGATAGAAAACAGGAAAAACGCTCCCCCACATCATAAGCATTCAGGATTATGTGAAGGGCAAACAGAGGATCGAGAGTTTTTACGATTTCCCTCTAAAACCTATGTTTATGTACTCGTTTAATTAATGTACCTAATATTGCAGAATTAGTATATATAGTTGCACAATTTGAAGCTAATTTTGATATAAGTGCTTCTGGTGTATATTTTCCTCTCACATCATATTCATTCGTTAATACAAATGTGTAGAAACACAATTAAATAAAAAACACCCTAGGTAAATAAGAAAAGGCGATTAAAAAACAAAAACGGCAGACCACTAAAAAGAAACAAAAACGAAACCAAACTCTTACCTGCACCACCTTGAATCAGGGCCTGGGTCGACATCAGTACAGCAGCAACAAGAAGCAGGATTGTCAGTTTCTCCATGATAAAGGTTTTTCACTTCTGAAACAACCCAAACAGCAGGATATTTCTTTCAGACGGATCTCAAAAGAAGTTGATTCCACAATTCTACAATTCCAAAACAGCATCTTGACAAAAACAACAACACAAAATGACTTAGGACGTTCTGACGAAGACAATTGTCATGATGCGCATTCTGGCAACAGCATAACGAAAGTGCCAATGTGTCGATCAGAACATAATGCCATCTTGTTACAGATGTTTCGATACTCATTCGTTTTTTTTCTTGACTCACGAGCGTAAATTCGTAAATTCAGCACTGATTCATAAATGAGTTCTCAAATATTACATGATACGAGACAACATTCAGACATCATCGGTATACACCACAAATATCGCTCACAAATTGGCCAAGGCTATATAAATGGCCATTATAATCAACAATATATTCTGTTAAAGCCATTTCCTCAATGCAGCAGCCGCACATGCAGCCACATTTCTGTCTAGACCTTCCCGTACTGCAAGTAGGAATACTTCATGCACTTTGCTCATGATCCATGGAGGGAATTTCTTTCTTTTCACGTGTAGATTAAAATGGCTTTTTTAGTCTCTTGACTCGAAAAGCAGAGTGAAAATTTGATTGAAAAGTGTGTTTCGACACTTCATTTTCTTCAACACATCTGTCAGTGTTGTTGCATCTTTGTTTCAACGTTTTACATCTGCCAAAGAGAGCACAAGATGCACACCGATTTCCTGTCATAAGATATCAAACTCATTCCAAACAGTTGATGTTTTTACAATATGTTCGGTCCTGTTGATTGACACATTTGTGAGGTTTATTTCCCCAGTCATGAGGATTATCCACGTCATGAGACACAGACAGATCACTGGCATAATCATGCACAGTTTAAACTTCAAACTGTTTGATCTTTCACCTGTCATTTTACATCTTGATCACAGAACTCTACACATGGAATTCAGACGATCTCATTGTTCAGTGTAAATGTGAACCAGCAACGTCTCTGCTATGAAAAACTCTGCCAACACACAGCAGATGAAAACTGTTCAGTCATAAATAAGAAATATACAAATGCAGTAGAATTTATCACACGGCCCTACATACTATGTCAACTAAGTGTGCTAACTAGTTATTCAAACAAAAGCATTGTAACTAAATCACCACCGCTAAAGCCACAAAACATTTACAGGAGTCTGCCCAACACAAGTAGAAAGTCAGACGAGACTACATACACTGTAGTGCTGTAGGGAAATTAAATTACTTCGGGTAGGAGGCGGGTGGTGGAGGAGGAGAAGATGGATTGGGATGCCACTACAGCAGGCGGGACAAAATGCACAGTTGTTTTCTATGTAAATGTTGGAAATGTACGTGTGGTCGCTATATGGCT
This sequence comes from Conus ventricosus, assembly GCA_018398815.1. Classification (NCBI taxonomy): domain Eukaryota; kingdom Metazoa; phylum Mollusca; class Gastropoda; order Neogastropoda; family Conidae; genus Conus; species Conus ventricosus. The sequence continues at coordinate 92,840,801 of CM031610.1, forward strand.
ATATGCTGGTGGTCCCCAAAATACATCTGAAGCCTGATTTAATGAGAATTACCATTGTTTTTTAGTTTCAGTAATGATAGTAATAATAAAAATAATAGTAACAATAATAATAATAGTGTGATGGTGGGGTGGGGATAAGGGGTATACAGATGAAGACAATGGTGGTAAGTTCAGGTGTTAAGGGAAAGCAGCCACCAAAGAAAACGCAGAGGGATGATGTGGAGTTCCTTCCCTTATATTTCCCTTTCATAACAAGGAGCTCACACCAGGAACACACACCAGAAGCACACACCAAGAGCGCTACTCTGGGAACACCCTCGGAGCACACTGAGCACACTGAGCACACAGGAGTAGCATGGACCAAGGAGTACACTGAGCACACTCAGCGCCTTTCAATATGTAGCGCGAGCCGCCCCGCAAAACCAGCGACACACTGCTGCACTCAAAACGGGCTTCACGAGAAGGAAATGACAAAAATGTGTGCTATCTGTTGCAGAGTCAGTGTTGTCTGGCTCGCCGTCCATTCAAAGAATTCAAACATATTTACTGGCGATGAAAACCTCAGAACCCAAGGAATAAAATGCAGTAACTCACTTTTGACAATTCTGTGTGCTGTGTTAGATTATTGATGATTAAAGTCAGAGAGTGAACCCACTCTGAACATGTTTGCGTCATATTTTTCTCTATTTGGATAAGAACGGCCAGAGAGTGTAAATTAATTTTGTGATGAATAAATAGCTGGCATTTTGCTTTTTTCATAAATATGTGCCTAAATTTTATTTTTTTCTCTACAACCCCCCCCCCCCCCCCCCCCCCCACTTATCATTATCATCAATCCTCCATTACCACTAACGTCACAAATATATCACACCAACCCACTAAACTACACACACAACCCTATCGCATCAGCCCCCCACCTCCCTCCACGCAAACCCCCCTCCTTTTCCTCTCCCATAATCCCCTCTGTCATTTCCGCCTGGCGGCTATTCTCCCTACCACATGGACAACAACAGATGAGTCACTCTTCGTTCTTTGTTTGTACTGTCCTAAATGTTAAATGTGATTTTTTTTTTGCCTGAGGAAGACCCAAGAGGTTGAAATGCATCGTGTCTTGTCATGTGCTTTGTTTGTTAATGTCATTGGCGGTAACTAACACCCTCTCTTTCTGAACTAAATTTCATTATTGAAGGCGGTGTCTGAGCCAAGTTTGAAAATTGATGAAAAACACAGCTGACTTTCCTCACCACATGTCCGTCAATATGTGGTTTTGATACGATTTTCGATGAAATATTATTGTTGAAATGGTCTATTAGATGATATAATTTTCATACATTTTAGTTGTACTCATCATAGGAATGGAGTCATCAGCAAGATCTCAATCAGGAAGTCTGAATTTTGTAAGGTTGAGTGCATGTGTGTGAATGCACAAGTGCTAAAGTATGAACGAATTTCTCCAAAGTGTAGGGAAAACACTTTATTCACGAGAGGATCCTAGGCATGTGATATGTGAAAAGAGAGCTTATGGACTTTACCTTTAATGTGCGTTTTTTGGATTCTTCGGTTTTTCTCATACTTTTTACGAAATGAGGAATTGTTCAAGTTTTGTTTGACGGACAATACAAAATGGCGCCACGATTAAGTGTGCAAAATACTGATTTAGAGAAAACATGGGCTTCTCAGCCCAGTACAGTTGTAAGGAATAAAATACATTAATTTTTGCGACTTCCGTGACGTATACACAAATATGTAGGTTCTGAGGCATTCACATTTTAAAGAGTTTACGCAAAATAATCGAGATTCATCGATCAAAGGAGGTAAGGGGGAAGATAACACTCCAACAAATTATTTCGTAAAATGTACACTGTTAGCACCCGGCTACAAAAGTAATATAGCATTTAAAAAGTGCCTTGCCAAAGGTTCTAAGCGCTGACAACCCACACTCTTGTGTACACAATGCGCTGCCTACCTTAGTAGTGCCAACTGAAGACCTGCCTGCCGGCACTTCATTCAGTCGTTTCCAGTGTCATCCAGTCAATATTGTTCTCTGTTTCTTTGCTTTTCTTCATTCTTCTAATGCCTCACGCAGGGTGCATGCTATGTGTAGCGTGTCATACATACCAACAGCCAAACTGGCCTTCTCTTCCGAAAGTTGGTGATGGGATTTTACGTGTGTGCAAGATGTCATGTGTGCGTTCACACACGGAATCTCGGTTTATAGTCTCATTCAAAGGACTGTTTGGCAAATGGAGTCAGAACCAATGTTAACTCAAAGGGAAAAATCCCCCTGCACCGAAATGGCCCAGTGGAGATTTGACCACAACAGTAGGTATTGTATAAACAAGATGTGCCAAAGGGAGTTTTTGTTTGTTTGTTTGTTTGTTTTTTTATTCAGAGTCAGATATAACAAAGTCACCAGAGTATGCCAAGAGGAACGTATGCAGTGGCAGAACAAGAAAAGATCAATTCCACCAAAGATATATGTCTGTGTGAATCCATGATTTGAAAATATATCATAGGCACTCACCACACATGCTCCTATTGTGTGCAGTTTTGTGTGTTTTTGTCCGTGTGTGCGTGCGTGCGTGCATGCGTGCGTGCGTGCGTGCGTGCGTGTGTGTGTTTGTGTGTGTGTGTGTGTGTGTGTGTGTGTGTGTGTGTGTGTGTGTGTGTGTGTGTGTGCGTGCGTGCGCACACACATTTGTGTGGGTTCATGCATTCTTGCATGCATGCATGCATGCACGCATGCATGCATGCACGCATGCGTGTGTGCGCGCATGCTCGCGCGCGCGTGTGTGTTATGTATGTGTGTGTGTGTGCACGCATGTGGTGAGAGAGACAGAAATCTGAGTTGCCAGAATCTTCTCACCCCTCTTCCATCCCCACCACCAACCTCCTACTACTTGCAACTAATTTCGATTTCAACCAGTACTTTTGATGTGATTCAGAAGTACCCTCTTCTGTCCTTCACAGACAGGCTGAATGCAACCTTGAAGAGCTAAAACCTGTGTTACATAGTGGTATTTTAGAAAACGTCCTCAACAGGGTGCACAAAGCCTGCCATTTTTCTTCTATCAATACATTTTTACGTGTCAAACAAATAAATGGCCAAAAGTATGAACAGAAATAAGAACAACTCAACATCAAATGAAATAATAATAATAATAATAATAATAATAATAATAATAATAATAATAATAATAATGAGAAGAAGAAGAAGAAGAAAAAGAAGAATAGTAATAATAATAGTTACAATAACAATAATAACAACTATCCCCAAAGATAGAGTATGGCTGCCTTAATGGCGGGACAGACAACGGTCATACACACAAACTGCACTGCCTGTCTACACAGGCAGTGTCAGCAGGAGTATCAGCCTGCGTACACAGAAAGAAAGAAAAAAGAATGATAACAACTACAATAATAACAATAACAATAATAAGGAGAAGAAGAACAACAACAACAACAACGACGACGACAACAGCAACAACAACAACAACAACAACAACCCAATAACACCAACGATCACAACAGCTGTTTATTCCCGTTGACATTCAAGAAACGACTGATTTTTTTTGGGAGAAAATCCATCCAAGCTGACTGTTTGGCCAGAGGCTAGACCAGGGCTGCACTAGACACTTCTTTATGCAACGATGAAAGACCACTGACAGGCAAAGTGTGGAACTAACCCTTCCCCCCCTGTGCCCCCCCTAATCTCCTTCCCACGTCAATCGTTTGGACAGGACTGTAGATCGACGACCTATGTGTGTCTTAGACAGCTCTCAGAAAAAAGAAGAAAACACCAAAAACACCACCACCACCCCCAACAACGCTCTCAGGAGCCGGGACGTTTCTTTTTTAAAAATACCAGAATATTAAAATTGGCATGCAATGTCCATTAGTAGGAGAATTAGCAGACCATATATGGTGAGCGACTTTAATTTTTAAAATGAAAGTAGACAGAAAGGAAAGAAAGAAACGAAGTTTGAAACAAAAAAAAAAAAAAGATGGGATAGACGTTCCGATTAGCACAATTGAAAAAACGTCTGAAAATGAGAGGCGAAAGAAAGATACAGGAATTAGCCCTTGCAAAATGGAAATAAAAAAAACAAAACCTTTTGGATCCGCCAGGTAGAAATGATAGCTAAAACAGCAACAAAAAACTGCAAAAAATTACATAAGGGGAAAAGGGGGAAATTTATTAGGTGTGTTGTGTTTATGTGTGTGGGTTTGCGCGTGTGCGCTTGTGTGTGTGTGTGTTTTGTGTGTATGTGTGTGCGTGTGTTTGCGTGGGGGTGTTGTGTGTGTGTGTGTGTGTGTGTGTGTGTGTGTGGTGTGTGTGTGTGTGTGTGTGTGGTGTTGTGTGTGTGTTTGTTGTGTGGGGGAAGGGAGGCAGTGGGTTTGGAACTGAAAATAGACCACGGTTTAATAAAAATTAAAGCAAACTAACACAGTAACATAACATTATTTTCATGCATATGTTTTTAAATTAATTTTGGTTTAAGCCATAAAGTGCAATCCACCCCATCCGTCACTAACAGTAAATAAGAAAGAGTCAGCCTCCTTACAGGCAATCCTCCATCGCACATAACACAGTAAATAAAAGAAATGAGTCAGCCCACCTTCAGTGCAATTCCCATCCATCCAGACACAAACACAGTCAATAAAGGGAAAGAGTCAGCCTCACCTACAGTGCAACCCCATCCCATCCAGCTCACTAACACAGTACAATAAAAGAAAGAGTCAGCCTCACCTTACAGTGCAATCCCATCCATCCAGCCACTAACACAGTACAATAAAAGAAAGAGTCAGCTCACCTTACAGTGCAATCCATCCCATCCAGGCCTAAACTAACACAGTACAATAAAAAGAAAGAGTCGCCTCACCTTACATTTGCAATCCCATCCCACCCAGCTCACTACACAGTACAAAAAGAAAGAGTAAAGCTACCTTACCAAGTCTGCGCTGAGATGAGGGAGGGTGACTGAAGGCAGCTGTCAGGAAGACGGGGAGAGCGGAAATGCCCGTGTCAGCAGGCGGAAGTGTAGTGGCTGGGGAGCTCGCTTCTGCCCTTTTTCCGTCTTCACTACCTTCACTTCCTCCCCATGCAAACAGGAGGGAAAGGGGGTTTTAGAGAAAGAAAAAAAGGGGAGAGGAAAGAAGAGGGAGAGGGGAGAGAGAGAGAGAGAAGGGAGAGGGGAGGGGGGGGGGGGAGGTGGAGATGTGGGACGGGTTGAAAGATGGGGCATGGTCAGGGGCCTCCAGGTCAACACTGTAACAGCTGTCTTAAAACAAAATCTTCTCTCTCTTCCTTTCTCTCTCTCTCTCCTCTCTTCTCTCTCTTCTCTCTCTCCTCTCTCTCTTCTCTTCAAGATATGTTTTTTTTTGTTTGCTGGAGGTTTAAAGACCAGAGGCAAGAAAGTGTGTTTGGGTTTTGTGGTGTGGTGTGTGGTTTTGTGTTGTGTTGTGTGTGTGTGTGGGGTGTGTGTGTTGTGGCATCCCAAACAACACACGTGTGTGTGTGTGTGTGTGTGTGTGTGGGTGTGTGTGTGTGTGTGTGTTTTGTGTGTGTGCGTGTGAGCATACATATGTGAATGTGTTTTGTTTTGGTGTGTGGTTGGTGCGTGCGTGCGTGCGTGCGTGCGTGCGTTTGTGCGTGTGTGTGTGTGTGTGTGTGTGTGCGGCATGCAATGTGCGTGTGAGTGAGTGTAAAAGTGTAGATGTCATAACAAACATGCATACGAGAGTGTGTGGATGGAGGGATGGGGGAAGGGATGTAGAGCTGGAGGGAGGTGGGTCCCTGGTCATGTGTGGGCGTGTTTGTTGTAGCTCGTACGACTGGGCTTTTATCGTCCCCTCTGCCATCCTTGGGAGGTACGGTGATCATTACTGACTGTGTTTGTAACGAGTTGATAAACTATAACAATCACCCTCTTAGCGGACTGCGGGGGGAAAAACATGGAAACGAAATGATAATAGATGTAATACATTCAGATGAAATAAGAAAAATTAAAATGTACCAAAGTTAACATAAAATAAAAAGTCCCGCCATTTGGATATATAATTTTTAAACGCAGTTAACGCGTTTCCAAAACAATGGGAAAAAGTGGATTAGTCAGTCAGCAACAGGGAATGCCAAGTCTTCACTATACAGAACAACGTGAAGCGCAGTTGTAGGAAATGCCAATTCTTCACTATACAGAACAACGTGAAGTGTAGGAAATGCCAAGTCTCCACCATACAGAAAACGTGAAGCGAAGTTGTAGGAAATTTCCAAATCTTCACTATACAGAGCAACGTGAAGTGCGTTGTAGGAAATGCCAAGTCTTCACTATACAGAACAACGTGAAGTGCAGTTGAGGAAATGCCAAGTCTTCCTATAAAGAGCAACGTGAAATGCAGTTGTAGGAAATGCCAAGTCTTCACCATACAGAACAAGTGAAGCGAAGTTGTAGGAAATGCCAAATCTTCACCCCTACGAACAAAGTGAAGGGGAAGTTGTAGGAAATGCCAAGTCTTCACCATACAGAGCAACGTGAAGTGTAGGAAATTCCAAGTCTTCACCATACAGAACAACGTGAAGTGCAGTTGTTTGGAAATGCCAAGTCTTCACCATACAGAGCAACGTGAAGCGCAGTTGCTGAGCAGGTCAAAAAACCCCACAGAGTGTGTATGATAAAACAATAGGAGGGAATTCATAAGATTCTGTGCTCTCCGTTTTGATGAAAAGATTTACATTGTGAAATGTACGAAACCTGGTCAACACTTCCAGTTATCTATTTAAGTCTCAGTGCTGGGATAGAACTGCTCCACCCCCTCCTTATGGAGGAACTATCTAGGGGAAGGTGACCCAAAAGAAAGCTTACCTCAACCTATCTTTACAGCACCCCGCAGGTGACTGCTATGTACAATCAGTCAAAACTTGAAAATAAATTTTCCCAAAGGATTTTAAAATCCACCCCAGGAAAAAGCTCTTTACGGGTTAGAGCCTGGAGCATCAAGACTTTCTTGGACAGAAAAAAAAACGGACAGACCAGAAGTCGAAAAAGCGCTGGTGAACACAACTACAGCAGCAACAAGAAATTTGTAGTGTAGGGCATCAAAAACAGCAGCAACAAGAACATTTGTAGTGTAGCACATCAACTACAGCAGCAAACAAGAACATTTGTAGTGTAGCACATCAACTACAGCAGCAACAAGAACATTTGTATGTAGGGCATCAAAATACAGCAGCAACAAGAACATTTGTAGTGTAGGGCATCAACTACAGCAGCAACAAGAACATTTGTTTGTGTAGGGCATCAACTACAGCAGCAACAAGAACATTTGTAGTGTAGGGGGCATTTCAAACTACAGCGCAACAAGAACATTTTGGGAGTGTAGGGCATCAACTACAGCAGCAACAGGAACATTTGTGTGAGGGCACGAAGGAACAAGCAAATAACAAACAAACACAACGCGTTTGGACGGGTTTGGGTCTTCATCAGGTGGACAAATAACTTTAAACCATGAAAAGCAGAAAAGAGCAGCAGCCAGTTATAATCTGGGGTGTGCTTTATGATGAGACTGTCTAATTAAAGCAGAGACTCAGCTGACGGTAATTAGCGTGCACTCCCCCCCCCCCCCCCCCCCCCCGTCCCCCCAATGAGTTACACCAGGATAAAAAGAAAGACTAGAACTGTTTGACCATGCTTTCAGTCTGGTACATTCCTCCCAGAAGACGACAAGCTCTGCTACGAGGAGACTTCAACGTCCACATTGGCAGACATCCCCAGTCCTGGCTGGTTGTCAGTGGCCCCCATGACATAGGACAGGGAAGTCAAGCGGGCAGTTGCTCTTTACATTTTGGCGTAAAAGCAGGGGCCTGACATATCAACACTTACCCCAGCTCCCTGCACCCCCAAGGCCCCCGGGATGCCCCCCCACAACAAACATGGCACCTAACCGACTCTTTAATCCCCCGGCGCCAAAATCCAAGATGTTGTCACACTGCTTTTAAAGGGAGGTGATTGTAATGACCATCTGCTTGGCAATCCAAGCTGTTTTTTTTTTCTTCACACGTCAAAAAAACATTTGAAGTACGGGAATTTTCTAATCCTGAAAAAAAAAGGGGAACAGGGGGGCCCAATTTGGGGATCAGTTAAAGAATGGAGAAACTGAGGTGTGTCTAACATCCTGGACTAACGCCGGAATGAGCTTATCACTTCATGATTTCCAATCTGCAGATATTGGAAAGCTATGGCAGAATCAGAACCTCTGTACTTTTTTAGTGGACCGGGGTATATTTGGAACCTATGGGCATTCTTCGAATTGATTGTCCATCAGTCATTACTGACGGTTGGGGAAAAGTGTTTTGCCCTTTAACTCTAATGGAAAAAACAAGGATGTGTCTGTATCCATGTTTCAGCATCATGTTTGCGACCATGCAGTTTTTTTCTCTCTCCTTGACTGTGGGGGGATCGCTGTCGTACAGATGTGTTGTCGACCTTTAATTTGAAGGTAAAAGGCAAGCCCTTTGGGCCATGGGGAGGACTTCCGGGCCACAAACTGTGCCTTGCTGAAACGGGCAGAAGGGAGGAACACCGTTTGCCTGTCATCAGCAGCCAAATCTTCACAATGACAACTCCCTGTAATGAAAAGGTCATGTTAAAAAAGCCGGGTGGGCTCCTTCACAATGTAACACTCAATTTGGGGGAACTAAGTGAACAACGTGGAGAATTTCATTCCTTGAGGGAGTCCCTTATTTCACCCTGCAGCTGAAAAGGGAATTTGACTGTGGGGGCCCGGGTGCTTCTTTCACCAGCTTTGAAAGGACTGTGAGATGAACATGGAAATTTAACTTGTATACCAAGCTGATTTTACATGGCAGGGGGGAAATTTGTTGTGATCTATCCCTTTCATGTTTTATGTTGTTTCCCTTAAAAAAATGATTCCTTATCATTTATGTTAGATGGTTTTGGTTCCTTCACTAAAATGGTTCTATATTTTTTCATATTGTGCACAGTCTTCCTTTAAATATTGTCTCATCAAAATCGAGTTACTCGATAATTGCGTTGGGTCTTTTATCAGGTAGAAATAACTTCTTCAAACATATAATCAACATTCTGATAGCAGCCATTCCTTTATCTGATTTTCGTATTGTGTTTAGCACTGCTTAATCAATCTAGTACGGATTTAGTTCACTTTTCCCGTCTCCAACCGGCTTACAAAATTAAGTTTCAATTCCTAAAAGCAATTCAACATGTTCCTTGCCCTGTTACCATTACCTATCAAGAAAGCCTGCTACGGATTACTCTTCTCGCTCACATTGTCATGAATATGCTTATTTCTAATGTTCTGACTTCATTTTTATTTGATGACATTGTAGATGTGAAGTGTTTTGTCCAATTATTTGTCAAATGACATAAACGCAGCAAATTGACACCAGTTTTCCCAGGAAATCCTTCATAGCCATGCTATGTCTATTTCTGTAACAAAAGTTGGTAGCAATCTTAACTTTTTCATTGCGAATATGGGCTCTATGCAAGCTAATGCACTTCGTTAATGAATGATTACGAATTGTCTGATGCACCAAAACATCTTTCCAATTAAATGATAACTTTTTTTACGTCAAAAACATTGGCTACTTTATTTCCAACCTAATTACTTATAATTGGCAATTTTTTAGTGTATCTTGTTTCTGCAATTGTGATAGCAGGTCTTAACAAACCTGGTCTTGGTTAGTAAGCTTATCATTATATTCATCTAATTGCAATTCTGGAAAATATGATCGCATCAGAACCCTTTTGGTCTTTTGGTTACTAACTGAAACTTTGAACTATTTGCTATTCTGGCGATAGTGATAGCATCTTACAACCCTTTTGGTCTTTTGGATAGAAATCTGACACTTTATCTTAGTTATAAATTTTGGGGATTAATGATAGCAGTCGTACACCCATTTGGTCTTGGTTGAAAGCGACATTTTGATTAAATTTTAATTCTGCTTGTGTAGAGCTACACCCATTTTGGTCTTTTGGTTAGTAAGTGACAATTTATTTAGTAAAAGCAAAGTCCTTGTGTAGCAGTTATTACCATTTGGTCTTTGGTTAAACGGCAATCATTTGAGTAATACGCCATTGCCTGAGCATCTACAACCCAATTTTGGTCTTTCATTGTAACTGCCTTAAAGATTTCAGTTAATAATTTGCCAGTGATGGCTCCTTACAACCCATTTTGGTCTTTGGGGGTAAGTAACTGACAATTTATTTAGATTACTTCATTCTGGCTTGTGAGAGCATCTACAAGCCCATATGGTCTTTGGTTAGTGACTGTATTTGCATAATTATCAGGCATTGAAGCGAACTGTCTTAAACATTTTGGTCTTTTGGTAGTAATTGACAATTTATTTAGTTAATGAATTGGGAATTGTGAGAGCATCTTTTACCATTTTGGTTTTTGAGTTGTTCCTGAAAAATTTTTATATTAGTGATTTTTCCTTCACTATTTTCTATATTATTTCATTTGGAGTATTCTTTATGAAGTTTCCTTACATCCCATTTTGGTGTTAATGGTTATTAACTGACAATTTATTTATTAATTATTCTGCATTGTGATATTACCTTAAAAACCTTTTGGTCTTTGTTATAATACATTTATTTATTAATAAATTTGGTCATTGTGATACTACCTTACACCCAGGGTCTTTTGGTTAGTAACTCAATTTATAATCAGTTAATTAAATTTGGGGCATTGAAGCTACCTTACAACATTTGCTTTTGTTTGACATTATTTGTTATTAATTCTGGCTTGTGAGGCAGTCTTTTCCCATTTTGGTTTTTTTGGGTAACTGCATTTATAGTTAATAATTCTAGTATTGTGATAGTTATTTTACCGCATTTGGTTTAGGCTTAGAATTAGAATAATTTTCAGTTAATCAATTCTGGGCTTTGGCCTGACTTTAAACTACCTAAAAATTTGGTCTTTGGTTGTAACTGACATTTATTCACTTATCTAATTATGGAATTGAAATTTCCTACCTTTTTTAAACTTTTGGCTTTGGGTTGTAATTGAAAATTTGTTATTAAATTCTAAATTGTGTTAAGTACCTAAAAACAGGTCTTTTGGTTAGTAATGACAATTCATGTTAATTTCTGGCATTGTGATAGCTTTTTTAAACGATATGGTCTTTGGTTTAGCAACTAATTTTTATTGTAATCTGGGCTTGTGATAGCTAACCCTTACAACCCATTTGGTTTTTTGGATTAGTAACTGACAATTATTTGTAATTCAATTCTCATGTGAAGCAGTTCTTAAAAACCATTTTGGTCTAGTTAGTAATTGGCAATTTATTTATTAATTAATTCTGGGCATTGTGATAGCTCTTACAACCCATTTTGGTCTTTTGGTTAGTAATTGACAATTTATTTATTTAAATTTAAATTTCTGTGCATTGTGATAGCAGTCTTATTACCCACTTGGTCGTTTGGTTAGTAATTTCCTGTATTTTGTCATACGTTGTCCTCAGGTTATTCCTGCTATACCTTCCAGATCCAAACCCTGTTTGATTTTCATGAAAACGTTCAAGCAAGGCTGATTTTTTTCTATTCAAAATGCACAATGAACCAATTTTAAAAAAAACCCAAAAAAAACCCACTTCAAGTAACGTATTGGCCTCCAGTTTTAGAAAATTTTTTTTTCTTAATTTACCTCGGTAAACATAAATGATGCCTTCCTTGTGTAATTGATATTTCTCTTTTCAAATACCCCTACATTTAATGAACGTACTGCGAAAATGCGTTACTTTTTCCAGAGAAAATCTAAGACCATTAACATTATTCCATCTTTACCTGGACATTTATTGTTTGCATATCTTTAAAGCCTTTACTGTTGCCTCTATTGTTATGTAACCTTCTTTATCTTTACCTTGTGTTTGTGTTTATTTTGTGACTTTTGTAACATAATTATTGAAATCTTGTTCCGTTGTTGAAGATTTATTCATAATTATTGAAATCTTGTTCCGTTGTTGAAGATTTATTCATAATTATTGAAATCTTGTTCCGTTGTTGAAGATTTATTCATAATTATTGAAATCTTGTTCCGTTGTTGAAGATTTATTCATAATTATTGAAATCTTGTTCCGTTGTTGAAGATTTATCATAATTATTGATATCTTGTTCCGTTGTTGAAGATTTATTCATAATTATTGATATCTTGTTCCGTTGTTGAAGATTTATTCATAATTATTGATATCTTGTTCCGATGTTGAAGATTTATTCATAATTATTGAATCTTGTTCCGTTGTTGAAGATTTATTCATAATTATTGAAATCTTGTTCCGTTGTTGAAGATATTTTTCATAATTATTGATATCTTGTTCCGTTGTTGAAGAATTATTCATAATTATTGAAATCTTGTTCCGTTGTTTAAGATTTATTCATAATTATTGATATCTTGTTCCGTTGTTGAAGAATTTATTCATAATTATTGAAATCTTGTTCCGTTGTTGAAGATTTATTCATAATTATTGATATCTTGTTCCGTTGTTGAAGATTTATTCATAATTAAATTTATATCTTGTTCCGTTGTTGAAGATTTATTCATAATTATTGATATCTTGTTCCGTTGTTGAAGATTTTTTCATAATTATTGATATCTTGTTCCGTTGTTGAAGATTATTCATAATTATTGATATCTTGTTCCGTTGTTGAAGATTTATTCATAATTATTGAAATCTTGTTCCGTTGTTGAAGATTTATTTCAAAAAAAAATAACTCGAGACGCTTTGCCTTTTGGAATTTTTTCCCCTTTAAAATTATCGATTGTCTTGTTTCCGTTGTTTGAAGTTTTTATTCATAATTTAGAAGACTGGATTTCCCCTTCGTTGTTTTCTTCAAATTGATTTATCTCTTTCATTGGTTGAAATTTAATTTAATGATAAAGATTATCCCTTGATTCCTTTTTTATCTCTTCTCATTCATTCTCTCTTTTCCTTTTTCTCTTATTCTCTTCTTGAATCTTGTTCCGTTTGTTGAAGTTTGTTGTGTTTGTGTTCTTGTGTGTTGTTGAAGATGTTATTTCATTATTTATTTGATTGTTCTTGTTTGAGTTTTTTGTTTTTTGATTTGTTGTTCCGTTTGTTGAAGATTTTTTGTTGTTTTAAAGACATTGCTGTCTTTGTTCGTTGTTTTTATTGTTCCTCCTAGAACTAAGTACAATTTGCAACTATGAAAACAGACGTTATATCTTGGGCAAACCTTTATCGCGTGAGTTTGCTAGCATAAATTATTTTGCATTCTTTGTTTTCCGTTTGTCTGTGAATATTTGGTTGGGATATTTGAAAATACAAAAAGTGAAAGTACGGTTTTGTCAAGGCAAAATGATTACCTTAGCATTTCGTTGGAACGTCCAGTTAAGTTTAATGAAATCAACAAATCATAAACCTGGGCATTCTTAAATCTCCTTCCAAGTTGCTTAGAAATCTTCCTTTCAATGCAATGTTTTCTTCTGTATATTTTGTGGCCAGTTATCTCTTTTGTTTATGGAGGCGTGTTCTGTACCATTTGATGATAAGCTGACCTGTTCTTTCCTAAAACAAAATCAACCCGTGATAAAACAAATCAGTGCACCGTACAAAAACAGGTGGAAAAAATCCTACACACTCATAGTGTATGAGGAATATAGCAATGTACCTTAGGAGCATATGCAGCGACTGTTGACATTAAGGATAAAGGGCCAATGTTTGCTATTGAGGCTGCACGCATCGTGGAAAAATCGATGGCTGCACAACTGTTGGACAGGCTTCACAATAGTTTGAATTTATTCAGGAAAAACCATAGTTGGACACCCTCTTCACAACGTTTGTTGCTCATGACGTCACACGGGTGTCTAACGTTCGGGTTTCTATCCCTCAATGTGCTCCATGACCAACACCTTTTTTCTGTTATGAAGATACTAAAGACAGAGAGCAGGAGAAGTATGTAAGACTTTTTTTTACCTTCCTGCAAGATTGCAGACTAAGCACAGAAATAAGCTACACTTACAATACTGACTCTGCTGTCAACACGCAATCAACCCATAAAACAAAAGCATGCGAGGAACTGTTATCAATAGAGCTATCAAATCATTAAAAAGAAAACACGCAGAGAGTAGAGTTGCCATCAACACCGCAATAAAACCATCAAATACATACTATGCTTAGGGCTGCCATCAACACAGCCATAAAACCATCACATACATACTATGCATAGGGCTGCCATCAACACAGCAATAAAACCATAACAAGATGCAAAGCATATAAACGTACTCCCAGTATATCCTGAATACGCGTGAGATATTCCATAAAGACGAAAAACCGTCATGGACTGGTGTAATCATTAGTAATGGCTATTCTGGTAAACATCGGCCATCGTCTGTGACCTATAATGAACATACTTACAAATTTTCAGAAAGATCGGCAAAGAATTTTCTGAGATTTTCCATAAAGAAAAAAACCATTATGGGCCGTTAGTAATGGCTATAACGGTAAACGTAAACCTCGGACATCATCCGTGACCCATAATGAACATACCTACACATTTTCAGAAATATTGGCCAAGTACTTTCTGAGATATTCCATAAAGAAGAAAAACCATTACAGGACGTTACAGCCGTTAGTAACGGCTATAACGGTAAACTAAAACATCGGGCATCATCCGTAACCCATAATGAACATACATGCTAATTTTTACAAAGGTCGGCCAAGTACATTCGGAGATATTCCATAAAGAAGAAAAAGCGTTACATGCCGTTACAGCCGTTAGAACGGTATAACGGTAAACTAAAACATCGGGCATCATCCCGTAACCCATAGTGAACATACCTGCTAATGTTCACAAAGATCAGCCAAGTACTTCCTGAGATATTCCATAAAGAAAAAAAAATGTTACAGGCCATTACAACCGTTAGTAATGTCTGTAACGGTAAACTAAAACATCGGGCATCATCCTTGACCCATAATAAACATACCTGCAAATTTTCACAAAGATCGGCCAGGTACTTTCTGAGATATTCTATGAAGAAAAACAGCAGTTACAGGCCGTTACAGCCGTTAGTAACGGCTATAACGGTCAACTAAAACATCGGGCATTATTCGTGACCCATAATGAACATACTTGCTAATGTTAACAAAGATCAGCCAAGTACTTTCTGAGATATTCCATGAAGAAGAAAAAGGGTCACAGGCCGTTACAGCCGTAAGTAACGGTATATATGGTAAACTAAACATTGGGCATCATCCGTGACCCATAATGAACATACCTACAAATTTTCAGAAAGATCGGCCGAGTACTGTTTGAGATATTGTATAAAGAAGAAAAACCGTCACAGGCTGTGACATCCGTTAGTAACGGCTATAACGGGGTAAACTAAAACATCGGGCATCATCCGTGACCCATAATGAACATACCTGCTAATTTTGACAAAAATCTGCCAAGTACTTTCTGAGATATTCTAAAGAAAAAAAGGACTGGAGAACTGCCAATGTTACCCCAGTCTTCGAGAAAGTTGAGCGCTACTGCCCAGAAAACTACCGTCCTATCTCTCTGACCAGTGTTTCAAGCAAGGTAATGGAGCACATCATCACGAGCACTGTCATGAACTTCGCTGAGGAGAATGGTGTTATCCACCAAAGCACAGCACGGCTTCAGACGTCAGCGCTCCTGTGAAAGCCAGCTCATTGGACTTGTAGACGAGCTATCCATAAACCTTGAGGCTGGAAAACAGACAGACGCTCTGTTCATGGACTTTTCCAAGGCGTTTGACAAAGTCTGTCACTCCCTCCTGCTCCACAAGATCCATTCTCTTGGTATCACAGGTAAAACACACACCTGGATTAAGAATTTCCTCTTGGGTAGACAGCAGTCAGTAGTGGTGGATGGAGCTACTTCCAGTCCTGTCCCTGTGGAGTCTGGAGTTCCCCAAGGTTCTGTTCTTGGGCCTAGCCTATTCCTACGCTACACCAATGACATGCCGACTGGACTGTCCTCCACTGCTCGTCTCTTTGCCGATGACACTCTGTGCCACAAAACTATCTCCTCCACCAGGACCAGCAAGCCCTCCAGAAGGATCTCGACCGACTCGCAGAGTGGGAGCGGAGATGGCTCATGAGTTTTCCATCCAGACAAATGCCAGACACTGCGCTTGAGCTGGAAGAGAAACCCCCTACCCTCAAACTACACTCTCCGTGGCCACACTCTTGACACAGTCAGTAAGTCTAAATACCTTGGCGTCACCATCACTTCTGATCTCAGCTGGAGCACCCACATCTCCAATGTCTCCAACCGTGCCAACAAGACTCTTGGTCTAATGAGACGGAACCTGAAAGTAGGATCCCAGCGCATTAAGCAGCAAGCCTACCTATCACTAGTCCGCCCAACCCTCGAATACGCCAGCTCAGTGTGGGACTCCTACATAGAGAAGGATATTAACAAGCTGGAAGCGATCCAACGTCGAGCTGCTCGCTGGGTCACCCACCGGCACCGGAAAACCTCCAGTGTACACAACATGCTTGAAACCCTTCAGTGGTCCCCCCTCACAGAACGAGGGAGAAAGGCGCGACTAGTGAACTTCTATAAATTTCATAACGGAAGCCTCATTATTAACACACGCCACAAACCCTCTCAAAATCCTTCTGCACCCAAAGGAACCCGATGGTCCCATCCAGAAAATACCACCTTTCCAGCTGCAGGACTCTGTATAGACAGAAATCCTTCTTCCCCAGGACCATACCCGACTGGAACAGCCTTCCTGCTGAGGTTGCCCTCAGCCCTACCCTGGAGTGCTTCAAATCCCTAATCTGATTACACCCCTCCCCCTGCCCCCCCCCCATCATCCCCCTCCCCATCACCCCCCCCCCCCCCCCCCGCCCGGCCCCGTGAACAATAACTCCGGCAACTTCAACTTCGTGCAAACCCCCTATAGTCTACAGAATCTTCAAAATGATGAAGGCGGTAGTCAAGGGAAAGAAGAAGAAGAGGGTTACAGGCCGTTACAGCTGTTAGTAACGGCTGTAACGGTAAACTAAAACATCGGGCATCATCCTTGACCCATAATGAACACACCTACAAATTTTCAGAAAGATCGGCCGAGTGCTTTCTGAGACATTCTATCAAGAAAAAACCCGTTACAGGCTGTTACAGCCGTTAGTAATGGCTGTAACGGTAAACTAAAACATCGGACATCATCCGGAACCCATGATGAATATACCTGCTAATTTTCACAAAGATCAGCCAAGTACTTTCTGAGATATTCCATGGAGAAGAAAAACTGTTACAGGCCGTTACAGCCGTTAATAACGGCTGTAACAGGTAACTAAAACAAAACATCGGGCATCATCCATGACCTATAATGAACATACCTACAAATTTTCACAAAGATCGGCCAAGGGCTTTCTGAGCTATTCTATAAAGAAAAAAACCATTACAGGCTGTTACAGCCGTTAGTAACGGCTATAATGGTAAACTAAAACATCGGGCATTATTCGTGACCCATAATAACATACCTACAAATTTTCAGAAACGGCGAAGTGCTTTTTGAGATATTCTATAAAGAAGAAAAACCGTTACAGGCTGTCACAGCCGTTAGTAACGGCTATAACGGGTAAACTAAAACATCGGGCATCATCCGTGACCCACAATGAACATACCTGCTAATTTTCACAAAGATTGGCCATGTACTTTCTGAGATATTCCATAAAGAAGAAAAAGCGTTACAGGCTGTTACAGCCGTTAGTAACGGCTGTAACGGTAAACTAAAACATCGGGTGTCATCCGTGACCGATAACGAACATACCTGCTAATTTTCACAAAGATCGGCCGAGTACTTTTTGAGATATTCTATAAAGAAGAAAAACCGTTACAGGCTGTTACAGTCGTTAGTAACGGCTATAACGGGGTAAACTAAAACATCGGGCATCATCCGTGACCCATAATGAACATACCTGCTAATGTTAACAAAGATCGGCCAAGTGCTTTCTGAGATATTCTATAAAGAAGAAAAACAACAGTTACAGGCCGTTACAGCCATTAGTAACGGCTGTAACGGTAAACTAAAACATCGGGCATCATCCTTGACCCATAATGAGCATACCTACAAATTTTCCGAAAGATCGGCCCAGTAGTTTTGTCTGGAGTGAGTGGAACACATTTTGACTACGGACACACGGACAGACAGACAGACACACAGACTGCATTTCTTCGTTCCCATTCCAAATTACTCCCTGTTCTTTAAGAACTGGGAGTACAAAAACCAAACCGTGCATAGCGCAGAGCTGCTGTCAACTCAGCAATCAACTTATAAAATGCATAATGTGCATGGAGCTGCTATTAACACAGCAATAAACCATTTGAAGTGCATAATATGCATAGAGTTACTATCAACACAGCAATCAACCCATCAAATACCTAATATGCATGGAGCTGCTTTTGACACAGCAATAAACCATTCAAATGCATAATATGGATAGAGTTATTATCAACACAGCAATAGACCATTCAAATGCATAATATGCATGGAGCTGCTATTAACACAGCAATAGACCATTCAAATGCATAATATGCACAGAACTGCTATCAACACAGCAATCAATCTATCAAATACCTAATATGCAGGGAGCTGCTATCAGCAAAGCTATCAATCCAACAAACATAAAACGTGCACAAAGCTCCTTTCAACTGTTTTACACAAAAACTACTATTGGTGTAATTGTCAAGAACAACAAGAACAACAACAGCAGCAGCAACAACAACAACAACAACAACAACAACAACAAATAAACGTATCCTCTACAAAGACTACGCACCAAATTTCAGTTGTGTAAAAGCTGAGGGGATGGATTGTGGGGAGACATTCATTTCATTTTCACCTGCCATCACACAGCAGGGGCTTCTTCTTCCAGGTAGTAATCACAGGATCTTGCATCAACTACAGTATTTTTTCCAAATAATGA
>CM031610.1:92872807-92877807 GCA_018398815.1 Conus ventricosus
TTGGATGCGTTTTCACATCTTATAATAAAAAATTCCTTTTTCCAATCTTAACAAAGAAACTGGAAATGAACCCAGTTGGTGTCGTTTTACATCTTTAATAAAAAAATTCCTTTTTCCAATCTTAACGAAGAAAACTGGCAATGAAGCCAGTTGGATGTCGTTTTCACATCTTATAATAAAAAATTTCTTTTCAATGGCAATGAAGCCTTATTTTCCATCTTATAAAAAAATTCCTTTTCCAATCTTAACGAAGAAACTGGCAATGAAGCCAGTTGGATGTCGTTTTCACATCTTATAATAAAAAATTCCTTTTTCCAATCTTAACGAAGAAACTGGCAATGAAGCCAGTTGGATGTCGTTTTCACATCTTATAATAAAAAATTCCTTTTTCCAATCTTAACGAAGAAACTGGCAATGAAGCCAGTTGGATGTCGTTTTCACATCTTATAATAAAAAATTCCTTTTTCCAATCTTAACGAAGAAACTGGCATTGAAGCCAGTTGGATGTCGTTTTCACATCTTATAATAAAAAATTCCCCTTTTCCAATCTTAACGAAGAAACTGGCAATGAAGCCAGTTGGATGTCGTTTTCACATCTTATAATAAAAAATTCCCCTTTTCCAATCTTATCGAAGAAACTGGCAATGAAGCCAGTTGGATGTCGTTTTCACATCTTATAATAAAAATTCCTTTTTCCAATCTTAACGAAGAAACTGGCAATGAAGCCAGTTGGATGTCGTTTTCACATCTTATAATAAAAAATTCCTTTTTCCAATCTTAACGAAGAAACTGGCAATGAAGCCAGTTGGATGTCGTTTTCACATCTTATGATAAAAAATTCCCCTTTTCCGATCATAACGAAGAAACTGGCAATGAAGCCAGTTGGATGTCGTTTTCACATCTTATAATAAAAATTCCCCGTTTCCAATCTTAACGAAGAAACTGGCAATGAAGCCAGTTGGATGTCGTTTTCACATCTTATAATAAAAAATTCCTTTTTCCAATCTTAACGAAGAAACTGGCAATGAAGTGCTTCTTTCCTTTACGCCTTGTTCCACTTCAACTGCTGACATCTTACATCATCACCACAATATAGTCACCAGATCAACTGCTGACATCTTACATCATCACCACAATACAAACTGCTGACATCTTACATCATCACCACAATACAGTCACCAGATCAACTGCTGACAACTTACATCATCACCACAATACAGTCACCAGATCAACTGCTGACATCTTACATCATCACCACAATACAGTCACCAGATCAACTGCTGACATCTTACATCATCACCACAATACAGTCACCAGATCAACTGCTGACATCTTACATCATCACCACAATACAGTCACGAGATCAACTGCTGACATCTTACATCATCACCACAATACAGTCACCAGATCAACTGCTGACATCTTACATCATCACCACAATACAGTCACCAGATCAACTGCTGACATCTTACATCATCACCACAATACAGTCACCAGATCAACTGCTGACATCTTACATCATCACCACAATACAGTCACCAGATCAACTGCTGACATCTTACATCATCACCACAATACAGTCACGAGATCAACTGCTGACATCTTACATCATCACCACAATATAGTCACGAGATCAACTGCTGACATCTTACATCATCACCACAATACAGTCACCAGATCAACTGCTGACATCTTACATCATCACCACAATACAGTCACCAGATCAACTGCTGACATCTTACATCATCACCACAATACAGTCACCAGATCAACTGCTGACATCTTACATCATCACCACAATACAGTCACGAGATCAACTGCTGACATCTTACATCATCACCACAATACAGTCACGAGATCAACTGCTGACATCTTAGATCATCACCACAATACAGTCACCAGATCAACTGCTGACATCTTACATCATCACCACAATACAGTCACGAGATCAACTGCTGACATCTTACATCATCACCACAATACAGTCACCAGATCAACTGCTGACATCTTACATCATCACCACAATACAGTCACGAGATCAACTGCTGACATCTTACATCATCACCACAATACAGTCATGAGATCAACTGCTGACATCTTACATCATCACCACAATACAGTCACCAGATCAACTGCTGACATCTTACATCATCACCACAATACAGTCACGAGATCAACTGCTGACATCTTACATCATCACCACAATACAGTCACCAGATCAACTGCTGACATCTTACATCATCACCACAATACAGTCACCAGATCAACTGCTGACATCTTACATCATCACCACAATACAGTCACCAGATCAACTGCTGACATCTTACATCATCACCACAATACAGTCACCAGATCAACTGCTGACATCTTACATCATCACCACAATACAGTCACCAGATCAACTGCTGACATCTTACATCATCACCACAATACAGTCACCAGATCAACTGCTGACATCTTACATCATCACCACAATACAGTCACGAGATCAACTGCTGACATCTTACATCATCACCACAATACAGTCACGAGATCAACTGCTGACATCTTACATCATCACCACAATACAGTCACGAGATCAACTGCTGACATCTTACATCATCACACAATATAGTCACGAGATCAACTGCTGACATCTTTCATCATCACCACAATACAGTCACGAGATCACAAACGGCAATCATATCAAAGTCAATGCAAATTATTTATTATACATAGGACATAAATAAACGCTTCAGCATACTGTCAAGTATATCTATGATGTACAAAAAGTTGCAAAAGGTGTACTTAGTAATCTGTGGAGAAAAAAACAACAACAAAACAACAAGCATAAAGCACAGCAAATGTCTTTTAATACAACAACAGCAACAACCAACCAAACAAACAAAAAAGACAAACAAAAAACAAACAAACAATCAAAATAAAATGGACGCACACGCACACACACACCCACCCACACACACACACACACACACACACACACACACACACACACACACACACACACACACACACACACACACACACACACACACACACACACACACACACACACATATTGAGTGCTACACTGTGAAGGAGCCCAACCCGGTACATTTTGAAGCATGACCTGTCTGCCATCTACAGGCAGATGGTTATTGTGAAGATTTTGGCTGCTGACGACAGGCAATTGGCGAGTTCCTCCATGTCTGCCTCGTTCAGTGCTGCAAGGACACAGTCGTCTGTGTCAGGAAGTCTCTCATCATCGCCTCAAGGACTTTGCTTTTTATCTTCAAATCAAAGAGTCGACCATCACCTCTGTAGCAGACAGTGATCTTTGTATCAGTCAAGGAGAGAGCAGCAAACTGCATGGTCGCAAACATGATACTGAAGAGCATGGGTACCAAGACACATCCTTGTTTTACTCCAATGGAGACTGGAAAAAGGTCATGTACACTTTTCCACAACCGATCATGTAATGATTTGATGGACAATCAAGCTTCGACAGAATGGCCCATAGGTGTCAAGTCTTACCCAGGTCCACTAAAATGATACAGTGGTTCTGATTCTGCTCATAGCTTTTCCAGGATCTGCTGGATTGTGAAGATCATGTCGATCATCACGCTATTGGTCATGGAGCAGCGCTGATTCTCAGATACGCATCATCCAAAGCATTCACTGCAGTGGTGGAGATTGAACAGGAAGTTATGTTCATCTGCAGACTGTTACAGTTCTATGGCCTTTGCCTCCCACCGCTCATTACCATCTGTAGCTCAGCTTAGATTTTGCTGTTGAAATTACGTGAGACAGTCGTGCTAGGGAGATAAACTTTTGTTTATCTAGCCAGCCGGAGAAAACATCCTGGTTCTGTTTCAGTAGACTTGTGATCCCTTTAATTCTGCTGTCAAGCTAGTCCTGATGCTTTGCTCTGGGTATCCTAGTCCTGATGTTTCTGCTCTGAGTATCCTAGTCTAATGTTTCTGGTCTGGGTATCCTAGTCCTGATGTTTCTAGTCTGGGTATCCTAGTCCTGATGTTTCTGCTCTGGGTATCCTAGTCCTGATGTTTCTGCTCTGGGGTATCCTAGCCCTGATATTTCTGCTCTGGGTATCCTAGTCCTGATGTTTCTGCTCTAGGTATCCTAGCGTGATTTTGAATGAGTGATCAGCTGCATTCCGGCAGTTAGTCCAGGCTTTTTATGACACACCTTGAACTGTTCGATTCTTAACCTGATCCCTGAGATTGGTCGCCAGCGTTCCTTTTGTTTCAGGATCAGAAAGTTTCTGTACATTCAAATGTTTTCTTGATGTGTGATAGAAAAAGACAGCTTGGATTGCACAAGCAGATGGTCAGTCTAGCAATCACTTCCCCTCGTTGCACCTGAGTCATACATCTTGTATTCCAAGGCGCCTGGTGATTAAAGAGTTGGTTAGGTGCCAATGTTTGTTGTGGGGTGCATACAGGTGGCCTTGGGGATGCCATGGAGCTGGTGTCAAGTGTTTGGTGATGGTCAGACCATGTGTTACCCGCCGATTTGTAAGCAGCGCCGATTTGTAAGCGCTTACAAATCGGCACACAATTGCATGACTTGCAAAACCACTGCTTACAAATCGGCGGGTGCTTTACAAGTCGGCGGGTTAAGCCCCCGCCGTTTTGTAAAGTGCTTTACAAATCGGCGCTGCTTGCAAATTGGCGGGTTACACCATGCTTGACGCCACTGTACTGAGCAAGCTGCCCGTTTGGACTTCTTCTGTCCTATGCTATGGGGTCCACTGACATCCGGCCAGGACTGGGAATGTCTGCCAATGTTCTTGTTGCTGCTGTAGTTGATGCCCTACACTACCAATGTTATTGTTGCTGCTGTAGTTGATGCCCTACACTACCAATGTTCTTGTTGCTGCTGTAGTTGATGCCCTACACTACCATGTTATTGTTGCTGCTGTAGTTGATGCCCTACACTACCAATGTTATTGTTGCTGCTGTAGTTGATGCCCTACACTACCAATGTTCTTGTTGCTGCTG
>CM031610.1:92885307-92899624 GCA_018398815.1 Conus ventricosus
GTACCAGCCCGTATTTCATGACTGCAGAGCCCACCGGCAAAAGACACCACCCTCCAGCTGCCGAGCACACCCCACAGACCCAACCACCCCTGCCCACGGACAGATGAAGACAGCGCCACTCCAGACACAGCCAAGCTTTCGCCATACGGTCTTATGTGCCCTATTACTATTGTAGCCGGGTGCTAACAGTGTACACATTTGTTGGTTACCCTTCGTAGACGAAATGTTTTCTTCGAGAGTTATCTTCCCCCTTACCTCCCTTGATTGATGAATCTCGATTATTTTGCGTAAACTCTTTAAAATGTGAATGCCTCAGAACCTGCATATTTGTATATACATCACAGAAATAACAAAAATTAATGTACGTTATTCGTTACAACCGCACTGGGTTGAGAAGCCCATGTTTCTCTAAACCGGTATTTTGCACAATCAATCGTGGCGCCATTTTGAATTGTCCATCGAATAAACCTTGAATAATTCCTGATTTCACAAAAAGTATGAAGAAAAAAACCGAAAAATCCGAAAACACACATTGAAAGTAAAGTCCACAAGCACTCATTTCATATATCACATGCCTAGGACCCTCTCGTGAATAAAGTGTTTTCCCTACACTTTGGAGAAGTTCGTTCATGTACTTAAGCCCTTACTCATTCACATACACACACTCTACCTTACTAGATCAGTGCAAACACTGGCTTGGGGTTTTTGTCAGGATTCTTTCCTAGTCCTTCAATGGCACAATCTACTGCGTTGAGTCTGTTACTATCATTACAACAAAGGTCCAGAGTCTAGTACTAGTACTGTCAGAACCGTCAAAGCCATTGTAACTGTCTACGGCTGTTCTGTCGCAGTGCTAGGGCTAAACTGTCTCCTATGACCTGGAGGCCCTAGCACAGGTCTGTCAGTAGTGTCACTGTCAGCATGACGTAGCGAACTACAAGTTAGCCAGTCCGCTTCGAGTCCATGTGTCTACTCTCAGATTTCATCTGCTTGTTCACCTGACTGTCAGTGAACACTTCGAGACGCTAAACTCGCCTGTGTGCACAGAATCCGTGCGTCACTACATGAACAAGTCGCCTTCTTCGTCATTGTCAGAGTTTGGGTCATTCCACGAAATTCAGACTTCCCGATCGAGATCTTGCTGATGACTCCATTCCTATGATGAATACAACTGAAAATGTATGGAAATTATCATCCGATAGACCATTTCAACAGTACTATTTCATCGAAAATCGTATGAAAACCACATATTGATGGCCATGTGGTGAGGAAAGTCAGTTGTGTTTTTCATCAGTTTTCAAGAACAAAGTTCTCGGCTCAGACACTGTCTTGGATAATGAAATTTATACAACAAACAAGCAAGCACACAACAAGTGTAAAGTGACGTTATTTTATTTACAAAGGACACCACAAAACCTCTGGATATTTCGGCGAAAGCGCCTTTTTCTTCAACAAACACAGGACAAGAGAGAAAAGCGATCAAAAACAATACCTCCCAAGCACAGCACAATCCACAAATGAAACTAAAAGGCAGAATGAATTTGTGAGCACAATTGAAGGGGAAGAGAGAGAGAGAGAGAGAGAGAGAGAGAGAGAGAGAGAGAGAGAGAGAGAGAGAGAGAGAGAGAGAGAGAGAGAGAGAGAGGAAGGAAGCAGGTAAAGGTGAAGGTTGGAGACAGTGAGTACAAAATGATCAGCTGAAAAAGTAGGAATAGTTGAGTAGTACGGAGAGGGGAAAATATGGGTGGATTTGCCGCCCATAGCATCAAAGCCAAGTCTGACCCCAGAGTGGGTTGCCCCACCCTGGCACCAAGGGGTGAGGGAAAAACGGAAGTTCTCCATGAAAAAAAACCCCTAGTCAGATGCACTAGTCCCGGACATTAAGGGAATAGGGGGGAAAACTCAGAGAGAAAAAACTCAGAGAAAAAACTCAGAGAGAACCCCCCCCCCCCCCCACCATATGACATGTCGAAGGAAAGTGCAAAAACCCTGTACATACACACAAACACAATTACACGCTCACACACACACACACACACACACACACACACACACACACACACACACACACACACACACACACACACACACACTGGGCCATGGGAAACAGTCCCAGGTCTAGCCTGGGGTTACTCTAACAGATTATTAGGAAACTAAGAGGGGGTGGGATGGTAATGCTGGGTGGCCACAGGGAAAGTAAGTTTTTGGGAGTAATGATCTACGGCTGATGAGGTAGGAAGGACTTATTATAATGGAATATATATATATATATATATATATATATATATATATTATATATATATATATATATATATATATATATATATATATATATATATATATGACTTTATTAGAAAAGAAAGGGTAAATAGGGGAGGGAAATTTAGGATAAAAGCTGAATGTAGATTATTAAGCTGTGAAAAGGGGGGGGGGGGGGTTACTAGAAGAAATCTATTGAAGATAACATTAGATTTCAAATGAAGGAGATGGTAAAGTAATATGTAAAATTGTGAAACGGAACTAAAGTTAGTAAAAAGTAGAAATTATACCAATGTCACTCCAAGGAAGGGGGAGAGCAGAGAGGGGCACTTTCTAGGCTTAGCTGTGGCTATTGAACCCCTCACTTTGCCCTGTTTTCAAGGATTTTTACGCTAACCCTTATCCCTGTCCCCCCTGCCTGGAAGGGGTAAAGAAGTAGCCATCCATCAAAATCATTGAGGGTGAGGGATTATGGGTTGTCAAAGTCTGTATATGTGGCAGCAAAAGTAACGGAGCAACAAGACCCAGCATCCTGGTTTAAGGTTTTTCATGGGGCTTTCTCGTTCCTAGTTTGTTGATGAGGTGTGGCTCAATGTCCTTCCTGTCGTTGGTGTTTTTTGTGAACACGAGCCACATCCCTCTGACGTGTATGTCTGATGCAGAGTGGTCAGGCTGGTTGAAATGGTGGGCTATAGGTTTATCTCGGTCATGCATGATGTCGGCCAAATGTTCTTTGAAGCGAGTGGCTAGCATACGGCCAGTTTCACCAATGTAGAGTTTGTGGCATTTGAGGCAGTTGATCACGTAGACGATGTTCTGAGTTTGGCAGGTGAAGTGTTTGGTAATGCTGAACTTTGAAAGGTGTCCACAGACCTGTGTAGAACTGCAGATGAATGGGCACACTTTGCACTAGGGGTTATGGCAGGAAGAGGTTCCAGGAGCTAGTTGGTTGGTCAGCTTCAATCTAGATCGAACCGGTAAATCACGCAGGTTTGTGTCTCGTTTATAGGTCACCAGGGTGATTGGTAAAAAATGTCTGCTACTTCTTTGCGAGATTGCAGAAGGGGCCAGTTGGAGATGAGGATGTTGCGCACACGGTGAATCAGTGGGTGGAACAGTAGGCTGACGATGGGTCTGTCATTTGTTTCTGGTCTCTGTTTTGTTTGGAGGGCTTCTGAGTGACAAGTTCTGTGGACACGGGTGACGTCAGACTGAACTACTGTGGATGGGTAATTCTGGTTTAGGAAGAAGTCAACCATTTCTTCTGCTTTGATCTGAAAGTCATGATCATCTGAGCAAAGGCAACGGAGTCGCAGCGGCTGAGAATATGGAATACTGTTCTTTGTAGCTAAAGTGTGAGATGAACGTGAACATATACCGAACAGCAAAAGAAACGCGAGAATTTGACTTTGACTGTATTTTATTCATAATGTAGAATGTAATTAAATCAACAGTTTTCAACAAAAAGAAATGAAAAGTGGGCACAAAAGTTCTGTGGTGACATGTCGTGAAAACAGAAAGTTCATTTTGACAGTGCGCGTTTTGTGACGAATTTGACAATCAATATGGCGTATGTCCCCCATTGGCAGCAATAACAGCCTGGCATCTGTGGTGCATGGAGCGCACCAATCGGTTGATGGAAGCCATAGGAACGTTGGCCCAGGCCTGCTGGATGGCCTGCTGCAGTTCTGCGGCGGTGGTGGGTCTTGGGCGGATCGTGTTCAGCTCCCTTTGCAACATGTCCCAAAAGTGTTGAATGGGGTTTATATCCGGGCTCAACGCGGGCCAGGCCATGACAGGGATCCCTGACTGCTGCAGGAAGTCCTGTGTAGCCCTGGCAGAGTGTGGACGGGCATTGTCCTGCTGAAATTCGAAGTTTGCATGCCCGTGGAAAAAGGGCACCACATGGGGACGCAGCACCTGATCGATGTATCGCTGCGCTGTGATGCCCCCACCACGGCCCGGGGCCAGGCCTTGAAAGAAGACAGGGCCTAGCACGTGGTTACGTCCTATGGCGCCCCACAAGATCGTGCTAGGTCCGCCCCAGGTGTTGTGCTCTTGGACGCAGCAGTCTGCATACCGTTCTCCATGTCTCCTCCACACTCGCGCACGCCCATCCAGGTGGTCAACACAGAAGCGGCTCTCATCACTGAACAACACACGCAGCCACTGTGCGTTAGTCCAGTTGACGTGGTTCTGTGCCCACTGAAGGCGCGCCTGTCTGTGGCGCACAGTAAGCATGGGGCCCCTGGCTGGCCGATGGTTCCGTAGCCCTCTGTTGGCCAGTCGGCGCCGGACTGTGTCGGCACTGATGGGTGCCTGGTGGCCCCCAATGACATTCCGGGCTGTTTCCGCGGCTGTCCTGAAGCGGTCCTGGACGTGGTGGCGGCAGATGTAGCGATCTTGCCTTGGAGTGGTCACGAGGGGTCTGCCGCTCCTGTGTCTATCAGCAGTGGTGCCCGTGGCCAGGAATCGGTGCTGCAGCGGTAAACAGTGGCGATGTGACAGTTGAAGGTCATAGCCACAGCCTCGGGAGTGTCTCCGGCCTCCAAACGTCCAACAGCCCTCTCGCGTTGTGCAGGTGTCAGTCTTGGCATTGTGTTGGCGTCCAAAACGCGATTGCTAAAACCTGATCAATCGTGTCATTTTTATCCCTGTCACTAGTGAACACTACTGACTATTCAGATTTGCTGCAGCGCTTGCACGTACAGCCATAGGCCGCACGAAAAGCGCGGTCAGAAACACAAGCCTCACGCTGGAAGCAAGAGCGCTAACAACCAGAAAATTCCCATGGTCTTCCCTCAGCCATTAGTCGTCTTATACTCAGTGCAAAAAAATAACTAAACATAAATTAAACTGGAAGAAATACCCATGAAACGAAACCAAACAAATTCGCGTTTCTTTTGCTGTTCGGTATATTTCATCTTCTTAATGAAATTTATATTTATGAAAAAAGAAATGCCAGCTATTTATTCATTACAAGATTATTTTACACTGTTTAGCCTTTCTTATCCAAATAGAGGAAACTATGTCACAAACACGTTAGAGGTGGGTTCACTCTCTTACTTTAATCATCAATAATTTAACACAGCACACAGAATTGTCAAATGTGACTTACTGCATTTTATTCCTTGGGTTCTGAGGTTTTCAGCGCTAGTAAATATGTTTGAATTCTTTGAATGGACGGCGAGCCAGACAACACTGACTCTGCAACAGAGAGCACACATTTTTTTTCATTTTCTTCTCGCAAAGCCCGTTTTGAGTGCAGCAGTGTGTCGCTGGCTTTGTGGGGCGGCTCGCTCTACATAGTGAAAGGCGCTGAGTGTGCTCAGTGTGCTCAGTGTACTCCTTGGTCCATGCTACTCCTTGGTGCTGAGTGTGCTCAGAGTCTGCTCAGTGTGCTCCGAGTGCTCAAGGAGTGTACCCAGAGTAGCGCTCTTGGTGTGTGCTCCTGGTGTGTGTTCCTGGTTTCAGCTCCTTGTTATGGAAGGGAAATAAAAGGGAAGGAACTCCACATCGTTCCTCTGCGTTTTCTTTGCTGGCTGCTTTCCCTTAGCACCTGAACTTACCACCATTGTCTTCACCTGCACAACCCTTATCCCCACCACACCATCACACTATTATTATGATTATTATTATTGCTGTTATCATTATCATAACTGAAACTAAAAAACAAAGGTAATCCTCATTAAATCAGACTTATGATGTATTTTGGGGACCATCAACATATAGCCATTCTAGTGGCCACACGTAGATTTCCAACATTTACATAGAAAACACAAGTGTACATTTTGTTCGGCCTGCTGTAGTGGCATCCCAATACCTCTTCTCCTCCTCCCCCACCCGCCTCCTACCTGAAATAATTTTATTTCCTTACAGCACTACAGTATCCCCCACCCGCCTCCTACCTGAAATAATTTTATTTCCTTACAGCATTACAGTGTATGTAGTCTCGTCTTACTCTCTGCTTGTGTTGGGCAGACTCCTGTAAATGTTTTGTGGCTTTAGCGGTGGTGATTTAGTTACAAAGCTTTTTGTTTGAATAACTTGTTAGCACACTTAGTTGACATAGTATGTAGGGGCCGTGTGATAAATTCTACTGTATTGTTATATTTCTTATTTGTGACTGAACAGTTTTCATCTGCTGTGTGTTGGCAGAATTTTTTTCAAAGCAGAGACGTTGCTGGTTCACATTTACACTGAACTATGAGATCGTCTGAATCACATGTGTAGAGGTCTGTGATCAAGGGTAAAATGACAGGTGAAAGATCAAACAGTTTGAAGGTTAAACTGTGCATGATTATGCCAGTGATCTGTCATGACGCGGATAATCCTCATGACTGGGAAAATAAACATCCCTAATGTGTCAATAACAAATACTGTCAGAAACTCATTCATTCAAAATAATCCTTTTTGTCTCTAAAAAGAGCGGTGGCCTTATCAACAGGACTTAACATATTTTAAAAACATCAGCTGTTTGGAATGAGTTTGACATCTGATGACAGGAAATGGGTGTGCATCTTGTGCTCTCTTTGGCAGATGTAAAACGTTGAAACAAAGAGCAAGAACACTGACAGATGTGTTGAAGAAAAGGAAGTGTAGAAATACACTTTTTAATCTGAGTCAAGAGATTAAAAAAGGTCATTGTTATCTACACGTGAAAAGAGAAATTCCCTCCATGGATCATGAGCAAAGTGCTTGAAGTACTCCCATTTGCAGTATGGGAAGGTCTAGGCAGAAACTTGGCTGCATTTGCGGCTGCTGCATTGAGAAAATGGCTTAAAAGAATCTATTGCTGGTTATAATGGCCATTTATATAGCCTTAGCCAATTTGTGAGCGATATTTGTGTTGCATACTGATGATGTCTGAATGTTGTCTAGTATCATGCGATATTTGAGAACTCATTTATGAGTCAGTGCTGAATTTACGAATTTACGCTCTTGTGAGTCAGAAAAAAAATTGAATGAGTATGGAAACAACTCGTAACAAGAATGGAATATATGTTCTTGATTAAAGTACATTGGCCACTTCCGTTATGCTGTTGCCAGAAATGCGTATCATGACAATTTGTCTTCTTCAGAACGTCCCGAGTCATTCTTGTAGTTGTTTGTTTTTGTCAAGATGCTGTTTTGGAATTGTGGAATCAACTTCTGTTGAGATCCGTGTGAAAGAAATAGCTTCTATTTGGGTTGTTTCAGAAGTGAAAAACCTGTATCATGGAGAAACTGACAATCCTGCTGCTTGTTGCTGCTGTACTGATGTCGACCCAGGCCCTGATTCAAGATGGTGGAGGTAAGAGTTTGTTTTCGTTTTTTGGGTAGTCTGTCTGTCGTTTTTGTTTTTTAATCGCCTTTTCTTATTTAGTTAGGGTTTTGTATATAAGTGTGTTTATACACATTTGTATTGATGAATGAATATGATGAGAGAGGAAAAAAATACACAGAAGCACTTATATCAAAATTAGCTTCAAATTGTTTAGCTATATTTTATTCTAATTCTGCAATATTAGGTACATTAATTAAACGAATACATAAATATAGGTTCTAGAAAGAAATCGTAATAAACTCTCGATCCTCTGTTTGCCCTTCATATAATCCTGAAGGTTTTTGATATGGGGGAGCGTTTTTCCTGTTTTCTATCTCAATGTTCTGTTTATTCACTATGTTTATAGACCATATGCATCCTCTGTTATCTACTTGATTAATCGTTATTCCATACGTACCTGAAAACATACTCTCTTATTTTTAGTGACATTTTTCGTCAACAAGTCTTTAACAAAACATATATGACGAAACTAACAGATAAGAAAAGAAGTTTATTTTTGAAGTACATGGCCAGACAAATCAGTGATTTCCAATAGAAACAGGATATTGACAAGATGACACGGTTTCTTCAGATGTGTTTACAGATCTGATGAAAGCTTTACAAATAAGAGGAAGTAAAGAAAACAAATGAAACGAAAAATTTCGAAAAAAAAAAAACTGATTTCAATATATCCCAATGCCTGGGTGACCCGTTGATTATGTATACTGAGAACAATGAATCATTTGAACACCAATAAACATGCGCCATGAAAAATTGTAAAGGTATTATTTTTGCCTGTAAACAAGGGATAAAATCACTTGGATGCAAACATAAAAAAATGAAACGTCTGAAAATGAATGCGAAGTTCAACAGAACTAAATGTAAGAAAGTGAGATTCACCTATACGGTGCCACTGACCATAGATTCTTCCTAAGTCATTGTAGTCTAGAGCAGAGTGTACGTAAGATTGTATACTGCCCAAACCATTGGAGCACTGATTAATTTGTATGTTGTAGTCTCCGAACTTGTTTAACAATCAGACTTTTATTTGGAGTTGAAGGGGGGGGGGGGGGGGGGGGGGTAGAGGGAGGAGATCAAATGGGTGGGCATGTACACTCCGTTCAGTCCTCGTCTGACATTTTCAGAATCTACCACTAGTTTCACCGAACAGGGTGAGTCACGCTTTGTGGTATTTTATTCTTATTAATAAACTGTAATGCCCTACTCCTATTGCGCTTTAGATCTGCGAACCACGATCTTCTTGAGCGAGCAGGATGTAACAACTTCTCATAGTACACAGAAGTGATGCATGAGGTCTTACTTTATGTTCATTTACAAGTTGATCCATTAGAGCTTGGGCCATGGTTAGCTTTCATCTGGCACTCTTATTATACATTTTTCCTCACGTTGTTGAACTGGCCAAACATAATCATGTGTATTGAAGCATCCTCCTATTTAGCCGCTTTATTATTGGCTGACCTTGTACTGTGTGCCGGTGCTGCATTGTGTCTGTACCAGCGCTCCACGTTTTACACTTCAGTCATCGTATAATGGTATGACTTCTTACTGGCCTAGGTGATGTTTGTCGTGTGGAAAACAGCTAGGTAGTGTGGTCCATTCTCTTTGGCGTACGAACATACTGTTCTTTTCTGTCCAAGTCTCCATGAGTCTTTTCACAAGTCAATTCTGATCAGAAGTCCCCGCTCTCTAAGACAAAAGGAAAGAGCAACGTGATGCACACATAGTACCCTCAACACTAAACAGGTACCCTTCTTTTTACTCATGATGCCAGTAACTTTACAACTATTGCTAGAGACAGTGAAACAGAATCCATCTCTTACTCTCACGTGTTTTCTCTCCAATTTGCGAGGGTAAACATCGTCCATGTGTTGTGTTGCATGTGGCCAAAAGGACAAGGGGATGCCCACTACTTATTCTTTCAGATTACCGGATGTGTCTTCAGAGAATCCTTGTGTTCTAAACTTACCATGACACCTTGCAGACTGACATAGACAGACTGTTTTGTGGTGGGTTTTGCACATCCATCTGACGTAGATAGGTGACTTGTGTGATTTGGGCTGATGAAACAACAGGTCTTGCGACTAGCATTGTCATTAATGCTGGCACCAAGGGCTGGTTTTTTCCGCGTTGGAGACACAGTACCCCCACCCGCCCATCCCCCCTCACACCTTTCTTCCTCGAGTGCCCTCAGCTTGCTTGTTCAATCTTGCTTGTTTATTCTTGCTTGTTCAATCTTGATTTAGGCTGATTGGTGTGCCAGAGACTCAGACAACAGTTCTGTGAGCAGTTCCCACACTCTATGTAAAGTGTATTTTCCTAGACAAACTGTCAGCCTCCATATTGTCAACTTCAGGTTTATGAGCAGCCTTAACCCATATAGTTCCGTCGTCCATTTAAAATCCACGGTCATGCTGAACGATCGGTGTTTCTTTTGTCTTTTCACTATGGCAGAGAGAGCCTGTCCTGCTTGGAAGTAGTTTTCTTCTCTGTTACTTTTTCCATGATAGTCTTTTAAGCTCTGCGCCATAGCATTTTTCTCATTTCTGAGAATATTCTTTGTACATTTCCTATCATATTCACTGGACGTTTAGATATGATTTTGATTCCTCATATGGTTTCAAGTGTATCTAGGTCAGATATAATTTCTTTTTCTTTTCATTTTGATTTAATAGTCCCCACCTTAAACTGTTCATGCTTTGTTTCAAGGTACAATCTCACAAAGAACAAGCAAAGCTCGAAGTCAGTGATTTCATAAAGGGAGGGGTGGTTTGTTGTTGGACAGTGTTACTGGTGGGCATTCTGTTCTCTTTGCCTTCCTTCTAAAAGGGTTTTTGGATCAGGATATGTACTCCTTGCTTCCATGGCTTTCTTTCTAAAGGAAAAATGCAAAAGAACAAAGACTAGTACTGCCTTGGTACCCGTGGCCTAAGTGCAATATTTGTGGTTGACCTCATCTTGTCCTTGTTTCTGGGGTTATAGTGCTTTCCTTACTAACGTATGAAACTTCATTTTGCACAGCTGTTTTGGGGTCAGGACAATGCACAGAGCACGAGTGGTAGAGATTTCACAGAGAAGTGATGTCGGTGCTTGTCCCTTCGTTTTTTTCATAAGCCAAGGCTTGCATAACCTGTGAGGGCAAGCACAACAGAGAGCCCAGCGATACACAGAGTACTATGTAGTTTTATTGAATCCTGTCCTGGCAAGACAATGGTATCCCTAAACTTTAACAGTTGGTGAGAGAGAAGGTTAAAGAAAATCACTGCCATGGATGAGTTTTGTGCGTGTATTTGCCATGTTTACGTTTGCTTTTCCTGCAGATTGGTTTGGGGCTACAAACACTTCGTTCTTCGTTTTAGAAACATCATTTAATAGTGTCCCGGTGTGGGGTACTTAGTTTTCCCTAACATTGTTCGTTTGTTTTCTATAGCTTTGATCCAAATTGTGATTGCAATAATTGTGGCACGTTTTCTTTCCTTGTTTTGCAAGACATCTCATCCATTTTCTTCCTGTCATTGAAAGTTGATAAATCTCTGCAAAATGTCATCATCGTCTTGACACTCATCCAATGAAGGACAAAGTAATTCTCTTTGCAGATCATACCCTCTGTCAGCAGGGGCACTGTCATTGCCAGTGTCTTTGTCATCTTCCATTCTCTTTTTCTCGCCTTCACGTTTCTGGTGATCAGCGATTGAGTCAGACAGCCCTTTTTTTTCTCTCGTCTAGGTAACATATTCTCCAACGTAATCCATTCTCTGATAGAGAGACTGAACAAGGCGAAACAGGTCTCAGAGAGACAGTTCATTTTTGTGTCAGTGGCACAGGATTGTCTGATAAAGACTTTTCTTTATTAAGTCCCAACTCCTGCTTGAGACTCTCAGGGACCGGCCATTTTTCCTTATCATTTCCCCCCACTACTTAATTGTTCAGCACTGTATCATTTTTTTCCGGCGCAATACACCACAACTTTTTCCCATAGGAACACACCGCTATCCGCTTAGGCTAGCTAGGCATCACGATCAGGAGATGATGGAAAACATGACTCAGACAGCAATGTTTGTCTTGGCATGACGAAGCAGTGAGAGCTTTCGTCTTTGAAGTTACTTGTTGTGATGCAAAGGATGGATTGGGGAGTGCTTAGACCTCAGGCACACCAGGAGTGGAGGGCCACAGGGAATGAACGAGGACTGAACATATTGGATGTATCGTTCACGAAGAACTATGGAAAAAACATCTCCATGGAACATGTTAAAGGAGCCAAGGTGTTTTTTTCTTTTATTCAAAACCTGGCTCAGTGGATGGCTAAGTAGGCTGTGGAGGAACATTTGCCATTTTGAAATCATTATTTCTGTCCAACATTCACATCTGTAGATGCAGCTAACAGTCACATGACATTTTGAAATCATTATTTCTGTCCAACATTCACATCTGTAGATGCAGCTAACAGTCACATGACATTTTGAAATCATTATTTCTGTCCAACATTCACATCTGTAGATGCAGCTAACAGTCACATGACATTTTGAAATCATTATTTCTGTCCAACATTCCCATCTGTAGATGCAGCTAACAGTCACATGCCATTTTGAAATCATTATTTCTGTGTCACACTGTCACTTTTGCACACACGCATTCATGACAGCATTTACTCCATACGCACACGCAATCTTTCCAATCAACCAAAAGGCGCACTACCGAATGTTTTTTCTTCTCCCCCTCCTCTTCGGGGAAAAACACTTTACTAAATCACATCAAACAATTTATAAACAGATTTTATACATGTATCTCTCTTTACACTGAGAGATAAACTAATTAATTCAAGATTCTATAAAGTCATGGCCTTCACATCACATTAGCCCAAGATCCAGACCAGGAGAATAAATAACTCCTGCAATCACTGATGCCATGCCTGCATCAGATATAAGACTCTCTCCATACTGTCACGAGTCCCTGTCTCTTTCAGACATCGTATCGCCCCCTTGAATTCTCCCGTCACTGGAGATATGAGTTCCGACTCACCTCCCTGGAGTCTTTAATTGCTGGGGCTGAACTACCGGTGTGTTCCCCACACCATGGACATCTTTAACCTCCTCACGGGGTGAAAAGTGAAGGGTGAAAGGCTGAAACACGAATAAGGTTCGTGTAAATAACCTGCTTCCCAATTTAACATGAATTCTTTCTTTCTCTTTTCTTTAGGTTTTCCCCTGTAGCTTTCCCCAACTATCAATGGCTCACCTGGTAATGACTGACCAGGAGTGAGGACCAGCGTCCTGACAGGTTCGAGTCTCTAGGCCATCTGCTGGGCTAAAACCGATTCTTTCCTCCCTCCTCCTAGTGAGTGCATACTCAGTGTTCAAAACACATGACCAGCACCCTACCAGCCCTTATTAAACTATCTCTCAGTGGTCACTTTCACCCAATGACCACGTTTGTTTCTGTTAATGAGTGAACTCACAATTATTTGGGGACGCCCGCTACACTAGTCAAGCCACATAAATATTCTTCCTTTTTAGTTGTGGCATGGGGAAATGATTCATATCACTAAACTACATGTGATGGAGGCGTCACATGCCTTGATGTGAGGCTACGTCACATGACATTCTGTCCAACATTCACATCTGTAGATGCAGCTAACAGCCACATGATATTTTGAAATCATTATTTCTGTCCAACATTCACATCTGTAGATGCAACTAAGAGTGACCCGTGACCCTGTGTCGAAAGAACTTCAGATAATGTACTCCTACTTTGCAACAGGAAGCAGGGCAGAATTGGTAGAACAGCCATGAAATTTGTAAACAAAAACGGAAGAAAAAAGGAAAGGGAAGAGAGAGAAGAATGAATCTACTGGATTTATAGGTATGTTTAAGTACTCAAACAATGAGGGTTTATTCGAACAACCACACATAGATGGAAAGATTTTGTAATCATCTACCAATATCAAGCACATAGTAGAGAATGGACCCGATTATCTAAATCAAGATGTGAAAGACAACATGTTTTGGATAGATTTTTGTCTACAAGTTTAGGTAATGAATATTATAGTGATGACATTGATAATTTGGTGGGTATGAAATGTTATCTTTCATGAAATAGACATTTATCGACCAAAGGAGAGCTTCCATTCGGAGCAGTTGAATTATTAAATGTATAATATTCACAAACATTTCATAGACTTAAAATCATATTTAAAGAAGTACTACACGGTGTGAAGAAGACCTATTGTACCATTTGACAGACCAAAAGCAGACTTAAGTTCGGACTGACAGCAACTTTAGGTCAACACAGATTATTGTTGTTTTTCTTTTTATACCCAGTTGTTTTACGTAGTAGACTATTCAGTTATCTTTCCATGCTTTATGCAAACAGGCGCTTGTACGTGCATGTGTGTGTATGCATACACACACACATACATACACAAACACACAAACACATGCACATGCACGCGCGCTCGCACACACACACACACACACACACACACACACACACACACACACACACACACACACACACATACACACACACACACACACACACACACACCACACACACCACACACACACACACACACACACACACAAGTTTAATGAAGTGAATTTGACTTTGCAGAAAAACACCAAAAGGCGAAGATCAACTTTTTATCAAAAAGAAAGTCAAGTGCTCAGAGTTGGTAAGATGTTTATCCCTTCGACGCTGCTGTTTTTCCCTTCATCTATCGAAATATCTGTCTCTACT
>CM031610.1:92909351-92944351 GCA_018398815.1 Conus ventricosus
GATCGGTGCAAACACTGGCTTGGTCGTCATTGTTCGAGTTTTGGTCATTCTATAAAATTCAGACTTCCCATCGAGATCTTGCTGATGACTCCATTCGTATGATGAATACAACTGAAAATGTATGAAAACTATCATCCGATAGACCATTTCAACAGTAATATTTCATCGAAAATCGTATCAAAACCACATATTGACGGCCATGTGGTGAGGAAAGTCAGTTGTGTTTTTTATCAATTTTCAAAAAACAAAGTTCTCAGCTCAGACACTGTCTTGGATAATGAAATTTACATTTATGAGAAAAGCAAAATACCAGCTATTCATTAAAATTATTTTATACTGTTTGGCCTTTCTATCCAAATAGAGAAAAATATGACGCAAACACGTTAAAAGTAGGTTCACTCTCTGACTTTAATCATCAATAATTTAACACAGCACACAAAATTGTCAAATGTGACTTACTGCATTTTATTCCTTGGGTTCTGAGGTCTTCATCGCTAGTAAATATGTTTAAATTCTTTGAATGGACGGCGAGCCAGACAACACTGACTCTGCAACAGATAGCACACATTTTTTTCATTTCCTTCTCGTGAAGCCCGTTTTGAGTGCGCAGTGTGTCGCTGGCTTTGTGGGGCAGCTCGCGCTACATATACTGCTCGAAACAATTTAAGAGCCAGTTGAAAACATTCACACAAAATTCAACCAAAAAAACAAAAATAACCGATTCAAACAATTTAATTGAAAATTCATCTACGGAGCGATACAATGACATCAGAAATAAACGAATAACAGCTGCTCAAAAACAACTTCATGGGCTTAATTGAGGATGTCACGAGTTTGTCACGAGGCCTACGACGATTGACCCATCTAGGGTGGTGGAATTGTTCATTTGTTTATTGTCGTTGCTGTTGTCGTGTATCCGTCCTGTTGTGGCTTGTGGTGCAGTTGCACCTTAATGTCGTTCAGTTCAGGTTAGGTTTACTTTCTCTCTCTCTCTCTCTACGTTGTAGTACACTTACATATGTTTCCCCAGCCCACCTCACTCCCTACACCCCTCTCTCCTTCCTCTTCATTATTATTATTCTCATTTTTATATTATTTTTTTTTGTTATTATTTTTTGTTGTTGTTTTGTTTATTGTTATTCTTATTTTTTGTTTTGTTTTCATTTATCTTCTATTTTCATTTGATGTTCCTCTATGATTACATGACCACTTTGCTTGCTTCTTTGATTT
Source organism: Conus ventricosus (assembly GCA_018398815.1). Taxonomy (NCBI): domain Eukaryota; kingdom Metazoa; phylum Mollusca; class Gastropoda; order Neogastropoda; family Conidae; genus Conus; species Conus ventricosus. Next base: position 92,910,582 of record CM031610.1, read on the forward strand.
CTTACATTAATTGATTTCACTGCATGTTGTAGTCCCTACTCAGGCGAGGACTGGATGTAAAAAAGCACGTTAGTGCTTATCTATTATCCTCGTAAATAAAGAATTTTGTCTTGTCTTGTCTTGTCTTGTCTCTCTAATCTCACTGCCCGTGCAATGCATCCTGCAGGTTCACGGGTGGCTGGTACCTTTCTCTCGAACTTGCTGTCTGTCGGCCTCTCGCCTGTCTTTTTACCTGTCGCACGTGCTTCATTTCTGTTAGTTTGAGGTATGCTCACTCTGTGACGTAGCGTGGCATGTTGGCCGCCATCGCTTAGGCAGGTTTTCTCTTGACTCGAGCGGAAGATGTCTCTGGGAGCGCCTGCTCCGGTCCCGGTTCTTCACCTTATCGTCGAAGGTACAGTCGGTACCTTCATTTCCTACAGTCGGCCTGTAGGAGAGGGACATCACTTCTTCTTTTTCCGCATCTGCGCTTCTGTCCTCTCGACTGGACAGAGGGCAGAGAGAGTCGTTTGACCCGCCTCTTCTGGGTCACCCACGGGTAGCTGGTAAGCATCAGTTTCGTGGTTTGTTTGTTGTTGTTTTTTTTTTCTCGTTAGCCGGCTAATTCTTCTCTTTTGCGCAATTTTCTTTTGTTTTCAAAATTGTAAAAGAAATATTGTTTGAGACCTTTTCTCTGGTTAATTCAATCTTTAACCTGGCCATTCTAAATTATATCCAAAATTCTTTCTCCTGTTTATGCATCTGGTGATGCGGTAGTCGGTGGGGATGGGAGAGAACCTGGTGATTCAGGGTTGGTACTTGCTTGGTCTCGCTCGTCCGCCCCTGTCACATTCGCGGACTCTTATTCTTCAGCCACCGTCTGTTTGTGTGTGCAAGGAGGACGAGTTTTATGTTCGCGAGCGTGCGTACGCTGATTTGTCGTTCGGATGCGTGGTTGGAGATTTGTGTTATTTTGAAATGTGGCTATAAAATGTGATAATTATGCCATTGAATTATTATTTGCAAATGTGGTGGCAGTTATAAAGCGATAGTTGCTGTGTTGGTTTATTTCCTAAGAAAGGAAAATGTTAAGCGTGAGTGAGAGAAGGATGAAGATAATTCATATTTGTTTTATAGCCTGTTAATTTAATGCAGTCTTTTACCTGCTTCGTGTGAGAAGACTTTAACGAACATTCCTGATTTGGTTGGTTTGCTGTGTTATGCTCAGGTCCGTGTGGAGCTGGGGTTGTTGGTGTATTTAGTAGGACCTCCCTCGCCCATCATGCGAGTGGCTGTTAGGATTTAACAGCATGGGTCAGACTGTACTGACGGCGGGGTTCCAGTACCCTTCCCTCCCTTTCTTCTCTCCTCCCAGCTACCCTTTTCCCTCCTCCTGGGGGCTTCACCCGGAGCTTGGACTGGTTGGTGCCACGCGCTGGTTGGGGCCACGCTCTGGTTGGGACCGCGCACTGGTTGGTACCGAGCGCTGGTTGGGATCACGCACTGGTTGGGACCACGCACTGGTTGAGGCCACGTACTGATGGAAAAGCCCGTGGACTTGACTGGCCGGTCCTGATCCCCGTCCAGGACCTCCGGCAACAACGCCACGTTCCCCCCTCCCCGGGGCGCGCTCTCCACCGTCCGTTGTGCGTGTCAAGGGTGTCGGCCTTGAACGTCTCTTCAAGAACCGACCCGGTTGGAGCACTAGTGCGACAGGGTGCTCCCAGTAGACTTTGGAGAGGCAGGGGTGTGGAGGCAGTCCATGGTGTGGAAAGGGATGGATGCTGGAAATGTTTCTTTATAATTGTGTATATGTCATATATGTTGAAATGCTGTGATTGTGATTGTGTACGTCGTATAGCGAAATGTTTATTTATAATTGTGATGTTGTGTGTGTTGGAATGCTTATTTATGACTGTGTGTGTTGGTGTGAATAAATGGGGTGTTGTATCGTAATCTTTCTTGTGTGGTCTCTTGCGGGGCGTGTGAGGTCAGTCACTCCCTTCACTCCCACCTAGACCGATCCTGTCAGGGCAGACCTCCAGGGGTCGGTCGTGACAATTGTGGGGGCTCGTCCGGGATTGTGAAGGGCTCTGACTGTCTCTCTCGTTTCGCGGAGTACCTGTTTAGTTCTGTCTGTTTTGTATTCGTTTAGTTAGTTAGTTGTGGGTGTTTGTGGGTGGTTGGCTGGGTGACTCTAGCGTGAAGGGAGTCTTTTGGTGGCCTGAGGGAACATCCGTCGTGACTGGGGAATCCAGTCGAGACGAAGGGGAGTCGACCGCGTCCAGACCTCCTTCCGCCGGGTACCTCACGCAGATGCGGCCGTAAGTCTCGCCTTTCTGTTGCCACTCAGTCTGCTATTCCTGTTTTGTAGTTATCCAGTTTTTTTTTTTTTACCGGGTGGTTATTGAGTACAGGTGGGTGTATCGGACGTTAGTGTCACTTTTTCCTCTCTCCGGATTCCGTCTGCCATTTTGTTTTTTTTCCGGTGAGCCCCACCGCACTGTTGCTCATGCTGTGGAGCGCCGGTGTTGCCAGAGTGGGAGCAGCCGGACATTTTTTTTTTTTTTTTTTTTTTCGGTGAGCCCCACCGCACTGTTGCTCGTGCTGTGGAGCGCGGTGTTGCCAGAGTGGGAGCAGCCGGAACACATCCGCACACACACACACACACATCCCTAAAATATTTGTTGTTTTTTTTCTAGTGGAATTGTCTTTCCCCTGTATTTGAGAACCGTAGGATATTGTTGTCATGGCAACGTCCGGTGCTGGTGGTATGGCGACGCATGCGTCAAAGAAGAAGGGTTTTCAAAATGTAGTTCCTACTATTAGTACCAGTACTTCGACTACAGTGACTTCACTTATTCCAGTGCTGTAGCCGATTAGTCCAGTGAGTACTTTCACTACTTCTTCGCTAGGGGATCTTCCTGTTGAGACCCCGACTGGCACTTCCGCTTGGAAGCGTCAGAGTATAGCGAAACAACTATGGGCTTCTGTTGAGTCGCAGAAACCGAAGCCCTCTCTTCTCCATGCTTCCCCTCGTAAGGAGCATGCCCCGGGAGACTTTCCTCATGGGAAAGTCGAGACCCAAGGGACGGGTCAAACGGGTCATCCTCCCGTGTCGGGAGTGGTGAATCCTGCCCAGGACATCGCCTCCGTCCTTATGTTTCTGGAGCGGCAGCGTAGGGAAGAGGCAACACAGCGTAGTGAAGAGGCTGCTAGGCAGGAAGCCCTTCGTAGGGAAGAGGCTGTCAGGCAGGAATCCCTGCGTAGGGAAGAGTTGGATAGGATGGAGGCTCTGCGCAGAGAGGAGACTGACAGACAGGAGATTCTGCGTAGGGAAGAGGCTATGCTGCGCAGAGAAGAGGCTGCCAGACAGGAAGCTCTGCGTAGGGAGGAGGGAACTCGGCGTAGGGAGGAGGCTGCCAGACAGGAAGCCCTCCGTCGGGAAGAGTTGGATCAGCGTAGGGAGGAAGAAGATCAGCGTAGGGAAGAGGCTGCCAGACAGGAGGCTCTACGTAGGGAAGAGATGGAACAACTTCTTTCGCGGGCTCCCGCATCTGTAAGTCAGGGGGTTAATCACCAGGCAAGTGATAGAGTTAGAGGCCCAAAGTTAAAGCTTCCAGAGTTCAGACCTAGTGAGGACATTGATATGTTCTTAGAGCATTTTGACAAAGTTGCTAGTTCATACCAATTGTCTGAGGAACAAAAGGCCATGCACCTTTTTTCTGGATTATCTGTGCTGCAAGGGAGTGTGTGCTCACTCTAAATGAAGGCGCGACTTATGCAGACATGCAGTTAGCTCTGCGTAAGCGTTTCCACCTTACCCCAGAGACGTACAGGAGGAAGTTTAGGTCCATGAAAAAGAATAACGATGAGACCTTCGTGCAGTTTGGAGATAGGCTGCGCAAAACGCTAGGGTACTGGCGTCAGTTGGCTAAGCTGGAGCTTGAGGATCTGATTCTCATCGAACAGTGACCAACACCGTGTCCCCGGAGTTGAGGATCCGTATAGGCGAAACAGCACCTCATGGATTTCGCGGCTGCGATTCAGACCGCTGAGGTGTTTGCTGAAGCCCGTAGAGCGTATGGGCATCGCTCAGACACGGACAGGAAGACCCCACAGGACTTAGTGGGCGATTAAGGCGCTGACGACTGCTAGCAGGTTGAACAAGGCAGGCAATTCATCGGGGATTTCAACACCCGGTTCTGTTTTCTTCGTGGTCATCCCGGCCACATTAGGAAAGATTGTCCTAAAGCCGCCGGTAGTCATGGGGCTAGTTCTTTCCAGCGCCCTCGTGCCTCGGCTAACGTGGGGTCCATCCCAGCTTCTGGTGATTCAGAGTGCCAGGTGTTTCTCTCTGTTGTTGGTTCCTCCTTGGTCGACACCATCAGGGATTCGGGAGCATCAACGATCTTTGTGGATAAGGATTTGGTTTCCCCTGAGGCTCAGCGAGGCGCCAGTTACGATGTGTGCGGGTTGGAGGTTGGTTTTACCTCCACCCGTCCTTCTGTACTCATTTCTATCTCCACCCCCTACTTCTGTGGCGAGGTATGGGCCATCGCGGTGGAGTGACCTCTGTATTCCCTTTCTATAGGGAATACTATCACCTTTGCGGACGGACGCAGTCAGTCTGTGTCTATGGATCTGCCCGTACAGGCGTGTGTGGGAGTTACCCCGCGCGCCAAAGCTAAGAAGCAGAAGCAGGAATTGCGTCCCGTTCTACAGCCGATCTCTGACGAGGTTCTGGCCAGGGTCGACCCTGCTACCATGGTCCGCCTTCAGGCCAGGGACTTGGATGTCCAACGCCTGCGACAACTGGTGGATCGTCCGCTCAGTCTGCCCGACATGCCAAGGTGAGCTTCAAGCTCCACAAGGGGATCCTCTTTAGGGTTTTCACTCGGGCAGATCGGGTAGCCAAGCAACTAGTTGTCCCCAAAGCTTGAGAGAATCTGTTCTCCGGCAGGCCCATGATTCACCTATGGCAGGTCATATGGGCTCAAAGCGGACTCTCGAGCGAATAAGACAAGACTTCTTTTGGCCAGGGATGAACTCACAGGTTAGGCAGTACTGCCGCAGTTGCGATGTCTGCCAACGGACAACGCCTAGGGGTCGCTTGAAGCGTGTTTCCCCTAGGGTCAGTGCCAATGGTTGGGGAGCCATTCAGCAAGGTTGGGGTCGACCTGGTGGGACCCATTAATCCTCCATCCAGTCGCGGTCACCGCTACATTTCGGTAGTGGTAGACTATGCGACTCGATGCCCAGAGGCTGCCCGCTTAGGACTATCGATACCCCTACTATTGCTGAGGCTCTCCGGCAGATTTGGACGCGCACAGGCGTGCCCAAGAAGAAGTACGGCCGGAAGTTTGTACTGGAGAGCGATCATCATCCTCTCCAGTGCCTGGACCAGATCCAGCCAGTCAGTCGTCGACTCATGGGTTGGGCAGTGGAACTGCAGAGTCATGCGTTCACTTTCCGTCATATCAAAGGTTCCTGTAATAACGGATGCTGACTATCTTACCGAGCTCCGTAGTCAGCACATTGGAAAATCAGTCAGAGGGACACTTTCCCTCAACCAGGGTTATATTCCTTGTTGTTTCTGTATCAGGTGTAGTGATAGTTTTCACTTCAGTGATGTTAACGATAGTGAATCACCAATGGTCCGGATTGTTACTTTCATTGTTGGAAGGTTTGCCTAGTTGTTTGATAAATGTAGTAGTATGTATTTCCCTGTGTGATTCTATCGTGGAATGTTTGTATTGGATTATCGTACTCTGTCGATCACAGAGGGTTGGGTCCGGTCCATTGTTGTGAATTCGCACATGCGTCGAGGTTCAAAGGAGCACTGTATCTCAGAGAAACAGATGCTTTTAGAAGGGGGGTTTGTCACGAGTTTGTCACGAGGCCTACGACGATTGACCCATCTAGGGTGGTGGAATTGTTCATTTGTTTATTGTCGTTGCTGTTGTCGTGTATCCGTCCCTTGTTGTGGCTTGTGGTGCGGTTGCACCTTAATGTCGTTCCAGTTCAGGTTAGGTTTACTTTCTCCCTCTCTCTCTCTCTAATCTCACTGCCCGTGCAATGCATCCTGCAGGTTCACGGGTGGCTGGTACCTTTCTCTCGAACTTGCTGTCTGTCGGCCTCTCGCCTGTCTTTTTACCTGTCGCACGTGCTTCATTTCTGTTAGTTTTGAGGTATGCTCACTCTGTGACGTAGCATGGCATGTTGGCCGCCATCGCTTAGGAGGTTTTCTCTTGACTCGAGCGGAAGATGTCTCTGGGAGCGCCTGCTCCGGTCCTGGTTCTCACCTTATCGTCGAAGGTACGTCGGTACCTTCATTTCCTACAGTCGGCCTGTAGGAGAGGGACATCACTTCTTCTTTTTCCGCATCTGCGCTTCTGTCTCTCGACTGGACAGAGGGCAGAGAGAGTCGTTTGGCCCGCCTCTTTCTGGGTCACCACGGGTAGCTGGTAAGCATCAGTTTCGTGGTTCGTTTGTTGTTGTTTTTTTTCTCGTTGTTAGCCGGCTAATTCTTCTCTTTTGCGCAATTTTCTTTTGTTTTCAAAATTGTAAAAGAAATATTGTTTGAGACCTTTTCTCTGGTTAATTCAATCTTTAACCTGGCCATTCTAAATATATCCAAGATTCTTTCTCCTGTTTATGCATCTGGTGATGCGGTAGTCGGTGGGGATGGGAGAGACCTGGTGATTCAGGGTTGGAACTTGCTTGGTCTCGCTCGTCCGCCCCTGTCACATTCGCCGGACTCTTATTCTTCGGCCACCGTCTGTTTGTGTGTGCAAGGAGGACGAGTTTTATGTTCGCGAGCGTGCGTACGCATGATTTGTCGTTCGGATGCGTGGTTGGAGATTTGTGTTATTTTGAAATGTGGCTATAAAATGTGATAATTATGCCATTGAATTATTATTTGCAAATGTGGTGGCAGTTATAAAGCGATAGTTGCTGTGTTGGTTTATTTCCTAAGAAAGGAAAATGTTAAGCGTGAGTGAGAGAAGGATGAAGATAATTCATATTTGTTTTATAGCCTGTTAATTTAATGCAGTCTTTTACCTGCTTCGTGTGAGAAGACTTTAACGAACATTCCTGATTTGGTTGGTTTGCTGTGTTATGCTCAGGTCTGTGTGGAGCTGGGGTTGTTGGTGTATTTAGTAGACCTCCCTCGCCCATCATGCGAGTGGCTGTTAGGATTTAACAGCATGGGTCAGACTGTACTGACGGCGGGGTTCCAGTACCCTTCCCTCCCTTTCTTCTCTCCTCCAGCTACCCTTTTCCCTCCTCCTGGGGGCTTCACCCGGAGCTTGGACTGGTTGGTGCCACGCGCTGGTTGGGGCCACGCTCTGGTTGGGACCGCGCACTGGTTGGTACCGAGCGCTGGTTGGGATCACGCACTGGTTGGGACCACGCACTGGTTGAGGCCACGTACTGATGGAAAAGCCCGTGGACTTGACTGGCCGGTCCTGATCCCCGTCCAGGACCTCCGGCAACAACGCCACGTTCCCCCCTCCCGGGGCGCGCTCTCCACCGTCCGTTGTGCGTGTCAAGGGTGTCGGCCTTGAACGTCTCTTCAAGAACCGACCCGGTTGGAGCACCTAGTGCGACAGGGTGCTCCCAGTAGACTTTGGAGAGGCAGGGGTTGTGGAGGCAGTCCTGGTGTGGAAAGGGATGGATGCTGGAAATGTTTCTTTATAATTGTGTATATGTCATATGTGTTGAAATGCTGTGATTGTGATTGTGTACGTCGTATAGCGAAATGTTTATTTATAATTGTGCATGTTGTGTGTGTTGGAATGCTTATTTATGACTGTGTGTGTTGGTGTGAATAAATGGGGTGTTGTATCGTAATCTTTCTTGTGTGGTCTCTTGTGAGGTCGAGTCACTCCCTTCACTCCCACCTAGACCGATCCTGTCAGGGCAGACCTCCAGGGGTCGGTCGTGACAGAGGAACACCTTCATTTCAGAAATCGGAACAGTCAAATCAAATGACAACCAATGTCAATACTCGATATGGCCGCTATTAGCGCGGATACAAGCTAGACATCTCTGTCTCATGGAGTCCACAAGCCTCCTGAGAGTCGGCTGGGGGATGTTAAGAAGTCGAAGAGCTGGCCCAGGTTCACTGCAGGAGGGTGGTTCTCGTGAAGCAGGCACCCCAGGACGTCCCAGGTGTGCTCGATCAGGTTAAAGTCGGGCGAGGACGCTGGCCAGTCGAGGCGGTTGACCTGCTGCTCCTGCAAGAAGATGTTTACCACCCTGGCACAGTGGGGACGGTACCCTTGTCATCCTGGAGGATGGCGTCAGGGCTCAGGGCTTGCAGGGCAGGCAGGACCAGAGGCTGAAGAATGTTGTCCCTGTACCCCACACCAGTTAGGTTGCCTTCAACTCGGTACAGGGGGATTCTGAAGTTCCTTCCTATGCCACCCCACACCATGATGGATCCCCCGCCATACAGGTCCGTTCGATTATGTTGTCTTCTTGATAGCGTTCCCCCGTCTGCCTCCAGACATGTATGCGACCATCATGGAAGAGCTGGCAAAACGTGACTCATCAGAAAACATTACCGGGCCCAATGCTGCCTCGTCCGGGCCACATGAGCTCGGCACCAGTCAGTCGCGCCCTAGATGAGCTGCCGTCAGCACAGGTCGAACAGCTGGCCGTCTTGCTCAGAGGTTAACATCTCTCAGGCGGTCCAAACAGTTGGTCAGAAATGTTGATGTTCGCTGCAGCAGCAGTTGTTGTTGAAGAGAACAGGAAAAGGCCGACTCTAAGCCACTTTCCCCTCCACGAGTTTTTGGGCGAAAGTGGCCTAAAAGCCGCCTTTTCCTGTGGCGGAAGAGAGAGAGAGAGAGAATCACCGGCAGACAGACAGACAGACAGAAGAAGAGAAGACAGAGAGAGACAGACAGACAGACAGTTTTCGGGCGAAAGTGCTCTTGAATCAGCATATTACTGTCTCTGACAGTAAGACGTTAATAACCAAAAAATAACGATTATCTACAAACAACATACTGTGCAGGGTTTATCCGTTTTTTAATACTAATTTACTAAACTTTTCAGATTTTAGTTTTTGTTTAATCCTTTGTTTTTCCTGATCATTTTCAATAACATCATTTCGCGCAAACATTCTTCAAATGAGTCTCTGTCTTTCATGTGAAATAACACTACAGTCTTTAACTGATTCTCTAAAGTCTTTTAAAACTGAGTTATATTATTGGCATAAAATCCACACACTTTTTCCCAGCATTTCTTCAACTGAAAGCAAGTTTTGATAAAGTGTTTCTCTTTTAACTATGTCTCTTTCTGCTGAACAGTCATCTATAATAATAGTGTCTGCGTTCCTTCAAACAGTCTATAAAACTGTTCTAAAACACTCACTCAGTTTTTGCTAGGATCAACTTAAATATATGTTATCATTTTGTCCATATAACCTTCTATTATGATATGCTTTGTTCCATTAAGTGTTTGGACAGAAAACCACAATATGATTAAAATTATAACGATAAACTGTTTGTAACAGGTTTGAGGATAAATTATTGTTTTTCCACAACCAGTTTGCCCACAAATCAATGAGCAATGAGGAGTTTTTGTCATAAAGTTTAACAGCTCCATAGTTTTATAACAGAATTTAATCTAATCCAGTTATTATTTTTATCATACTCTCTGTTAAAACTTGTTCAGTGTAATAAAAACCCTATGAGGCCTAAATGCGTAAGATTAATCCAATTCAGTTCTGTAAGATTGTTTCTATTTAGACTAATATTGATTTTGTTGCTTGTTGTTATGACCTTAATATCCTCGCCATTGTGAAGAATGACCGGACGGTAACTTTAAGTTTTTCAACGTCTAAAGTTTTGCCAGCTAATTAGAATTCCTTTTAGAAGGACGTCACTAACGCCCACAAACCCCATCCCTCCCCTTATCTTTTAAGACAGAAATTTCAAATATCATTGTGAACGCATCTCCTAATTTCATTTGCGGAATGAACTGTAATTTTGTAGAAGCATCCTTTAAAACCGTTTCTCTTCTGTGGAGGTATGTACTGTTTATTCCCATACGGCTTTATTTCAATCTCTTTCCGACTATTGTCGTCTGGCATAAGACTTACATGTAAAGGGCCAGAGTTGAATGGCTTTTCTGAAACTTTTTTGATGGCTAAAATATGTAAATGGGCTTTATGAATTCAAATTTTATGTCCCATTCTAAATATGGTTCTAAGTGCCATTTGAGGTAAAGGCTTTCGAACTATTTTTTTATTAACTGGCCAACATTATTTGCTTCTAGATTGCGCAGCTGTTCTAGTTTAGGAAACTTTTTGCTGTCGCCAACCTCTTTGCGTTTATAATCACCATCTTTAGTGTACTCAAAACCATACAAAGTGCCTATTTCACCATTCTGTTCAAAGTCCGCAACGTCTGCAAGGTCTTGTAAATTCTAATAGTTATACACCTCACAGGCGCTAATGTAACTCCCGGTTCTTCTGGCCCACGCGACATTTTTAGTTACAGTTTATTATTTTATTTCCAAAACAATGTGTAGGTTATTGCATTTCACAACTTTCCCTGCTTTGTCTGCAATTTTTATATCAAATGATCCAACCCTCCCACAAACTAATCTTTAAACTGTAAATTAGGGAATTGTATAATTTCATAATCGCAATATGCAGCTTTCCCCGCCGGTAAAGCTCTTAAAAACATTTGAGGGCCTTCCATCATATAAGTTTTCATCAGTGCTCAGCTCATCCAAATGAACATAAAGTAATGAATGTAATGCAAGATCGAGCGGATTTTCCCCCCTTTAAAAGTAGTTTTGTTTGGCGCAACAACAAATCTTTTAGTGACCGGAGGGGTCAATTTTTAAAGCCTAACATTTTAGCTAGCTCTTTATCAAATAAGTAATCTGCATTTTCAGGTTCGAATGTTAATATTTTTTTTTAGATTTGCATTGTTAAGTTTGAGAGTAATGCCGAATTTACTCATTGCTTCTTTTAGTGAGCAAAACCCGTAATAACCATCAGGTATTGTTAACTGGTTAGCTTTGAGCCCCGCAACTTTTATAATCTTATTATTCCCCTTGGTTTCGCTTATAATTAAACCCTTCGACTTTGTAAAATATTTCATGGAGCGCGACCGTTTTGGCCCCGCAATTGTTATCAATAGCATGTTCTAAAAACGAAGGACTGTCTTGAGTTTTTATTGTTACAAACATTTTTAAAACAAATTAAAAATGAGTGCATTCAAATATACTGGCGCAAAATTATTCTGTTGGGCCGCACTACAATTTTAAAAAATTATAGCAACTGATACTCTTGACATTGCTGTGACCCAGACTGCCTCTTTCATAAAAAGGTGAGTACTCCATTGAAGAGCTATCTTAACCCCCCTATTGAAAACGAGCACATCCAGAAAAGCGTGGTTTAGTCATCCGATGCAGTTTTTCAGAACCAGTTAAACTTTGCTGTGTCTTGTGCATCAACTGGGTGTGGAGTGTCGTATGCTGATCATTTAAATCACCATGATCCTTTGGTGAGGTCAGTGTACAGATTTCATTTTTATTACACCTTCAGACGTATTTTGTCTGAACTGCAAGCGCCATTACCAAATGACAAACCATTTAATCCACTCAGCAACAGAATAGACATGAAGGCTTTGAAAGGATCTGTAACGAATTCAATATTAACATCAAGACAGACTTTAGACAAAAAGTTGGATCTTGATCATGGCCTAGGCGTCATTTATTTTCAGGGCACGCACAGAAAGTATAACTATGACCGGCGTTCTCCTTTCAAAATTGTTCAGCCCTGGTCCATAGAGCAAGAGCATAAAACAGCATGGACGACATTTATCTTAGACGCTTCTAAGGGCCTAACTAGAGCGGGAATAGAACGAATAAACGACTCTATTCGTACTTACGTTTGGTGTTTGCTAGGTTCGCAAGCACAGGCAAGATCGAGCATAACTGATCTTTCTACTGGCTTTGATGCACAAAAACAATACTTAGCAAATTTAGAGGACGCCATTAATTCTACTGTTGATTTGCCTTCAAGTATTAAAAGGTACCAAAATGTTTTACAATACGCAAGATCGAAAGTAGACTTTGCTGTTGGCACTGGTTTATACATGCTGCCTTCTGACCTCAGGCTCCAGATAGGTACAATAATAAACTATAATAATGAAATTCTTATAGCAGGCAATGAACAGAAGGTTGGGAAAAACGACATAAATTCGGGGCCAGTAATATTACAAACAATAAAAGAACACCCAAGATTAAGTCATCTAATCCCCGAAGTCCAACCCCCCAAAGTCATTGAAGACTCAGCAAAGCTCGCGGACTCTGTTCGCGATGACCATGAATATGAAAAGACAGCGCTTGTTCTTGGATTAACTGGCATAGGATTACTTGGTCTTTATAAATAGTAACCCAACTATTACAAGAACTAATGTCCATAAGTGCTCGGCCATAAAGCCAACTACTTTGCTTGCAGTAGACAAAAGCAGCTGACAATACTCCCCAATATTCCTGGTAAAGCGTCCCCGGCTTTACTAGCTAATTTTTTAATAAACTTGCAAGATGATTAAGCTGTTTTTTTACCCATGATTTATCAGGCGATGGCGGCGGAGGCACTGAACTTTGCCCTCCACCACCGCCTGTAATAGCCATCACCAGTGTACTTATTGCAAATCCTAAGGCAGTTATAACGCTTGCTAAGTGACTCCCTGCTCTCTAAACAATGTTCTTATTCGTTCTGCTAGCGTTGCGTCTTCATATAAAATTTTTTCGATAGTTTCTCTTATTCTATTCACTTGAGTTCGTAATAGGTCTCGGTTAGTAGTCGCCCACTTCTAGTCTTGCTGATCTCTCTTGTTCAAGATCTTTTAGTCTTTGGGTTATTCTTTCTTTAATATCAGGCCCTAAGTTGGCGTCATCAGCCTCAACGAGTTTTTCTTTTTCTCTTTTTATATGCCCATCTAGTTCACCTAGTTTTGCTAAATTGTTTGTTAATTCGCCTCTGATGGTTCTTAAAGTACGATCAAGGGCTAATAATTCTCGCATAGGCAATGGGAATCATTAATTGTTTTTAACGCTGTTTCTTCTGAAAAACGGTTTCTGCTTCTATTGTATTTATTAATTCGCCTGCTGATTGATTTAATTCTTTAAGTTCCATGTTTTGCATTTGGTTATCTGTCGGGAGTTCTTGTAGTGTGTTTTGAAGTTTAGCAACTGCCTCCACCCTTAATTTCGGTCTAGCAATGCCCAAGGCGATTTTGATCTTTCACACTGAGTCTATTTCTAATTGAACCCCCAGCTAAAAACTTTGATGGGTCGGGTTTAGTTGTAAGCCGAACAAGTTGCCCTTGATCGTTTTTTACAGACAAATGACCATCTTCTAATTCAAATCATTTGGGTCTATAAATTCGGGAGGGTTTTTGGCCTAAACTTTGTAAAATGCTTCGACCGTACTTGCTGTTAATTCCGCTGCAATGAGAGCGTTGAGCGATGCTGTGTCAAAGGGATCATTTCACTCATGTCGTCTCCACGATCAAAAACATCATAATCTTCTTCGCCTTCAATTCCTGCCATGTTTTTAAATAATTAACTTTTATTTTGCTTCATAAAATGCCACAACAAACATATGGCTCGATTCTTGACCCGCATAGAAAACTGAAAGAGCCCCATGGCGTGAAGGGAAATAAACGGAATATTATTGTTCCAAATAATCCATCTACTATTGATGCAGATCAAATTCTTACTGTCAAATTTCCAGACTTAGGAGCGGATGAATTGATTGTGCCAGGCTCTGCGCGTCTTACTTTCAAAATAGAGCTCGATTCAACAACAGACCCAAACAGGACAGTTGTACAGAATTTGGGAACGGGCAATCGTTAGAAAATTTTTATAAAAATTGAGGGGCAAGAAATATTTTCTTTACACAATGCAGACATATTTTAACCTATTCTGATCTATGGCTAACCGGGAATGAAAGGGATGATCTTGCGTTTCAAGGAATCGAAAATGAAGAAGCACTAAAACATAGAATAGGCGCTGGAGATACTAAAGACGTCAAAAAGTATGTAGCCGTAAAGTTTGCGTATGGAAATCGCTTTTCCATTCCTTAGATTTTGAGTTGTTTAAAAGCGCATGCACCATACTTTCAAGGAGCATTAAAAGACAGATTGTCATATGAACTAACTTTTAATGAATACAAACGGTTATTAAATCATCAGACACGAAGCAAAGTACAGCATTTCTGACATCTCGTTAGAGTTTGACGTTGTTAGCAACCCTTTCTTAGCAGAGCTGATTGCGCACCAATATGAGACGCATTTCCCAATATATTACGAAAGAGTGATTCATCATACAACATATCCAGAAGCAGGGCAGACACTATATGGAATTTTAGTTTTAGCGTTGCAGCAAGATCGCTTAAAGGTATTTTATTGCTGTGCGAAGATGAAGAACCGTTTTAAAAGAGGAAGTGAAAAGTTTTTTAATCCAAAAATAACGAAAGTACAATGTTCGATTGAGGGTAGTCCTAACCAAATCTACGCTAGCGGGCTTAAACCTTATCTGCATTTTGATGAAATAAGAAAACTGTTTGGAGGCGGGAGGTGTAGAAATCCAACAGTTGACCTTGCGTCTAAAGATTTACATCTTCACAATGTTAGGCTTGATGATTATTTAACAACGAAATACGGTTTATGGATTGACCTAAGGTCAACAGAGGATAATCAGTTGCATGGAAGCGGGAAAAAACTGTGAGAGACGTAATAAACATCCAAATTGATAAAGAAGAAGAAGCCGATAAACCGCTTAATGTACATTTGTTTTTTAATATATGATGCGCAGCTGAATATTGTAAGAACAGATTAACAGATGTAGTATACTAAATTATTTTTTCATTTTAAAAAAAGCATGTCTGTTCAGGTTTATCCCAAATGTGCCTACAGCGCCGCCAAAAGAAGGGATAGTAGAAACCCTAACATAAAAACCTTTAGATTAACAAACATTAACAAATGCAACAAAAACTAGAGCAAGACCTTTTCAAAATACAGCAAAACCAAACGAAGGTATTCTGCTGTCTTTAAGCTGTTACTTTGGGTTAATACTGGGGCATCGACTATAAGTGCTCTATCAGCAGGAACGAGTGTTGGTCTCTTAGCAACAGGCATAGGCGCACCCGCAGCTTTACCTCTAGGAGGTTTGTCTTTAGCTCTCGGCCTGTGTTCATTAGCCGTAGGTGCTGCTAGCAAAAAATTAAAACTAAATCCAAAAGCACACAGCTTGGTTCAACTAATAACAGCTAAACTTAGCTCGTTTAAACTGACAATAAATAAAAACGCTAGCTGACTCAACATCACGGATGAAGAATTTAATCGTTTACAGGCCGATTTTGATGACTACAAAGACAAAAGTTTGATCTTCAAAGAAAGGCGAGGAAAGTTTTCTCAACAGCCAGCCCGAGCAGATAAAAAAGGAATGCTTAAAAAAAGTAAACGAGACATTAAACTCTGTTCTAAACAGCTCACATTAACAACACCGAAGGGTGTTTTAATACTTTAGTTTATGAGTCCAAGCGCAAAAAGACCGTTGATATGGTTCTGATTAAGTATTTTTTTTTTAATTTAAATAAATATTTTAGGTTAGAAAAGAAGGACAGCATGGCTAAGATATATGAAGGACAAGACGAAATTGTTTGAAGGAATGCTCGAGAGAGAGCGTTTTTCAAGAGCACTGAATGATATGATTTAGAAGTCATTGACCCAACAAACGTACAGGCAAGTGTTGTACATGCTATTTCTCAAGTTCCAAGTGAACTAACAATAGACCCGCCAGTTAAAGTAATGTTAGCTGTTTTAAATCGACTATATAACAATAAAATGAAGAAAATCTAGAAGTTTGGGTCTCAACTAAACAACAGACTATTCTTCCTCTAATGACTTAACACCCGGTTGGGCAGACGAGCTGCTTACACAGTTTGACGCTGCCGCTGAAGAAGCTAAAATGAGAGGCTCTGGTTGGTCAGAGGGCGAAGTCTTAGAGATTAGATTAAAACAGGCTAAGTATTGCACCGATTGTAGGCAAGGCTTACATTCCGCTACTCGGGAGTTGGTTTGAAAGAGAGCAGTTTTAAACATAAAAAATTCAGACAACAAATGTTTCATGTGGTGCGTTCTTGCAAGGCTGCATCATGTCCGCGAACACGCAGAGAGAGTGACTAAACTATCGGCAATACGCCAAAGATTTAACTTCAATGGAATATCCTTTCCTGTTAGTGTAAGACCAAATTGATCAGTTTGAAGAACAAAACAACCCAATAACTGTTAATGTATACACATGGGATGAGGAAAACAAATTTGGTGCCAATTAAAGTGTCCAAGAACAGTCCAACAATAGGCGAACCAGCCAAAAGTCATGTGGACTTACTCTAATGTTTTCGCCAGCAGGGCTGCCCATTACACATTGATACGCACAATGAGCAGATTATTAGCGCATACTTCAAACAGAACATAAACAAAGAATTCTGTAGAAAATGTTTAACAAGAATTCCAACCGCTCAAGCCGCGCTTGAACATATAAAACATTGTAAAAGTTCTGTAGACTGTAAGACAGAACTAACTACGCCCCCTTTCCCGGATCTAAAGTTAGTTTTAAGAACTGGAAACGGCTGCAAACAAGTCCATACATAGTTTACGCAGACTTCGTGTCGCTTATTGTTCCTTATGAAGGGCCAGCACCACAAAAACTTCGAAAAAACAGTCTTAATGAGTAATCATCAGATTTGTTCATTTGCCTTCATTATTGTTAGGTCGGATGGCGTTTATTCAGAGCCAGAATTATATAGAGGGCCAGATGCTGCAGAATACTTCTAGAACGCATGCAGAAAGTGCGTAATGACTGTTCTAATAATCTAAACTTATCTGAAATCATAATGACGCCTGAAGACCAACAACAGTATGACTCAGCCACGCATTGTTGGATTTGCGGTTTAGAGCTAACGCCCAAGAGTGTAAACCCACAGTAAGACCATGATCACTGGGAAGTTTAGAGGTGCAGCGCACAGTAAATGCAATCTTCAACTAAGTTTGATCCAAAGACATGGAAGCTTGCCTGTATTCTTTCACAACTGCGGGTTATGACTCCCACCCTATAATGAAAAGCAGTGGACGATGCCTTAGGGTAGCATTGCATTGCACAGTCATCGAAAAGTACATGTGTTTCACTTTAAATAACATGTCTTTTTATGACTCTATGCAGCACATGATGGGTTCATTAGAGTCACGGCCATGTCCTTAAAGTCCTGCCCAATAACGGAATAAATTTGACCCAAACGCTTGTTAGAAGGGCGTTTATCCTTATAGTACATGAACAGTTGGGAAAGGTTTGACGAAGACACACTTCCTCCTAAAGGCGCGTTCTTTTCTAGTCTAGAGGAAAGGACATCAGTGACTCTGATTACCACATGCTCAAGATGCGTGGCAAAAGTTAGAGTGTAAAACGATGGGAGACTATCATGACTCTACTTGATGGCAGATGTATGTTGTTGGCGGACGTCTTTGAAAATTATAGGAAGCCCTGCAGAAACATTACGTTTGGATCCTGCGCATTACATTTCTGCGCCCGGGATGAGCTGGGATGCTTTCTAAAGTTTACTGGATACAGTTGATTATTGTCGATTTACCAGATTCAGAGATTGAAACGGATTGCGTGGAGGAATTAGTATGGCGTCGCATCATTACGTAAAGCAAACATCAAATACTTGGACGATTATGACCCAGTAAAAGGTCTAACTATCTCATGTATTTAGATGCAAACAATCTGTAGGTTGGGCTATGGCGCAATCACTTCCATTACGCAACTTTAAAATGTACACAGGCGGTGATCGAACAATATCAAAAGGCATTAAAGTGGTGGGTAGTTTGGCGCTGATCAACAGCGTGGTTTCATTCTAGAAGTTTACTTAGAATATCCTCATGAACTCCTGACCTCCATAATGACTATCCATTGCAGCAGAAAGTCTAAAGATGGATCCAAGAGAACCACCTAAATTGTGCCTAATCTTCGGGGCAAAAAAAAAATTATTCTGTCATTACAGACTTCTACAATTTATTTAAGACACGGTTTGAAGTTACAGCTGTTCATCGCATAATTGCTTTTGATCAAGAACAGTTCATGAAACCATACATCATGAAGAACATGGTCTCAGAACTAAATCCACGATCTCAGAAAAAGACTTTTCAAGTTGAGAACAACAGCTGCTTGAAAGACTATGGAGAATCCGCACAGCGCAAAATGTCAGATTGGTCACCAAAGAGAACGAAGCAATTAAGCTGACTTCAAACCTAATTATCAGGACTTCAGAAGATCATGGTCACCTTTTTGGCATAATGATGAAAAAAAAGAAAGTCAAATTAGACAAACCTGTATTTATTGGGGTTACTGTTTTAGAATTATCAAAGCTTTTGATGTTAGAATTTCTTTATGACTACTTTAAGCCCTCGTATCCGAGTCCAGAGTGCTTTACACAGATACAGATAGTTTTGTTATAGATATTCCTACTGAAGACATCTATAAAGACATGGAATTAGAAGTAGCTAAAGGAGCGAGTGGATGGTACGACACATCCGATTACCCTAAAGATTCGCCTTTGCATTCATCCGTTAATAAGAAGGTTTTAGGAAAGATGAAGGATGAATTATCTGGAAAGGTGATCAAGGAGTATGTGGGGTTAAGGTAAAAAATGTACAGTATTTCGAGCCAGGAGAAAATCATTAAGAAAGCAAAGGGAATATCTCGCAGCGTTGTGCAGTCAAACATATCACATGACAACTACAAAGAAGCATTGTTTGGCAATAAGACTTTTCATCATGACAACGTAAAACTGCGATCTAATCTACATGAGATCAACACAACAGTTTGTAACAAAGAAGTCATTAGATAGAACAAACACAAAACGGGTGTTTGTTAAATCCGGAGTTTTCATATGCAAACGGGCACTGGAGACCGCAAAAACATGGGTTTTTATATTTAATCAACAACTTAAAAATAAGATCAATCATAGCATTCATCCAATATCAATTAAATCTTTTTCTCATGTTAGCTTGACGAGATTCGAATTTTATTTTAAAAATTCAAGATATTCTTTTTTCCCAATTATGGGGTTATTGAGTTGTAGAGAACTGGTGATTTAAGCATGCATTGATTAATCCACGAAAAATGTTTTCCTTAATAACATTACACGCCCCTGAAATGAATCCCGTAACATTATTTCAAGGCCCCAAAAGGTCTCTTCCTTTACCATTCTTGTTTCGTCATCTTTCTTCTGGGGCCTTTCCATTTTAAACCAAAATATGTTTACTCAATTAATTAAAGCGAACTGTGTCCTGCGGAATTATCAGCAGTTCTTTCCTTATCACCAAAGATCATTGAGGAGTCTGGTTGTTTTGTTGTGTCAGTTATCTCGTAAATCATACAACAGGGCGGAATCATTTTTAACAATTCTTTTTATTTCCAAAATGATCACACTCCAAACTGTATCGGTAGCCCTGATGCGAGAATCAACCCCTTCTGCTTGCCCCCCGGTAAATAAAGGTACCTTACTTTTCAAACCAAACGGCAATAGTTTTGCTGGGAGTACTGGAGTCCATCAGCAACATTTATTGTTTTTCTTTTGTATTGCTGTGTACTGGGTTATATCCGCTTTTAAATTCATCCATTATTCATTGCGCCAAAACTGAGGGCATACTTTCTAACCCATTCAGTGATGCGAGAATTGTTCAATAACTCTCTGAGATACCTGTTAGGAGAAAAAGTCCTTTCGCTTAACTGTTTGTTAAAGTTTCAACTAAAGCCTGTGACTTTGAACTCCCGGAATGCCTCTATCTAATAGTAACTCTGTGTTTTTAACACTAATTGATTCACATGGCCTTAAATTCTTTTCCATCATCGACTTGAATCATGCGAGGATTAAGTTAAAGGCCTCGTTGGGAAAAGGTATCAGTTTGTATGGCAACAGCAACATCAGAAGCGCACTCTTTTGAGTATTAATGGCTCCGCATCATTGAATCTTGAACCAATTCAATGACTGTGATGAGGGGGCGTACGTAATCTTTTTCGTCTAATCCTATCAGAGGTAAATATAGAATATCCCATTGATGGGTGTCGTTCTGTATTGGTAGTTCACAAAGTGCTCACTGTATTCGTCTAGCGCCGGTAAATAATTTTGCCAAATATCGCTAGTATAGATAACCATTCATATTGCTGTTTGTTCACTGACTCCACTGCTTGGCTTAGTCTTTTTAATTGCGGGGATGCCCTTCCAATACTCCTTTGGGCGAATAATAGATTTTGTTCATAAATTTTATTCACCCAATATATGTCAAACAAAATTCACAACGGACATACCAACGACAATAAACCCGATTTCTTGCATCTTTTGTTATTTCTGATGGTTGATAAAAGTCACTGAATTTGGGAGGGGGCAATTTCTTCGATAGGTTTGCCTGTTACTAGAAATAATTGTTATTTATATAGCTTGATCAACATTTTTAAATGTGTAAGCTGCATGCCCCGTCCTTTTCCAGTGTGACAATATAATAAAATCAAACTGCTCAAGTCCTTGCCTTTCATAGGCGGATTTTGTGCAGCTGCTATTCCACCATAGCATTGTTTGTCTTTTACTCCTCGCAGGTCATACCCAGTATTACAAAATGCAAATTACTGCCGGCTAAAGCAAGCGTGCATGTCACAACAGCGCCGCCTATCATTATTGCGAGTGAAGCCATTTTTAATAAAGATTTTTTTCTTACCTATTTATATTGTCTGGAATTATTCCTTGCTTATCTATAAAAACTTTTCGTTATCAACCGAAGCTAGCAATGATAGCAAAGCTTTGCTGAATCCACAAAGTCAATTATGCCAAGATCCTCTAGTTTAATAACTTAACAAGCTTTTACCAAGCAAATGAGTATCCTCCACTTAAGCCTCCAATAACCAGCAGAATGGTATAAAAGGTTTGTAACAGTTTTTTCAGTGCCAATGAATTATAAAAAAAAATAATTATCATTATTAAAAAAACATGAACAGTGATGATCTCCCACAGCTACAAGGCGGCCTAAACCTGCCTGAACATATGAATGACCAAGATGAAGTCAAGCTATTATGCCCCAAAAAGGAGAAGTGCTGTATTCTATGGCATCAGGTGGGAAAACAAAACAGTATCCACGAACTGAATTCCAGCATTGGGAGAACAAATTCACAGATGACGCCCGCAACACAATTTAAGATCATAACAGGATATGGAAGCGCAGCTGGGGACAAGAGGAGGATGAAAAGTGTGGGGCAAACGGTTTTTTTTCTTAGTTTTACAACTAAACTATTCAGTAGATATTGCTCCCATTAGATTCTGAACAAGATCTAAAGTATGATTTTAACGCAAGATCCAGTATTTAACAAAGTCATTAGATCTCCAAAGTTGTGATTTATACTATAATTTGTGAACATTATTGTCGCCAGCGATCATTGTGATTACTAACATTTACTCATAAAGATTATTTTCTCTTCAAAATGAATGCGAGCAGGAAAATCAGGCAGAAATCATAAAACCTGATCAGGTGGAGAAATAACCAAGCCAGAACTCAGCAGAAAAGCACTGAATCTGGTGCGAAAACCAGTGAAAAAGCATCCTCATCCGATGCGGCGTGTTAAAGGGGGTCCAGGGTGAAAGAAAATTAGCAGAGTGTGAACAGACAAAAAAAATTAATGTTACAGAAAATGACTCAATCGTGAAAACCTACCGCCAACTCCAAACAGTTGATTCAATATCCTAGCTATAAAACCCATAGATACAAGGGCCCCAAATTCCCTTCCTGGAATATTGAACTACAAACTGTTGCCATTTTTTTGGCGCCATTGCATGCTGATGGGGGGCAGTTATTACTATTAATAAAAACAATAACCATGCATACAAAAACAAAAGAATGTAGAAAACACCCTGAACCGTTAAATACAGAAAAAGATCAACTGCAAAACGCCAAAACCGACAACAACAAAAGATCATTTTGATCCATTATAATGTGCAAAAATATTTTAAATTTTTTAATAAAAATAAATCATGTTCGTATTATAAAATGATAAAGTCAAAAAAATAAAGAGACATGGAGTGTCTATAAAAAACAATTTCCATAGACCCAATTGTAAACAATGCAGATTGCATCGGATGTAAGACCTAACATTAAGATCTATGCAGGAGAACGCTGAGGCAAGACATCCTCAACGATAGACGCGATTATTTGAGGCGAGTGTGTACTATATATGACATCTACTATTTAAGATGATAAACATAGCTTGTATTTTTTTGAAAATTAATAAGAAAGACAAAATAAGAACTAAGTTTACTTAAAGATGACTTAATCAAGAACTATCAAGAAACTTGATCAAAACTATTAAGAACTTAAATAAGAACTTGAATCAAGAAACTTAATAAAAACTTAGGGGCAACATAAAAAAACAAACTTAGAGTAACATAAGTAAGAACATGGGGAAAAACTTGAGAAAGACTTAAGGACAACTTAAGAAGAACCATAAGTAAGAACTTTGTTAAAAACATAGAATGAACTTGAGTGTGTTCAAGCGTGGGTGGGGGTATGGAGCCAGGTGGGGGGTGGGGTGTGCAAGCGTAGGTGGCAGGACAACACAAACAACAAACACAAACAAAACAAAAACACACAATAGACAGTCCAGGGTGGGGGAGGGGGACGTGCGTGCGTGGGGGTAGGCCAAAACACACAACAAAATACAAAAAGTGGAACTGCCTAGGGCCCCTTCTAGCATTGAGACAAAACCTGTTTGACTCGCGCGCACCATCAATCCAACCCCAAGATATCACAAAGGGTCGATTTGCCCAAAGTTTTGCCGCTGAGCATTGCTGTTGGTGCCGCTCTAATTTAAAATAGGTGGTGAAAGTCCAAGCGATCACAAAGGGTCGATTGACCCTAGTTATGGTCCCGCCGATCTCTTGCAGAGCAAACGTCAATGTTCGGCAAAGCGATCACAATAGGTAATGTTTGGACCTAGTTTGCTGAGCCCCTCAGGAGTTACAGTCAGTAATTGCTGTAGCCAGCTTTTATGGCAGCTCTACAACGCCAGTAAAGTAACATCCCATCAATGTAAATTTAAAGCATTTATATGAAATAGAGCTGAGCCACACACTACTCCACACCATACTGGTAGATGTACTAAGGTCTGCCTAACCTATCTAGGTTTTGCTAGAACCAACGAAAATCCCATTCAGTTGCATAAGGGCACACTTAAAAGGCGAAAACTAGGTTAGAATTAGAAAAGTAGAAAAGTCACCACATCTAAATACACATATCAGCTTGTCCCCAAAACACTGAATCTGTAGTTTAACAATCATCAAGTCAAATACAAACTGAGAACAAAACCAACCCGGTCTTGCTGCCGTAGCGGTCACAAAGTGGGAGTGCCACGAAACAGTCTCGAACATTCGCTGACGACAACCTGGCGTCGCTGGTCAACTCTGAAATGAATACGCCCCCCCTCTACCCCCACCCCTACCGGCAACCCAGTCTCCCCGCTTATTGATTTTTTGGTCGCTTGCCGCTTGCGCTTGTGTTAAACGAAGGTAAGCGCGTCTCGCAAGCCGTAAATAAGCGGAGGGTTTCGGCCTCGTTCCCAGCCTGATCTGTTACACATAGTTTTTGTAGGATAGACATTAGTCAAAATAAGTGTGCGGAATTAAAGTATAAAAAAAAAAAACAAATCACTTAGCCTAGTTTGCTGTGCTCCTCTTTCTCAACCAGGCTTGAAAATTAGCAGAGTTACAGCAATTACTGCCGTACTCCCAACAATCAACGCGTGATGGTTTGTTTTGCTTCGGCCAACTTTCAACAATGCAGCGCCATTTATTAGATAAGGAACCATCTCATCAATAGTCAAACACGTATTAAAACTAGCTACATCTGTTTCATTTCCTTGAACCAACAAACCTTTAAGATAGCCGTTCATTTCCAAAGCAGTTACTTCACTTTTTTCGTTTTCTAAAAACAATCTCTCCGGTTTCACAACATGCAGTTAAAGTAAAACTTATGGCCTCGAATAACAAACCTGTTCTTCAGTAACGTTTTTAGCCATTTTAAAATAACACAAGTAAAACACAGTGGTCACAACAGAGCGCAAGTCCAAGCAACAATGGCGACCCAGTCGTGTCACGCGACAGCCTCGATTCAGTGTGTCGACGTGGCAATCATTTTCTGATGCAATGGGTTGCAACCCGGCCGAGTGTGCTTCGTTTAAACAGCACAGGCTAGGTGCAAACTGCCGCGAGCCGTAAATTAAGTGATCAGATTTCAGCCCCGTGTACAAAGTTTGTAGGTGGAAATTAGTCAGAAGAAGTGTGCGGATTTTATGTCATTTAATTGAGAGAGAGAAAGAGTGTGTGTGTGTGTGTGTCTGTCTGCCCGCCTCTCTGTCTGTCTGTCTGCCTCTCTCTGTCTCTCTCTTCTCTGTCTGTCTGTCTGTCTGCCGGTGATTCTCTCTCTCTCTCTTCCGCCACAGGAAAAGGCGGCTTTTAGGCCACTTTCGCCCAAAAACTCGGTGGAGGGTGAAAGTGGCTTAGAGTCGGCCTTTTCCTGTTCTCTTCTGAGGTTGTTTGCAGTGGCAGTTCTTTGTCTCAGCGTCGTCAGAACCAGCAGTCTGTCCTGCTGTCTGGTGGTGGACCTAGGCAGACCGTCTTCGTTTAACAGTACTACCAGTGGCATTGAAGCGGTCACGAAGTCTTTGATGACAGCATGATGCACTTCAAGGCGACGACCAACCTCTCTGATGCCTACACCTTCTTGAAGCCAAGCAACAGCCCTTCCCCTGTCAGTGTCTTTTAATCTCCATCTTGGTGGCATGGTTAAAAATACCCCCAAAAGCACTTTTTTATACCCACTGGTCAGCAAAACTGGTTGCCATGCGTTCAGTAAAGGCACGACTTGCACGTGCAATGCACTTTGCAGTCAGCCTGACTCTACTGCCTTGGCTATGCGCTCGCAAACCGCGACCATGTTCTCGTGATTTCGGTGTTTCTTTTATCAACTCGTTCAACCCACCAGACTCATTCAACTGAACACGTGCCAAAACCAGTTTTTGCATTGAAACAGTTGTCACATTTTCAGTGCAAAAATTGGACAAAAGCTTTGAATTCTATACACTACGATGCGTTATTTAAACCATAGAAGAAAAAAAAAAAAAAAAAAGAAAAAGAAAAAGAAACACCCGAAGGTGCTGGGGAGGACCCAGAGAAGCACTGTCTTCACCTGCCTTTAGAGCAGCCCTGTACCACCCTTGGAGGCCTGCGCTGTGTTGACGATGGGTACAGGCACGTGCAGGACACTCCATTAAGATTAAAGATAAGATTAAAGGCGCTGAGTGTGCTCGGTGTACTCCTTGGTCCATGCTACTCCTTGGTCCATGTTACTCCTTGGTGCTCAGTGTGCTCAGAGCATGCTCAGTGTGCTCCGAGAGTGCTCCTGGTGTGTTCCTGTGTGAGCTCCTTGTTATGGAAGGGAAATAAAAGGGAAAGAACTCCACATCGTTCCTCTGCGTTTTCTTTGCTGGCTGCTTTCCCTTAGCGCCTGAACTTACCACCATTGTCTTCACCGACACACACCTTCTCCCCCCACGACATCACACTATTATTATAATTATTATTAATGTTATCATTATCATTAATGTTATCATTATCATAACTGAAACTAAAAAAACAAAGGTAATATTCATTAAATCAGACTCGAGATGTATTTTGGGGATCATCAGCATATAGCCATTCTAGTGACCACACGTACATTTCCAACATTTACATAGAAAACACAAGTGTGCATTTTGTCCGGCCTGCTGTAGTGGCATCCCAGTCCCTCTTCTCCTCCCCCACCCGCCTCCTACCTGAAATCATTGACTTTCCCCACAGCACTACAGTGTATGTAGTCTCATCTTACTTTCCACTTGTGTTGGGAAGACTCCTGTAAATGTTTTGTGGCTTTAGCGGTGGTGATTTAGTTACAATGCTTTTGTTTGAATAACTAGTTAGCACACTTAGTTGACATAGTATTAGGGGCTGTGTGATAAATTCTACTATATTGGTATATTTCTTATTTGTGACTGAACAGTTTTCATCTGCTGTGTGTTGGCAGAGTTTTGATAGCAGAGACGTTGCTGGTTCACATTTACACTGAACTATGAGATCGTCTGAATTCCATGTGTAGAGTTCTGTGATCAAGGGGTAAAATGACAGGTGAAAGATCAAACAGTTTGAAGATTAAACTGTGCATGATTATGCCAGTGATCTGTCTGTTTCATGACGTGGATAATCCTCATGACTGGGGAAACAAACATCACAAATGTGTCAATAACAAATGCTGTCATAGACTCATTCATTCAAAATAATCCTTTTTGTTTCTAGAAAGATGATGGCCTAATCAACAGGACTGAACATATTTTAAAAACATCAACTGTCTGGAATGAGTTTGACATCTGATTACAGGAAATCGGTGTGCATCTTGTGCTCTCTTTGGCAGATGTAAAACGTTGAAACAAAGATGCAAGAACACTGGCAGATGTGTTGAAGAAAATAAAGTGTAGAAATATGCTTTTCAATCAGATTTTCAATCTTCTGTCGTGTCACGATATTAAAAACGTCATTGTAATCTATACATGAAAAGAAAGAACTTCCGTCCATGGATCATGAGCAAAGTGCATGAAGTATTCCTGCTTGCAGTATCGGAAGGTCTAGACAGAAATGTGGCTGCATGTGCGGCTGCTGCATTGAGGAAATGACTTAAAGTATCAATTGCTGATTATAATGGCCATTTATATAGCCTTAGCCAATTTGTGAGTGATACTTGTGTTGTATACTGATGTCTGAATTTTGTCTAGTATCATGTGATATTTGAGAACTCATTTATGAGTCGGTGCTGAATTTACGAATTTACGCTCTCCTGGGTCAGAAAAAAATCGAATGAGTATCGAAACAACTGGTAACAAGAATGGAATATATGTTCTTGATCAAAGTACATTGGCCACTTTTGTTATACTATTGCCAGAAATGCGTATCATGACAACTTGTCTTCTTCAGAACGTCCTAAGTCATTCTTGTAGTTGTTTGTTGTCAAGATGCTGTTTTGGAATTGTAGAATTAGGGAATCAACTTCTGTTAAGATCTGTCTTAAATAAATAGCTTGCTGTTTGGGGTGTTTCAGAAGTGAAAAACCTTTATCATGGAGAAAACTGACAATCCTGCTTCTTCTTGCTGCTGTACTGATGTCGACCCAGGCCCTAATTCAAGGTGGTGTAGGTAAGAGTTTGTTTTCGTTGGGTTTTTTGTGTGTGTTTTCTGTTGTTATTGTTGTTGTTGTTGTTTTTGTGGTCTATCTGCCGTATTTGTTTTTTAATCGCCTTTTCTTATTTAGCCTGGATTTTTTTATGTAAGTGTGTTTATACACATTTGTATTAATGAATGAATATGAGAGAGGAAAAAATACACAGAAGCACATATCAAAATTAGCTTCAAACTGTTTAGCTGTTTATACTAATTCTACAATATTAGGTACATTTATTCAACGAGTACATATAGGTTCTAGAGGGAAATCGTAATAAACTCTTGATACTCTGTTTGCCCTTCATATAATCCTGAATGCTTTTGATGTGGCAGAGCGTTTTTTTCCTGTTTTCTATCTTAATGTTCTGTTTATTCAGTATGTTTTATAGACCATATGCATCCCCTGCAATCTACCTGATTAATCTTTATTCCATACTTATTTGAAAAAAGTACTCTCGTAGTTTTAGTAGTGATCGTTTTCATCAACAAAGTCTTTAACAAAACATATATGACGAAACTAATAGTTAAGAGAGGAAGTTTATTGAAGTACATGGCCAAACAAATCAGTGATTTTCAATAGAAACAGGATATTGACAAGATGACATGGTTTCTTCAGACGTGTTTACAGATCTGATGAAAGCTTTACAAATAAGATGAAGTAAAAAATTTAAATAAAAAAAAAGAAACGAAAATTTTTAAGAAAAAAAACCTGATTTCAAGATATCCCAATGCCTAGGTGACCCGCTGATGATGTATACTGAGAACAGTGAATCATTTGAACATCAATAAACATGCGCCATGAAAAATTGGAAAGGTCTTTTTTTTTTCTGTGAACAATGGATAAAATTACTTGGCTACACACATAAAAAATATGAAACATCTGAAAAGGATGCAAAGTTCAACGGAACTAATTGTAAGAAAGTGAGATTCACCTATACGTGCCACTGACCATAGATTCTTCCAAAGTCATTGTAGTCCAGAGCAGAGTGTACGTAAGATTGTACACTGCCCAAATCATTTGAGTACTGATTAATTTGTATATTGTAGTTTCCGAACTTGTTTAACAATCAGACGTTTACTTGGAGGGGAGGAGAGAGGGGGGGGGGGGGGTTAAAGGGAGGAGTTCAAAATGGATGGGCATGTACCCTCCGTTCTGGCCTCATGTGACATTTTCAGACTCTACCACCAGTTTCGCCGAACAGGGTGAGTCAGGCTTTGTGGTATTTTATTCTTATTAATAAACTGTATTGCCCTACTCCTATTGCGCTCTAGATTGGAGAACCATGGTCTTCTTGAGCCACCAGGATGTAACAACTCGCAGTACACAGAAGTGATGCATGAGGTCTTACTGTATGTTCATTTCACCACGGTCTTCTTCAGCCAGCAGGATGTAACAACTCACAGTATACAGAAGTGATGCATGAGGTCTTACTGTATGTTCATTTCACCACGGTCTTCTTCAGCCAGCAGGATGTAACAACTCACAGTATACAGAAGTGATGCATGAGGTCTTACTGTATGTTCATTTCACCACGGTCTTCTTCAGCCAGCAGGATGTAACAACTCACAGTACACAGAAGTGATGCATGAGGTCTTACTGTATGTTCATTTTACAAAATGATCCCTAAGAGCTTGGGACATGGCTAGCTTTCTTCTGATACTCTTATTATAGATTTTTCCTCACGTTGTTGAACTGGCCAAACATAATCATGTTTATTGAAACATCCTCCTATTTAGCTGCATTATTATTGGCTGACCTTGTACTGTGTGCCGGTACTGCATTGTGTCTGTACCAGCGCTCCACGTTTTACTCTTCAGTCATCGTGCAATGGTATGACTTCTTACTGGCCTAGGTGATGTTTGTCATGTGAAAAACAGCTAGGTAGTGTGGTCCATTCTCTTTGGCATACTGTACATACTATTCTTTTCTGTCCAAGACTCTATGAGTCTTTTCACAAGTCAATTCTGATCAGAAGTCCCCGCTCTCTAAGACAAAAGGAAACAGCAACGCGATGTACACAAAGTACCCTCAACACTGAATAGGTACCCTTCTTTTTACTCATGATGCCAGTAAATTTACAACTATTGCTAGAGACAGTGAAACACAATCCATCTCTTGCTCTCACGTGTTCCTCTCCAATTTTCGAGGGTAAACATCGTCCATGTGTTGTGTTGCATGTGACCAAAAGGACAAGGGGATACCCACTCCTTATTCTTTCAGATTATTGTCTTCAGAGAATCCTTGTGTTCTAAACTTACCATGACACCTTGCAGACTGACAAAGACAGACTGTTTTTGTGGTGGGTGTTGCCCATCCATTTGACGTAGACAGGTGACTTGTGTGATTTGGGCTGATGAAACAACAGGTCTTGCGACTAGCGTTGTCATTAATGCTGGCAACAAGGGCTGGTTTTTCCATGCTGGAGACGCAATACCCCCACCCGCCCATCCCCCCTCACACCTTTCTTCCTCCCGTGCCCTCAGCTTGCTTGTTCATTCTTGAACTTTGCCCCAGAGAAGAGGCTAAATGGAGGAAAACAGTACACAGCTTGATCGCCCCAGTGGTTACTATATGTGTCAATAGCATGTGTTCCTGGATCTGGAAAGAAAGACAGTTCTGGTAAACTGAAAGCTGATTCTGCAGCCAAACACATCAACAGTAGGATGACATCACCATCGCCTTCGCCTCTGGGACTGTTGCCACGGCAACCCTGCTGCTTAAGAATCCTCTAACCCACTCTCCTTTCTCCCATACCCATACTTATTGACACCAAGATTGATCTTGTCCTTTTTTTTTCCCCAATATTTTGACCATTAATAGTATTCCTATCAGTACTATGCAGTTTTATTGAATCCTGTCCTGGCAAGACAATGGTATCCCTAAACTTTAACAGTTAGTCGGAGACAGGGTTAAAGAGACCACTGCCATGGATGAGTTTTGTGCGTGTGTTTGCCATGTTTACGTTTGCTTTTCCTGCAGTGGTTCTCCAATCTAAAGCGCAACAGGAGTAGGGTAATAAAGTTTATTAATAAAAATAAAATACCACAAAGCCTGACTCACCCTGTTCGGTGAAACTGGTGGTAGATTCTGAAAATGTCAGATTGAGGCCAGAACGGAGTGTACATGCCCACCCATTTTGAACTCCTCCATCTAACACCCCCCCCCCCCATCACCTCCAGATAAAAGTCTGATTGTTAAACATGTTCGGAAACTACAATATACAAGATCTAGTTGCAAAGCGAGACGACTGCAGGCGGAAATCTAAACAAATCTTAAATAAATGTTAGCGAACCGCCCAGAGAACGTGGACAAACGAGTCACGTTTGCTTTTCCTGCAGACTGGTTTGGGGCTACAAACACTTCCTTTGTCGTTTTAGAAACATCATTTAATAGTGTCCCGGTGTGGGGCACTTTGTTTCTCCCTAACATTGTTCGTTTGTGTTCTATAGCTTTGATCCAAATTGTGATTGCAATAATCGTGGCACGTTTTCTTTCCTTTTTTTTTGCAAGACATCTCGTCCATGTTCTTCCTGTCATTGAAAGTCGATACAATTTCTGCACAAATATCATCATCTTGACACTCATCCCATTAAGGACAAAGTAATTCTCTTTGCAGATCATACCCTCTGTCAGCAGGGGCACTGTCATTGCCAGTGTCTTTGCCATCTTCCATTCTCTTTTTCTCGCCTTCACTTTTCTGGTGATCAGCGATTGAGTCAGACAGCTCTTTTCTTTTCCTCGTCTAGGTAACATATTCTTCAAACTAATCCATTCTCTGATAGAAAAGACTGAGCAAGGTGAAGCAAGTCTCAGAGAGACGGTTCATTTTGTGCCAGTGACACATGATTGCCTGCTAAAGACTTTTCTTTATTTTAAGTCCCAACTCCTGCATAAGAGTCTCAGGGACAGGCCATTTCTTCTTATCATTTTCCCCCACTACTTAATTGTTCAGCATTATATCAATTTTCCCAGCGCAATACACCGCCACTTTTTCCCATAGGAACACAGCGCTATCCACTCAGGCTAGGTAGGCATCACGATCAGGATATGATGGAAAACATGACTCAGGCAGTAATTTTTGTTTGGCTACGAAACATTGAGAGCTTTCGTCTTTACAGTCTTGATGTATGCAAAGGGATGGATTGTGAAGTGCTTAATCTCAGTCAACACCAGGAAATGAACAGGACTGAAATATTGGATGTTTCGTTCACGAAGAACTAGGGAAAAACATCTCCCATGGAATCTTGATCAAAGTACGCAAGTTGATTTTTTCATTCAACTGGCTTAGTGATGGCTAAGTAGTTACATTGTCATTTTGAAATCATTATGTCTGTCCTACATTCACATCTGTAATGCAGCTAACAGTCACATGCATTTTGAAATCATACATTTCTGTCCTGCATTTACATCTGTAGATGCAGCTAACAGTCCATGACATTTTGAAATCATTATTTCTGTCCTGCATTCACATCTGTAGATGCAGCTAACAGTCACATGTCATTTTGAAATCATTATTTCTGTCCTGCATTCACATCTGTAGATGCGGCTAACAGTCACATGACATTTTGAAATCATTACTTCTGTCCACTTCACATCTGTAGATGCAGTAACAGTCGCATGCATTTTCAAATCATTATTTCTGTCCAACATTCACATCTGTAGATGCAGCTAAACAGTCCATGTCATTTTGAAATCATTATTTCTGTCCTGCATTCACATCTGTAGATGCAGCTACAGTCACATGCCATTTTGAAATCATTACTTAGACTGTCCAACATTCACATCTGTAGATGCAGATAACAGTCACATGTCATTTTGAAATCATATTTCTGTCCAACATTCACATCTGTAATGCAGCTAACAGTCACATGCCATTTTGAAATCATTATTTCTGTCCTACATTTACATCTGTAGATGCAGCTAACAGTCACATGTCATTTTGAAATCATTATTTCTGTCCAACATTCGCATATGTAAATGCAGCTAACAGTCACATGCCATTTTGAAATCGCTATTTCTGTCCAATATTCACATCTGTAGATGCAATTCAACAGTCACATAACATTCTGAATACATCATTACTTCTGTCCAACATTCCCATCTGTAGATGCAGCAAACAGTCACATGCCATTTTGCAATCGTTATTTCTGTCCAACATTCACATCTGTAGATGCAGCTGTCACATGCCATTTTGAAATCATTACTTCTGTCCAATATTCACATCTGTAGATGCAGTTCAACAGTCAATGGCATTCTGAATATATCATTACTTCTGTCCAACATTCACATAGGTAAATGCAGCTAACAGTCATGCATTTGAAATCATTATTTCTGTCCAACATTCACATCAGTAAAATGCAGCTAACAGTCACATGTCCACTTTGAAATCATTATTCTGTCCAGCATTCACATCAGTAGATGCAGCTAACAGTCACATGCCATTTTGAAATCATTACTTCTGTTCTGCATTCACATCTGTAGATGCAGCTAACAGTCACATGACATTTTGAAATCTTATTTCTGTCCAACATTCACATCTGTAGATGGAGCTAACGTCATATGCCATTTTGAATACATTATTATTTCTTTCCAACATTCACATCCTAGATGCAGCTAACAGTCACATGACATTTTTATGCATCATTACTTCGTCCAACATTGACATCTGTCGATGCAGCTAACAACCACATGCCATTTTGAAATCATTATTTCTGTCCAACATTCACATTGTAGATGCAGCAAGAGTGACCCCTGACCCTGTGTTGAAAGAACTTCAGACAATGTACTCCCACTTTGCAACAGAAAGCAGGGCAGAATTGGTAGAACAGCCATGAAATGTGTAAACTGAAACGGAAGAAAGAAGGAAAGGGGAAGAGGGATATGAATGAAAATACTGGATTTATAGGTATGTTTAGTATTCAAACAATGAGGGTTAATTCGAACAAAGCAACATAACTGGAAAGATTGTGTAATCATCTGCCATATCAAGCACATGATAGGAAATAGACCCTGATTATCTAAATCAAGATGTGAAAGACAACTGTTTTGGATGGATTTTTGTCTACAAGTTTCAATAATGAATATTATAGTGATGACATTGATAATTTGATGGTATGAAATGTTTTACTTTCATGAAATAGAAAAATCTTGACCAAGGAGAGTTTCCATTCGGAGCAGTTGAGTTATTGAATGTATAATATTCACAAACATTTCATAGACTTAAAATTATATTTAAAAAAAAAGTACTACACGGTGTGAAGAAAATGTGTTGTACCATTTGACAAACAAATAGCAGACTGAAGTTTTGGACTGACAGCAACTAAGCTCAACATTTAGATATTGTTTTTTTCTGAATACCAGTTGTTTTACCTGGTAGTCTATTCAGTTATCTTTCCATGCTTTATG
>CM031610.1:92946851-92954976 GCA_018398815.1 Conus ventricosus
ATCATATATTTACTCAATATCCATGATTAAAAAGGTTTGTCAGGAGGAAAAACGTGTAAAATGTACGTTGCTTTTATTGATTCTATGAAAGCCTTCGACTCTGTTGGTAGAGATCGTCTTTGGCTAGTCCTTAAAAAGATAAAAACATCCACTAGATTGCTACGCATGCTCCAAGGCATATATAAATCAGTCCAGTCGTGCGTACGTTGGGAAGTGAAATGTCTGAATTCTTTGATTGTCCAGCCGGGGTGAAACGGAAATATATGTTATCTCCCCTGATTTTTTATCTTTGTTGATAACCGAGGTTGCTGAACAAGTAACAGCATGCAAACACGGATTCCAACTTTTGCCAGGCTTACAAGAAATTTTTTTTATTGTTATTTGCTGATGACATATGTTTGATATCGGCAACTCCTTCGGGCTACAAAATCATTAATCAACCTGGATAAAGCATCAACTTCTCTAGGACTCAAAGTGAACTTAAAACAAAAGTTATAGTTTTTAGAAAAGGGGGGCTTTCATCAAAAGCAGAAGAATGATTCTATCAGGGAAAAGAGATTGAAGTTGTTAACAGTTATAAGTATTTGGATTTACTTTAAACAAAAAGCTATCATGCTACAATGTACTCGAACAATATGCAGGCATGACTTAAGCCAAAATGGCAGAAATTATGAAATGTACGCCCAAATACCCCAAATACAATAGTATACATTGAGCTAGGAAGGTATCTTTTGTATGTAGATGGTGCAATAAAATCAATGCGCTACTAGTTCAAATTGCAAAAGCTGTCACTTTCTAGACTACCAAAACAAGCATATGAAATGGAAAAAATCAAAATTATTCAATGTACCAAAATTAGAGTTTACAAACAAATTGGGTACCTTCGATAAAACACTGTTTGGATACTTATGGCTTTTCTTTTGTTTGGTTAAATGGAGGAGTGAATTACGAAAAATTGTTTTAACGTGAACTTAAACAAAGCATGATTGACTGTTATAGACAAAACTGGATAGTAAAATACTTTTTTAGTCATATTTTATTACAAAACTTAAGAACAAATTACAAATAAGGAATATACAAAACTCAAAAAGCATACTTATCGTAGTAAGACAATAAAAACAAAACATAAATCGTCATCATCATTATCGTCATTATCTTCATCAAGATCATCACCTTGCTACTACTGTGATTACTAATACCATCATTACACTACTACATAACCACCACAACTGCTGCTACTGTTATTACCTCTACTACCATTAAAATAATATCAGTCACTTGATAACCACGGTATGCGTTGTTTTTTTAAAAAATCTAGTCATGCACACATATAAACACAATTATAACAACAAAGGGTGAACACAAAAAAAATAATAGTTGAATATATGAAAACAAAATGACAGAATAGAGCAAATGAATTAATCAAACGGGGAAAACAAAGCAACCGGCCTTTGTCACATTATTTGGAAACCTTCCCAGAAAAAATGCATTAATTCAATAGAAAAAGAATATGGGAGCTATTGTGTAACAAACTTTGTGAATGACGTTTGAAGACATGCAGCATACTTTTCTATTTCATTTCTTGCTTTCAAATACACAATGAAAACTTGAAATATTGGCAAATCTTTGTCTAGGCTGTCCGTCATGTTTTCTATCTGCTCTTGTGCTTTGGGATTATGTCAGTAATTGTAACGGTCCAAGGAGTAATCACGTACCAAATTCCAGTTTACCTCTGATGATGACATTTTCAGTTTCAACTTCACGATTGGGCCCGTAAAGACTAACAATAAGACATTCTTCATTCATGATTTTAACTGATGCAAAAATATAATTACCTGTAGTGTCCTTACAAAACTGTCTTAACTGCAAGTCAAAATCATTATTGAACAAAATAGCTACACCCCTTGAATGTCAATACGAGACGTAAAAAAAGCATTTATATAGCCCCATTCTGAACGAATATAATTTTCTTATTTCGAGTTGAAATGAGCTTCCTGCAATATAGTGAGTATGATTTTCCTCTTGAATAATTAACATCTCTTCGCTTTATGGGTTGGGTAGACCCTGACAATTCAGGATGCAATGGTCACTTTGTTACTCATATTGACAGCGAAATTTAATATGGGTCATACCAACATTTGGACACATTAACATGCTGACATATAAACCGGAACTAAAAGGAAAACGAAAATGAGAGCAAATCGCGTTCACGTCTATAAACAGGTGCTCCACAGAGGTCATTTCTAGCCACAGGCAGACCACAGTTTTTTTACATAACCATGCACAACGGCACTCTCCAGACAAGATATCCAAAACATACACATTCAAGAAAACTGATAAGTTTTCATCAAAAAGAAAGATGAATACACAAGACATGCGCATACACACATATTGATACATAATGAAGTAAAGTTTTTAGGTAGATCTGTCTCAGGCAGAGAAGGAAACAAACGGAGAAAGAAAATAAAAAAGAACATTCCTTCTCTCATTCCATTTTCAGCTGAGCACGTGCAAGGAGACAAAAACAAGAAAAAAGCGTACCAACAGGGATTTCCAATTAAAGTATTGCATCGACGACCTGCCAACTGTTAATCCACTGTCGTTCATTACAAAAAGCCGACGCACATACTCTCATAATATTCGCCGTTTCACACGCACGCGCGCGCACACACACACACGTGCGCGCAAACGCACACATAAACACACATACACTCCCTTCTTCCCCCATCCCTCCCACACACATGTGCATTTGCCCCACAGATATGCACACACACGCACACACACACACACACGCACACACACACACGCATGCACACACACCACGCATGCACACACACACACAAAAACGCGCGCGTGCGTGATAAACACATGCGTGCGCACACACACACACACACAACTACACTCCCCCCCCTTCCCCCGTCCCTCCCACAAACATGCTCATTTGCTCACAGATATGCACACACGCATGCACACACACACACACACACACACACACAACGGGCGCGCGCGCACGCACGCACGCATACACACAAAAGAGCGCGTGCAGACAAACGCTCGCCCACACGACCCCACACACAAATGCACGCATATATAGTCGGTCACACACACACACACACAGAAGCACACACACAGAAGCACACACACACACACACACACACAGAAGCACACACACAGAAGCACACACACGAGCACACGCGGAAAAACGCACACCCACACAAACCCACACACAAATGTACACATACATAGTCACACACAAACACACGCACGCGCGCACGCACACACACACACACACAGAGCATGAACAAACAAAAAACCCCAAAGTATGCCAAAAATGGCAAAAGCCATTAACCCCTTGACTGCCGCTATTTTGTATCAGTTTTGTAATTCTGTGTGCCGGAGCAAAATTTGACTTTTTGCGGTAGGTTCACCAATTTGATCAGTGCTCATTATTTGTGGAGATATCTCTTAGATTTTTGGCATGTTTTCTTCTCATACCCAGGGCTATAATACCTGCAAGTAATATTTGATTTTGTTCATTCTGAGTATAATAAATAATCTTATAATTCAACTTTTTTTTAAATTATATTTTGCAAGCATACAAAAACCCACAGCAGCAAAACAAAAAAACATACAAACCCAGCCAAAAGTGGTTTTAGTGTTTACTGAACACCTGTGTAAATATTTGGTAGTGAATTTACAACCCACAATTGTTGTTTTATATGATAAATTTATGCATTTCTGGGGTACAGTACAATCCAGGTATCAAGGGACACAATTTTGTTTTCTTAGGTAGGTTCACTGATATGCCCAGTGCTCTTTCAATTCTTGACATATATCTTAGATACTTGGGAAATGTTCTTGTTATATCCTTGGCTACAACCAGATAATCACAATAGTTTGATTTTGTTTGTAATGAGTAGACCAAAAATATATATAATGATGAATGTTTTGTTTGAAAAACAGACACTTTCAGAACATAACCAAAACTATAGCACTAAAATCACAATGAAACACCACAAAAACTGGTGTTAGTATCCTTTGAAGTTCAGGACAAACATCTGTATTCACAATAAAGCTTGACAATGCATAAAATGGCAAATGAAACAAACTGCGGCGTTACTGAAACACGACAAAAACGCAGAAGAGCACACAAAACAAAGTGTGAAGTAACGACGATTAATGCACGACACAAAACAGGACAAGAAATTTTCGGCAAAATGCCTTCCTCAGCGACAAAAAAATACAGACATAAACATGCACAATACTCCCCTTGTGAAGCCAAAGTGGTGAATGCATAAAATGTTTAGCAACCCATATCATAGGGGGCAATCCAGCCCAGGTAACGTGAGAAAGAAGAAGGGAATTGAACATTATCCACAGCATCAGTCTGCACATCTTGCAAGCCTCTTGGGAATTGGTCTTGTTTAGCAGAGATGAACTAACAATAACAACACTAAGTGTAACTTCCAATTATTCTGTCAGTATTCTTTCACACATGTGGTTTGGTTCACTCATGAACTAAGTGCGATTGATAAAAAGCCATTACCACAGAAGGTAATAAACAAAACATTGCAAAACCACCCCCCCCAAAAAAAAAAAAAAAAAAGAAAAAGAAAAAAACAACAACCAGAGACTGCTAAAGATAGGACTGAGCTACAAAAGGCGACACCACAGATGATGAAAGCACACTAACAACTGAAAAATACACTGGTGTCGCAGAGAATACACCACAACACAGAACCTGTGGACAGAAGGATCAGGATCCCACACTACTGCCAGTAAATGCAAGTTATAGTTGACTGACACACATTTGGGTACACACACACACACACAACACACACACACACACACACACACACACACACACACACACACTGTGCACAAGCACCATATTCAAAAGCAACACACGCACACGCATGTACACACACACACACACATGTACACACACACACAGCACCACATGCAAAAGCACCACACACACACACACACACCATGCACAAACACTACACAAACACCACACACACACAATGTATACCCACACCATGCACAAGCACTGCGCTCTCTCTCTCTCTCTCTCTCTCTC
Organism: Conus ventricosus; assembly: GCA_018398815.1. NCBI lineage: Eukaryota > Metazoa > Mollusca > Gastropoda > Neogastropoda > Conidae > Conus > Conus ventricosus. The sequence continues at coordinate 92,951,935 of CM031610.1, forward strand.
TCTCTCTCCTCTCTCTCTCTCTCTCTCACACACACACACACACACACACACACACACACACACACACACACACACACACAGCCTGCACAAACACCACACACACACACACACACACACACACACACTCACAAGCACACACACACACACACACACACACACACACACACCACAAAAACAACTGCACGAAATCCATGGGCTTGAAGTTGCCAATGTTTACCTTGATACCTGGGTCACCTGTGTAAGAAAGGTCGAGATTTGGGCAATCAGCACTGGCCTCTGTCCATTCTGAAACAAGTTCCGACTGACGAGTGCCACGCCCTCTTCCTCTGCCACGCCCCCTCACACTGAACCCTCGCCGTTGTCCAAAACCCCCTCCCCTTCCTCGACTCTCCTCCCGACCTCTCACGAAAGGACGGAGGGGGCACTCGACATACACGGAATCGGCTCGTCACTCTCCGATTCGGCCCCACTTGCGCCGGTATCGCTCGGTTTGAAGTCGGGATCAGCTTCGTCATCAACACCAACCTCCGATAGCAAAGGGTGGTGTTGATTATAATCACTTTATTCCTCCTCCGAATCGCTTCATTCCACTTCTTTGAAGTCTTCGTCATCGCTTTCACGGTCTCGGATACCTTCTTGAAGCACTTCAAGAGCATTAGATCGTTTGAAAACGGCATGCGCCTGATCGAACTGCCTGCTCGACTCGCCATCTTCAACCCGAGAATAACTATCCGAACTTTGCCGAAGTTATTGACCGAAGGGAAGGCGGAATTCAGTCGAATGTACGGTTGCAGCCTTGGGTTGAATGTACGTTGCAGCCCGGGGTCGAAAATATGATTGCAGCCCACGGTCGAAAATGGAGAATGCAGCCCACGGTCGAATGTACGTTGCAGCCTGGGTCGAAAATATGTTTGCAGCCCACGGTCGAAAATGGAGAATGCAGCCCACGGCGGAAAACGTGCACTGCAGCCTTCGGTCGAAAATGCCATGTGCAGCATACGGTCGAAAATGTCGTTTGCAGCCTACGTCGAATTGTCGTTTGCTTCTCTCCCACCCCCCTCTCCCTCCCCTTCCTCCAATTAAAAAGGTGATTAAAAAAATAGCACAGAACACAGCACAGAAATGTTTTCAGTATCAAGCCATGCCAAACACTCTGACAGTGTTCTGAATTTGCATCCTGCATTCGCCGCACTTGTTTCTTGGAGGAGGCATTCGCATCACAGTGTTTGCACAATCAAAGCACGCAGAATGTCCACAAGGAACCATGACAGCATTCCTGGCATTGACCAAGCAAATTGGACAGGCATTCCCGTTGACATTGGGCCATTCTCAGCATCCTGATTGTCTCCCATTGGCATTTCATGGGAAATCATCATCGACGTCGTTGTTGTCTTCGACATCGTCGTTGCCGTCATCGGCGTCGTCGTTGTTGTCATCGGCGTCGTCGTTGTCGTCAACGTCGATGGCGTTCACGTATGGGTGGAAAATGGGCGCAGGCATCAGTCAAGAAACCATCGACCGATATCCGATCGTTTGCGAGTCTCTCTTCCAGTCGACGAAACCCGTAGTGACCTGCTTCCTTCTTCGTTGACAATTTGCTCCGTGGTACCCTTCGTGCGTTTGGTCGTCCGTTGTTGAGGCAACCAGGTCGCTGAGTTTGGAGTCGACGAGCCTGTTCACATGTTTCCAGGAACAAGAAGAAGTTGGGGTGTGCTCGCCAACCCTGCGTTTAAGCGCGGCGTGGAAGCTTCGACCGAGTTATTCGATCTCCTCGCCAATCCAAAGACGCTCATGGTGCTGCTGTGATCTTCCCCGATCCAAAACGATTGGATGTATCATGAAAGCGCTGAAGTTTTCTTTAATCTTCTGCGTTGATGTTTGGAGCAGCGTTCTGGAGTGCACCAAAAGCGTTTTCGATGTGACGGTGCGGCAGCAGAGGCAAGGCCATGTATTTATGGACAGTTGTTTGAAACTTTGCACACGAAAGAATGTTGCTATGGGGCCCAACCTCTGCAGACGTCGAAAGAGAGCCCGGGAAAAGTGAAACCAGCAGCCACGGGTTTGTCTTTCAAGCACAACGGCACAAGCGTTCTCAATGGCCGTTCATAATCGGTCATTACGTGTGAAATGTTCACAGAGTTCGGAGCAATTCTCGAATTTTTCTGGCAACAGCTTGGTACAATCGCTCGGTTTGTTGGTGAGAAGGAAGTAAAGAACTGGAAATGTATGGCGCGGAACTCATGTGTACAGTTAACAGGGAATCGAATGGGTTGGGTGTAAGTAAAATGTTCCGTCAACAAAAAGTGGTCCTGTGTAGTTCTCGAAGTAAGCCACGGTGTCGCCTGTGGAGTCTCCGAAGCACAGCCCCAGTCCCACGCCACTTTCAGCATGAATCGAACCTCTGTCAAAAAAAGAAACAAACGTACTATGAGAGGGATGGAGGGAGGAGGAAGGGAGAGAGGGAGGGGAGGGGGGTGAGAGATTATATTTTTACAGCTACGCCAAAAAACGCAGCGCCTAAACTACTGATCCGATCTCTGAAAATTGGCACATTGATTCAACACATCAAAAAAGTGATATACGTACATTTTTCCGTGATGACGTCACAAAGAGGATGGCGGATGACGCATTTGCTCTTTTTGCTACTGATCAAGCTACGGCCTAGACTACTCAACCGATTTCTCTGAAAATTGACATTCTGAGTACTATAAGCTTAGGAATGATATATGATATATTCCGATTATGATGACGACACAAACCAGACGGTAAGCCATACAAATGTTTTCCCAGTTATGCAAAGAAACGGACAGCGTAAAACCCCTGACCAAATTTTACAATGAAAACTTGCACAATCGTGCCCAGAAATCTCAAAAATTATAATTACCCGATTTTTTTTTCCCTAGATGACGTCATAACAAGATGGCGGGAAACTTAATTGGAGCTAAGGCTAAAGTACTAAAGCAACTGCTTTGAAATTTGGTGTTCATTTTACTTATCTCTTTTTGGGTTTTAATATCTGAGCACACATACTTTATAATGACG
>CM031610.1:92955976-92968476 GCA_018398815.1 Conus ventricosus
TAGTTATGGGCCTTGAGACTCGGGAATAGCCAAATTACGTAGTGGCCTACTAGTTGTGTCAGCAGGTATCCTGTTCCGTCCTGAGGCTGGGGCCTGACACTGCGGTCTACTGCCGCGTGCCTGCAGGTGAGCGGCGGTTTCCCGTGCCTGCTGCTTTTCCCGGGAGAGGGAGACCATCCAGGCCGTCTGCCGTCTGTGAGGCAGCTCTCCTCCTGCTACCGGGGCCCTCTGGGAGCTCTCCAGCCACCCGTTGCTCTTCCCTGTTCGGGCGTCCTTTGAGCCCCGGACTCGTCGAGAGGGCACCGCACCAGACCTTCTCTCACCCTCAGTGTCCGGCGGGGCCTTCAGAGGAGGAGGCGTCTTTCGAGCCCCGGACTCGTCGAGAGGGCACCGCACCAGACCTTCTCTCACCCTTTGTGTCCGGCGGGGCCTTCAGAGGTGTTGTACCAGCGCGGGGAGGAGTCAGACTGAGGAGCCACGGTCGCCGTCGGGTGTAGAGTCTTCAGGGAGTCGGACTGTGGGAGGCCACGGTCAGCACCGGAGTGCAGTCGTCTGGGGAGGCGTCGGCCTGTGAGGGGCCGAGTACAGCGCCGAGGACTGGAGCTCTCCGAGCCGGGATGGGTTGTCCTAATGGGTGTGGTAAAAAGGGTGTAGCGTTAGGGAGTAGGGTTAAGGGTGTTAGCTACTGCCTCCTTTTGAGACGTAGTGGCCAGCACAGTGTAGGGTACTTGTCGTTGCCTCCGTTAGGGACGCAGCGACCAGTTCGGTAGGGGTCCCGGGTCAAAAGGGAAGGGTGGGTCCTGGGGAGAGGTGTGGGTGGTAGTAGTTTAGAGATTAGAGTCCCTTGGGTTGGTCCTTGTCCCTAGTAGGTAGCCACCATGTGTGCGGGCTATCTCTGCATCCTTAGGTGGCAGGGATATACCGCAACTGGTGCTTTAGTATAGATTAGGTTCTCATGGTCGTTTCAGGGTAGTGTGGGTCAGTGAAGAAGTGGGATACCGGTGTGTGAGTGTGGATGGACGTGAGTGGTGGCGCCATAGTGTGTGTGAAATAAAGAAGTGCGCATGATTGTAAAGCTGTGTTAGTGTGCTGGGTTGTCTGTTCTAGTATGTAATAGGCGTGGGTAGGGGTGGTAGGGCCGTCCGGCTTAGCGACCGTGACATTAGTTCGTATGACAATCTGTCATTTAATGCCCCTTGAAGGTATGGGGCATGCGCTTTTAACAACTCAAAATCTAGGGGAATGGAAAAGCGATTTCCAAACGCATAACTTACAGCTAAAGACTTCTTGCTGCCTTCAGCACCTGAGGCGAGTTCGGCGCCTATTCTAAGTTTTAGTGCTTCTTCATTACCAATTCCTTGAAACGCAAGATCTTCCTTTCATTCGCGGTTAGCCATAGATCAGAATAGGTTAAAATATGTCTGCATTGTTTAAAGAAAATACTTCTTTCCCCTCAAGTTTTATAGAAATTTCTTAACGATTGCCCGTCCTAGATTCTGGACAACTGTTCTGGTTTGGTCTGTTGTTGAAGCGAGTTCTATTTTGAAAGTAAGTCGCGCAGAGCCTGGCACAATCAAATCATCCGCTCCTAAGTCTGGAAATCTGACAGTAAGAATTTTATCCGCATCAATAGTAGATGGATTATTTGAACAGTAATATTCCGTTTATTTCCCTTCACGCCACGGGGTTTTTCAGTCTTCTATGCGGGTCAAGAATCGTGCCATATACTTGTGACATTTTTATAAAACAAAATAAAAAGTTAATTATTTAAAAAACATGGCAGGCATTGAAGATGAAGATTTTGGTATTCGCGATCTTGGAGGCTCCAACATGGATGAAAGAACTCCTTTGACACAGCATCGCTCAGAGATCTCATTGGAGGATGAAATAGCCGAAGGGGAGCAAAGGCGTGAATTAACAGAAAGTAAAGTCAGATCATTATACCAAAGTTTAGAACTAGAACCTCCTGAAACTATATACCCTGATGATTTTGAACTAAAAGATAACCATTTGTATTTTAGAAACGACAAAGGAGAACGTGTTCCGCTTACGTATAAACTAAACTCATCAAAGTTTGTAAAAATAGGTACAATTAATCAAAGGCTCAGTGCAAGCGAGCAGAATCGCCTTGGCTTTACTAAACCAAAATTAGATGAGGAGGATGTTGCTGGACTTTCAAAACACACACCAAAAACTCCCAACAGATAACCAAATACAAACCCGCCACATGAAGATTTAATTCAAACAGTGGACGAAGTAAGAAATGCAGTAGCAGAACTCCCTGAAGAAACAGTATTTACTGATAGAGAAAGATTAGGCCTTGATCGTACTTTAACAACCATCAAAGGCGAATTAACAAACAATGTAGCAAAACTAGGTGAACTAGATGAGCATATAAAAAGAGAAAAAGAAAAACTCGCTGAGGCTGACGACGCCAACTTAGGCGTGGTGTTAAAGAAAGAATAACCCAAAGACTAAAAGATCTTGAACAAGAGAGATCAGCAAGACTAGAAGCGATGACTACTAACCGAGACCAATTACGAACTCAAGTGAATAGAATAAGAGAAACTATCGAAAAAAATTTTATATGAAGACGCAACGCTAGCAGAAAGAATAAAAACACTGTTTAGAGAGCAAGGAGTCACATTAGCGAGCGTTATAACGGCCTTAGGATTTGCAATAAGTACACTGGTAATGGCTATTACAGGCGGTGGTGTGGTGGTGGTGCTGGCTAGTGCCTCCATCACCATCGCCTGATAAATCATGGGTAAAAAAACAGCTTGATCATCTTGCGAGTTTATTAAAAAAATTAGCTGGTAAAGCTATAGACTCTTTGCCAGGTATATTAGGGAGTGTTATTAGCTGGCTTTTGTCTACTGCAAGCAAAGTAGTTGGCTTTATGTCCGAGCACTTATGGGCATTAGTTTTCTTAATAGTTGGGTTATTATTTAGTAAGATAAAGACCAAGTAATCCTAGGCAGTTAATCCAACAACAAGTGCTGTCTTTTCATATTCATGGTCATTATTTTTACTTCAACGGTCTTTGGGCTTTGAACCTCGGGGATTGGATGACTTAATCTTGGGTGTTTTTTTATTGTTTGTAATATTACTGGCCCAGAATTATGTCATTTTTTCCGACCTTCTGTTCATTGCCTGCCACAAGGATTTCATTATTATAATTTATTATTGTACCTATCTGGAGTCTAAGGTCAGAAGGCAGCATGTATAAACCAGTGCCAACAGCAAAGTCTACTTTCGATCTTGCGTATTGTAAAACATTTTGGTACCGTTTTATACTTGAAGGTAAATCAACTGTAGAATTAATGGCGTCCTCTAAATTTGCTAAGAAATTGTTTTTGTGCATCAAGGCCAGTAGAAGAATCAGTTATGCTCGATCTCGTTGTGCTTGCGACCCTAGCAAACACCAAACGTAAGTACGAACAGAGTCGTTTATTCGTTCTATTCCTGCTTTAGTTAGGCCCTTAGAAGTGTCTAAGATAAATGTTGTCCATGCTGTTTTATGCTCTTGCTCTATGGATCCGAGGTGAACACCTGTGCCCGAAGAAAAAGATGTGTAAGGAGGATTCCAGTCATAGTTATACTTTCTGTGCACGCCCCACAAAAAAGGGGGTGCCTAAGCCATGATTAAGATCCGACTTTTGTCTAAAGTCTGTCTTAACATTAATATTAAATTCGTTGCAGATCCTTTCAAAAGCCTTCATGTCTATTCTGTTGCTAAATGGATTAAACGGTTTTTGTCATTTGGCAATGGTGCTCACAGTTCAGTCAAAATACGCCTGAAGGTGTAATAAAAATGAAATCTGTACACTGACCTCACCAAAGGATCAGGATGATTTAAATGATTAGCATACGACACTCCACACCCAGTTGATGCACAAAACACAGCAAAGTTTAACTGGTTCTGATAAAACTGCATCGGATGACTAAACCACACTTTCGCGATGTAGTCTTTTTTAATAGGGGGGTAAGATATCTGCTTAATGGAGTAACTCACCTTTTTATGAAAAGTGACAGTCTGGGTCACAGCAATGTCAAGAGTATCAGTTGCTATATTTTTAAGATTGTAGTGCGGCCCAACAGAATATTTTGCATCTTTAGTATATTTGAACGCGCTCATTTTTATTTTGTTTAAAAAATGTTTGTAACAATAACAACCCAAGACAGTCCTACGGATTTAAAACAACATGCTGTTGAGAACGATTGCGGAACCAAAATGGTCGCACTCCATGAAATATTCTACAAAGTTGGATGGTTTAATATAAGCAAAGCCAAGAAGAATAATAAGATTACAAAATATGAAAGGAGAACAAACGACGTTAAACAGTTAACAATACCTGATGGTTATACGGGTTTTGCTCACTAAAAGAGCAATGAGTAAGTTAGACATTACTCTTAAACTTAACAATGCAAATCTAAAAACAATATTAACATTCAAACCTGAAGAAGCAAAATACGATTTTGATAGAGAGCTAGCTAAAATGCTAGGCTTTACAACTAGCAATCTACCCACTCATAGTTTTAGTGTTTCGCCAGATGAAACTACGTTTGAGGGGAAAGTCCGCTCAATCTTGAAGTACATTCATTACTCTATGTTCATTTAAATGAGCTGAGCACTGATGAAAACTTATATGATGGAGAGCCCTCAAATGTTTTAAGAGCTCTTCCGTCAGGGAAAGCTGCATATTGCGATTATGAAATTATACAATTCCCTAATTTTCAGTTTAAAAGATTAGTTTGTGGGAGGGTCGGATCATTTAATATAAAAATCACAGACAAAACGGGGAAAGACGTAAAATGTGATAACCTACACATTGTTTTGGAAATAAAATAATAAGTTGTACTAAAAAATCGCGCGGGCCAGATGAATCCGGATTACATTAGCGCCTGTGAGGTGTATAACTTTAGAATTAAAAGACCTTGCAGACGTTGCAGACTTTGAACAGAATGGTGAGATAGGCACTTTGTATGGTTTTGAGTACACTAAAGATGGTGATTATAAACGCAAAGAGGTTGGCGACAGCAAAAAGTTTCCTAAACTAGAACAACTGCGCAATCTAGAAGCAAATAATGTTGGCCAGTATGAATATAAATAGTTCGAAAACCTGACTCAAATGGCATTTAGAACCATATTTAGAATGGGAAATAAAATTTGAATTCATAAGCCCATTTACATTTTTTAGCCGCCAAAAAAGTTTCAGAAAAGCATTCAAACTGGCCCTTTACATGTAAGTCTTATGCCAGATGACAATAGTCGGAAAGAGATTGAAATAAAGCTGTATGAGAAAAAACAGTACATCCTCCACAGAAGAGAAACGGTTTTAAAAGATGCTTCTACAAGATTACAATTCATTCCACAAATGAAATTAGGTGATGCGTTCACAATGATATTTGAAATTTTTGTCTTAAAAGATGTGAAGAGGGATGGGGTTGTGGGCGTTAGTGACGTCCTTCTAAAGGAATTCTAATTAGCTGGCAAAACTTAGACGTTGAAAAACTTAAAGTAACCGTCGTCATTCTTTACAATGGTGAGGATTTTTAAGGTCATAACAACAACAACAAAATCAATATTTAGTCTAAATAGAAATAATCTTACAGAACTGAATTGGATTAATCTTACACATTTAGACCTTATAGGATTTTATTATACTGAACAAGTTTTAACAGAGGGCATGAAAAAAACAATAACTGGATTAGATTAAGTTCTGTTATAAAACTATGGAGCAGTTAAACTTTATAACAAAAACCCCTCATTGTTTCTTAATTTGTGGGCAAACTGGTTGTGGAAAAACAATATTTATCCTCGACCTGTTACAAACAGTTTTATCGTTATAATTTTGATCATATTGTGATTTTCTGCCCAACACTTAAATGGAACAAAGCATATCATGATAGAAGGTTTATATGGTCTGATGATAACATATTTTTAGTTGATCCCAGCAATAAACTGAGTGAGTGTCTAGAACGCTTTTTTATATTGTTTGAAGGAACGCAGACACTATTTATTATAGATGACTGTTCAGCAGAAAGAGACATAGTTAAAAAGAGAAACACTTTGTCGAAACTAGCTTTCAGTGGAAGGCATGCTGGGATAAGTGTGTGGATTTTATGCCAAAAATATAACTCGGTTTTAAAAGACTTTAGAGAACAGTTAAAGACTGTAGTTTTATTTCACATGAAAGACAGAGATGCTTTTGATGAATGTTTGCGTGAAAATAAATTATTGAGAATGACCAGGAAAAACACAGAATTAAGCAAAAACCTAAAATCAAAAAAAGTTTAGTAAATTAGTTTTGAAAACGGATAACCCTCACAGTATGTCTGTTTGTAGATAATCGTTATTTTTTGGTTATTGTCAGAGAACAGGAAAAGGCGGCTTTTAGGCCACTTTCGCCCAAAAATTTGGGTGGAGGAGCAAGGAGGTAGAACAGACATTTCTCTGTTCTCTGCAGTTCAAACTTTAAATTCCAAGCAATTCCAGGAAGCAACGCCCATGCATTCTCTCTTTTTTGAAGTTTGTATTCATGTTTGCCAAATCGTTTGCTTTTAGTTTTCTTATCTCTTCTAGAGTAGGATATTTGCTGTCGTTTTTGTCTTCAATTTCTGTTCGTTTGTAAGCCCCATCATCTGTGTATTCACAATCCAAAAAACATTCCTTGGCACTCCTATGAAATCAAACTCGGTTGTGTCTGCAGGTCTTTTAGCTCTACTGCAACGCATTTAGGAGCTAGCTGCGCTTTTGATTCTGGCCCTCGAGACATTCTTTTTTAATAATTAAAATTATAATAAACAAATTGTTTATAAGCAACCAATAATAAACAATCTACAATAAAACAAACGTATTGAACTGGGGGGTCAGTCCGTAAGCATAGCTTAGCGTGCTTAGATTTTTCTAACTGCTTTTTATTTTTTTTTAGCTCATCTTTGTCTCTGTTATATAATTTTCACTTAAACATTCCTAAAAACATCTTTGTCCTTAGTGTAAAATAATACAACCGATTTTAACTGCGATCGAAAGTCTTTTAAGACAGCATTGTATTTTTGAGTTAAGAGCCACACAAAACTAAGCGTGACGCCCACTAAAGGCTACTTTGACAGAGCTTTTCTTTTTTAACAATGTCTCGTTCAGCTGAACAGTCATCAAAAATTTAAACAGGGTTCAGTTCCCTCAAATAGTCTATATAATGTTCTAAACATTCGCTCAGTTTGTCCAAGGATCAACTAAAAAATATATTCTCGTCTGCCCAAAATAAATTTCCCTTTTCTTTGTAGGACTTGTTGTGCTTAAGGTTGTGCAGAAAATAACAATGTGTTCGTAATGAAACCTGTATATTGTTGTAACAATCAAGTACAAGACAGTTTTTCCCACCCCCAGTAATCCCGCAGATAGAGAACAGTGCGGATCTTTAGGAAGAAACTTCAAGCCATCCATCTGTTTTTATTAGAAATTTCTTCTGCATTTTAATAAGCCCATTCTTTTAGCCTGTTTCCTTCAATGTTTAATGAGCATCACAAACCATAAAACATGCATTTTTATTGGGGCGTTTCCGTCGCTTTCTTGTGAATATTTATTTTTAAAACCATCTTGCCCTACCCTTTCTCCACTTCCAAACAATCTGTTGTCAAATGTAGATCTAAAATCTAACCAAAACCCCATATTTATTTATTAATAGTCTTCGAGTCTTACATCATAAAGGCGAAGTTTTTTACATACACGATCAACGTAGGATCTCTTTGCCTACCTCCAGCGAACAACTTTCTTATTATCAAAGTGTTGGTGAGGTAAAAGTCCGCGACCTGAATACAACTGATCAGATTTTGCCATTTATTGCACAGTCAACCTTCTCAATTTTTGGATTATAAAACGCTTCTGATTCTCTCTGAAAAGGAGTTGTTCCTTCAGTAAACAAGAACAAAATTCCTTTTAAAGACTTCAAAGACTGATTTAGATGTATGTTCCAGAGAGTGTCTCGCTTGTTTCTATTTTCTGTAATGGAGTGTATAACGTTTTTAAATAAATAACCGTTTTACTTTTATACTGGGTTAAGATTGTTCTGGCCAGTTCCAGGTTTTAACAAACATCAAACTCAAGAGAGATTCACAAAACCGCGTTATTTAGCTTCAGGGTCTTCAGACAGAACAACAGAGCCGCTAGGATTAAATGTCAGTTCATAAGTAAGTTTTTCTTTTAGTGCGCCTTGGTAATATGGCATATGCTCTTTAACAACCAAAATCTAGAGGGATGCAGAATCTGTTGCCAAATGCTTCTGCTACTGTCTCATCTTTAACATCATTTTTTGCATCCTCCGCTTTTAAGCCTGTGTTTAAAGGCCGTTGGGGCTTTATTTTCCCCTGATAACTTTCTCTTTCCTTTCTTTTTAAGGCAGCCATAGACTGAATAGAGGGCAAAAATGTCTGCCTCGCTTAGTACAAAGACTTCTCTACCCTCCAGTTTGATTGCTATATGTTTAACGAATTGCTCTGCCAAAAAATTACCCAACAACAGTAGCATTAGGATTTCCGATGTAATATCTATTTTGAATGATATTTTTAGCATGCCTGGCATTAATAACATCAATCGCGCCAAGATCAGGGAACTTAACTATTAAAAAGTTTGTTCAGGCTGAATAGTTGATGGAGTATTTACACTAATTACGTCTGCCTTATACCTTTTACGCCATGGGGTTCCTTCTCTCTTCTGTATTGGATCGAGGTCCACAACCGTATGAGTTTCATTTTTATAAAACAAAAAAGAAAATAAATAAAAAATATGGCTGAAGATTTTGACGCAATTGATCCTATTGAAGAAGAAGATGAAACAGAACTGGGGCCCTTCATTGCAAGAAGAAATTGAAGGAGCGGGTTCTTTACTCCTAGACAACGCAAGACCCTATTGCGAGAAAGAATTCAATCATTCATAGAAGCATAGGACGAGAGCTAAACCCGGTGTGCTTGATCCTAAGATTTTGAAGAAGATGGTGGGCATTTGTATATAAAACTGGTGCAGGAGGCCGTGTAAAAAACTACTCAACGCAAAACACAACAAGTTTTTAAAACTAAGCACAATTTAGGCGAAAACTCCCTATTGCTAAGGGGAAACAATTTAAACCTTTTAGAGCATAGAGCCGAGCCGTTAGTCGTTTACAAATTTAGGGCAGAGTTGCCAACACAATCTGAAATACAAAACCTACCTCTTCAAGATTTAAATCGAACAGCAGAGAATCAATTAGAAGAGCAGAAGAACTATTAGCAAGAAATTGAGACGAGTTTTAATGAGGGGACACAATTTAAAAAAAATTGCCAACTCTGAACCCACTGGTGAAATTTAAGCTCTTAGGAGTGAAACGATAGGCTTAGGCGGAACATGAGGTATTAAGGATGCTCTTACAAATGTAAGGGAGGCACTAGCGCACAATCTAGGAAAACTTGACGAGCTAGATGAACAAATAGAAGAAGAAAAAATAAACTCGTGATGCAGATGATAACAATTTAGGGCAAGAAGAAAAGGCTAGAAAACAGCAGAAATCAGAAAATTTTAAAGGTTGCTAAGGAAAGGCAGGTTAGAAATGCTGTTACTAACAGAGCGCAGCTAGCAGCGCAAACAACAGAATCAGAGAAACTATAAAAAGAATGCTTATGAAAATACTACGCTGGCAGAAAGAATAAAAACTCTCTTCAGAGAAAAGGGGATTACAATAGTTAGCATATTAACGGGTGTTGGGTTTGCTATCTCTACACTCGTTATGCTTTTAAAAGGTGGTGCGCCAACAGGGCCAGTAGCGCCTCCGACACCTCAGCCTGGTAAAAGTGGATTTTGAAAACAATACATCATCTAGCAAACTTATTAAAAAAAGTTAGCTGCCAAAACGCTTGATGTCTGCCTGGCATAATAGGCAGTGTTGAGTTGGGTTTTGTCTACAATAGGTAAGTGGGTGGTTATATGGGCTGACCATCTGTGGACGTTTGGAGTGCTAGCTGCTGGATTAATTTTTAGTGAAATAAAGTATGGCTAATCCAGTAAAAGTTAAAAACACAACGGTGCGTCTTTTCGCTAGTATGACTGCAGTGTGAGGTAGATCAACAGGTGGCGAGCTTCTGGGCTGCTTTTGGCTGTGGGGCGCTTATAACTGGATCGCTTTCTTCAAGGTTAGGTACTTTTTTTAAAATGGATGGAGCGGGCCTTGTGTTTAAGCCTTGATTGTGTTTCCCAAGTTTTGGTCGTCTCCCGCTATGAGGATTTCATTATTATAATTTTGTATCATGCCCAAACTGCAGTCTAGGGTCAGAGGGTAGCATTATAATCCATGGCCTACTACAAAGTCAACCTTTGACCTAGCATGTGCAAGAACGTCTTGATACCTTTGTATGCTGGGAGGCAATATCAACAGCAGAGTTAATAGCATCTTCTAAAAATTTGGCCTTAAAATTGTTTTCTAGCATCAAAACCTGTAGACTGATCAACTATGCAGACTTGGTCTGTGCTTGTGCTCCTAAAGACACCAAACGTATGTCCTTATGGAGTCATTGAGTCTTTGCACTCCTGGCATTGTTAGACCTTTATTTCATCTAAGATAAATGTGTCCAGTTTTAGGATGTTTTTGTTCTATTGACATCAAACGATTGTTTGTCTGGTTGAAAAGAATGTGGCCGGGCCCGTAGTCATAATTATATTCTCCCACGTTCGCCCCACAAATACAATGTACCCATCCCATGATTGCGGTCTAACTTTTGTCTAAAATCAGTTGAAGGTTAATGTTAAATTCGTTGCAGATTCTTTCATATGCATTATTTTTCCATTGGGCTGTTGAATGGGTTAAACGCGCTGTCGCTTGGGAGGACTACTTGTAGTTCAGTTAGTATTCGTCTGTACTGGTAATAAACATGAAAGTTATATACTGACCTTACTAAAGATTGGGATGGTTTTTAAATGGTTTGCATATGAAACACCGCAGCCCGTAGTTGCGCAGTAAACAGCAAAATTTAACTGATTCTGGTTTAAAACTCATAGGCGGATGACCATGCTGATGGCACTCTATCACTCTTTATTGGGGATTAAATATTAGTTAGTGGGTTTACAGTCTGACGGAAGCCGTATGATTCATCACTGCAATGGTTAAATGCTGAAGTCTAAATATTTTGGATTATAAAAAAGCTCCTACATTGTAAGTAGCACTTTCGTTATATTTAAAAGGTTCCATTTTTTTTAATTAGTTTTTTAAATAGTTATAAAAAGGATGTATTTTTTATATAACCAAGCAAACGAGCGTGTTTTTTTTTAAGCACCCAATTGACAATAGGCACGGGAGTTGTAGGATTGCCCTTAAAGAAATCGGCTTTAAAGTTATGTGGGTTAACTTTTCTGAAGAGGCCCAAAATAACGGATCAATGTTAATGACGAACAAGGCAAAACCAATAACCATATACAAATACTTTATGGTTACTACAACTTTTTTTCTTTAAAAGAAGTGCTTGTGAATTTGGTATACTGCTGAGAATTAACGAGGCAAATCTCAGAATTACTATACATTTCCCACTAGAAGAAAGAAGAGAGTATACTTTCCCTAAAGGCCTGGCTCAAATCTTAGGCTTTCATAGTGGCAATAAATCTTATAAATTTAGTACAAAAGAAGATGCCTATCAATTTAAAGGTAATAAACCTTCTGATTTTCTCGTGAACCCAGTGTTATATGTCCACTTACAGCAGTTAAAAACAGATACTAATTTGTTTAATGGCTATCCGTCACAGTTCTAAGAGCACTGCCGGCAACTAAGGCGGGGTTTTGCGATTATCAGTTATACAGGTTTGGCGTAGACAGTGAATTTAAAGAATTCATTGAGGGTTCTTTAAATTCATTGGATGTAAAAATAGCTAATCAATACGGAAAGCCAGTTGATTGTTCTAATTTATTAATGGCGCTTGAGGTAGAAGATAATTTTAGAAAAGTAGTAAGGACTCAGTCCGCG
Organism: Conus ventricosus; assembly: GCA_018398815.1. Lineage (NCBI taxonomy): Eukaryota > Metazoa > Mollusca > Gastropoda > Neogastropoda > Conidae > Conus > Conus ventricosus. The sequence continues at coordinate 92,967,959 of CM031610.1, forward strand.
GACGTTAATAGTGCTAGAATTAAAAGAGTGTACTGTAAACCATTAGATTTTTATGTCCCTGGAGAGAATGTAAATATGCGGGTTCACGATCACCCTATCTTATCTAGCACGTAAGCCCCGTTTTAAATTGACAATTATGTCAATTTTAGAGTTTTTGTGTGTTAATTTTTTTGTAAAACAGGTGTTAATTTTGGTCAAAACTGACACAAGATGGACGTGATTTGTATGTGAAAAGGGGGGTTTTCGTGCAAAATAAGATGGGTGGTCTTGAACAAACATATTTACATTCTCTAAAGGTGAAAGTGACGGCGTGACACACAAAAGAAGAAAGAAACGATCTAATGCAGTTGCCTGAATTCGGCAAGAGATTTCACAGTCGAGATTCGTCCGGTCACAGTCTTCATCACCGTTCTTCGTCCACGCCTGCTGGCAAATGTCCCTCTCATTCCGCACTGAACATAGCAGCTGATAGGCCCGTGGGTCAGATCTTCCACCATAGTGACCCCGGTTCCTTTCAA
>CM031610.1:92973476-92983644 GCA_018398815.1 Conus ventricosus
GATGTCCATGGACACTCTGACATGCTGGCATCACCCCACTGATGAACACAGACCAGCGAACACACGTCTGCAGTATAGACTGGGGACCCTAAGAGATTCAAAGTCTTATCTCGGTTGACATGTTTCATCTTTTGTGTCTGTTCTTGGAAAGGCCCAGTATGAGTTTGCCCCAGTCTCTAGGAGTCTTTGCAATGTTGGCCTTGAAATTATTCCAATGTTTGTTTGGTTGGTGATGTTTCTTGCTCTTCCCTTAAGTCTGGATGTGTGGCCACTTCCTCTCTTGATGTTCAGATCTGAAAGATGGTCTATGGTATAGTGGCTTCGCTCTTGTTTGCTTAAGTGATTCTTCAGATTTCTTATCACATCAGATCAGCCACGCAGTAATCCAGTTCTTATTGTTGCCTTGCCAGCCAGTGTGTCTGCTCTCTCGTTTCCTTTAACTCCAGCATGTCCAGGGCAGTACATCCACATGAGTCTCTCCAATGGAAAGCTGCGCATTAGTTCATTTCAAGCAGGGCTTCCCATTCCACTTTTCACTTTCTGAAGTAGGTTCATGGAGTCAGTCAGTATCATGGCTTGTTGAGTTTGAAGCTGGCGTATGGATGCAAGCCAGTGGAGTGCTTGTGTCACTGCTTCTACCTCCATTGTTAGACTTGAAGTAGTTAAACTGTGCGCACTGTTGTCTTCCTGAAAGGTTCGGCCATTTTGCTTCACTGTGTATCCCCAGCCTGACTTATCCTTGGTGACAGAACCATCAGTGTATATTAAAATAATCTTTTTTGCAAAAGTCTTCTACCAGCATCTGAATTTCTGCGTTGGTTTTGCCTTCTGGCCATTCTCGACAATGTCTTCCAAGTTCTGGAGCGATGGCAATTTGGTAGAGGTGCTTCAAGTGGTCTGGATATTTCTCCCATTCCTTGGTTTCTTTGACTTCTGCTAACTGGCACACAAGCTGTATACTATCTTCTGTCTGTCCCATCCATGATTTTCCACGTCCTTGCTGAGTGCCTTTTGTTTCCTTGACCGCCGCATGAAGTGGGTTTTGAGGATTTTCAAGGGCTCTGAATGTCACACTGTCACTTTTGCACACATGCATTCATGACAGCATTTACTCCATACGCACACGCAATCTTTCCAATCAACCAAAAGGCGCACTACCGAATGTTTTTTCTTCTCCCCCTCTCCTTCGGGAAAAACACTTTACTAAATCACATCAAACAATTCATAAACAGATTTTATACATGTATCTCTCTTTACACTGAGAGATAAACTAAATCATTCAAGATTCTATAAAGTCATGGCCTTCACATTACATTAGCCCAAAATCCAGTCCAGGAGAATAAATCATTCCTGCCATCATTGATGCCATGCCTGCATCAGAGATAAGACTCGCTCCATACTGTCATGATTCCCTGTCTCTCTCAGACATCGTATCGCCCCCTTGAATTCTCCTGTCACTGGAGATATGAGTTCCGACTCCTCTCCCTCGACTTCTCCTGTCACTGGAGAGATGATGAGTTCCAACTCCTCTCCCTGGAGTCTTTAATTGCTGGGGCTGAACTACCGGTGTGTTCCCCACACCATGGCCATCTTTAATCCCCTCACAGGGCGAAAGGTGAAGGGTGAAGGGCGAAGGGCTGAAACACGAATAAGGTTCATGTAAGTAACCTGCTTCTTAATTCAACATATGAATTCTTTCTTTCTCTTTTCTTTAGGTTTTCCCCTGTAGCTTTCCCCAACTATCTATGGCTCACCTGGTAATGACTGGTCAGCAGTGAGGACCAGCGTCCTGACAGGTTCGAGTCTTTAGGCCATCTGCTGGGCTAAAACTGATTCTTTCCTCCCTCCTCCTAGTGAGTGCATACTCAGTGTTCAAAACACATGACCAGCACCTTACCAGCCTTTAGTAAACTATCTCTCAGTGGTCACTTTCACCCACTGACCACCCTTCTTTCTTGAATGAGTCATTCTCACCATTATTAGGGGACGCCCGCTACACTAGTCAAGCCACATGAATATTCTTCCATTTTAGTAGTGGCATGGGGAAATGATTCATATCACTAAACTACATGTGATGGAGCGTCACATGCCTTGATGTGAGGCTACGTCACATGACACTGACATATGCCTTCACCTGTTTCAGTTCGTGTCTTGTCTGCATTGAAAGATGGTCGAGCAGGTATCGCATAGTTTGAACTGGTGTGTCCTTTGTGGTTCCCAGGATCAATCTCATTGCTTCATTTTGAATTCTTTCTAATTTGAGAAGGTTGCTGTTGGACAATGTTGTAAGCCCTAATCCATAATCTATCACACTGAGTAAAAGTGCGTGATACAGTCGGTAGAGATGGCGCTGTTCAATGCCTTTAGCTGCCATTGCTTTCATGGCAGATAAACCTTTTCTGCATTTAAAAACAATATTCTCAACATGCTTTCCAAAGGTTAGCATTCTGTCAAAGCCTACACCCAAATAGTATGGGTTGTTAGTTGATTCAATTGGTATTCGTTGAAGGAAACTGGTGAGGGTACTTGTCCTGACGTCTTGTTGTTGAGAGTGCAGACTAATGTCTGGGCTTTTGTAGGGTTGATGGACGATGCAGTTTCTGGACACCACTGAGCAATGTTGTTCAACTGTTGCTGAACTGGTTTCGTTCTTTCTTCAGCATTCTTTGGTGTTTTGTAGATCAGGCTGTAATCTCAAACGTCATCACTCGAGCAATTCCGTTTTGTTGAGATCTGCTAGGCCTTTTGTGTAAACATTGTACAAAACAGGGAAAGAGGAGAACCGTGAGGTTTTGACAAAGGCTATGTCCCTGAAGACGGACACATAGCTACCTGAAAGCTTTACCAAAGCCAGGAAAAGATCATCATCAGCTACATGGCTACCGCATACTCACTATGCCAAATATAGCAGAAAGGCCCATGGAGCGAATCATAGCAAGAAAACTCGCAAGAGATCTTGGAAAGTCGACAAATCCTTCCATCAAATCAAGGAGGCTACAGAACAGGTAAAGTACATAGAAAATCCGGCCGCTTTTGCCTGTGAAGTGTACGAAAGATTCTAAAGAAAGGAAGAAACACTAGCTGTTACAATAATCTGGAAGATGCATACAACAAAGTCCAGTTCTCGCTTCTCATGGAACTTCTCCTTGACTATGGAGTCAATAAGACGGTTACACGATGGATAGCACGGCACTTCCGAAGCAAACCGTCGTCCTACGATTTGGAGATTGGATTTCTGAGCCTCATAAACTTTCTGTAGGACGGACAAACAATCACAAAATGTATTTTATCCTCGATTTGATCATGGAATGGACAGTTTTTGGAGTTTAGTGTATATTTTTGATGGACATTCAAATCACTAATTCCAAGTCGAAATCACATGAATACTTTCCGAAATTTAGGAACTGTAATATTGGTTAATATTTCTCAGGCTGCCATAAAGATTTGAAGAAAAAAGATATGTTGAACATCTGTCACCATTGAGTATTTTACTATCATCATTGTAAATTCATCTTGTTTCTCTGTGTTTGTTTCGTTGATTGTTATGGGTATGAAATAATGTAAAACAATGTAGATAATGTAATAAAATGATGTAAAAAATATCTTAATGTGCATAAATAAGATACAATGCAGATAATGTTTCGTATGTTTCCGGTCTGCCTCTTTGTTCAATTTTGCTAAGATTATGTAGAAAGCATGTCAACTGGTTTTGTGGCGGTCAGGCGCCGTCACGTGGTTCACTTCTCTGTGTGTTTGTGGACGGACAATCCGGATGGTGATCGACCGTGTCAATGATGTTCATTTGATGACAACGAGAAGCCGTTGGCTGCTCGTATGTCGATGATGTTCATTTGATGACAATGAGAAGGTGTCGGTCTCTAGCCGAGAATAGGCCTATATAAGTATTCATTATTATTATTATTATTATTATTATTGGCTGCTCCTATGTCAATGATGTTCATTTGATGACAATGAGAAGGTGTTGGCTACTCCTATGTCAATGAATGTTCATTTGATGACAATGAGAAGGTGTTGGCTACTCCTATGTCGATGATGTTCATTTGATGACAATGAGAAGGTGTTGGCTGCTCCTATGTCAATTATGTTCAATAGATGACAATGAGAGGCCGTTGGCTGCTCCTTGGTTGGGGTCCGTCCCTTTCAATTTTTTTTTCCTTTTTTTTTTTCGTCTGCAGGCAGCAGGTGGGAGCGGCCGTTTAGGGTGGGCTGAGGGAGGGGAGGGTCTGCTGGGCTCGTGTGCCGAGCAGTTTGGGGGAGGTCAACTGTTATGTGCACAGGAGTGTGTGTGTGTGTGTGTGTTGGTGTGTGTGTGTGGTGTGTGTGTGTGTGTGTGTGTGTGTGTGTGTGTCTCTCTCTCTCTCTCTCTCTCTCTCTCTCTCTCTCTCTCTCTATGTGCTTTGGAAAAATTCACCGTGTTTGTGGAATGATTTAACTACTAGCATAAATCTTTTGGCAACGTTTCGCAAATTAGAGACTTATTTATTTTCATGTGCCTCGCAAACCTTTGCTGTCGCTTTTGCCTGTCTGTACCTTCTTCTGCATGTCTCCACTTGTCTCTCTCCGACCTCTGCTTCTGTCTGGCTCTACGTTATTCCCACAGAACTATGACCGTGTCAAAGGGAAGCTGGAATTTTTGTTACTCATAGCCTGTTGTGAATGTTAAACGGTATATGCATATTGTGCACTGTGTGGGCGCGATGATCTTTATATGGATTGTTAGCTTAAGAAAATCTCTCTCTCTCTCCTCTCTCTCTCTCTCTCTCTCTCTCTCTCTCATCTCTCTCCTCTCTCTCTCTCTCTCTCTGTTCCTTTTCTTTTCTTTTTTTGAATAATCTGTTCGGAGTAGATATGAATGTTGCTGATAGATGATTTGTCTACTCGATGGTATTTACAATGAATGATTACAGTTGGTCTAATAGTGATTTTAACACCCGCGCCATTTTCACGGGAATTTATTGTAGTATTAATGATGATGCTGACTGTTATTGTTGTCGCTATCAGTTTGGTTGTTGCTGTTGTTGGTGTCATTATTGTGTTGCTGTTGTTGAAGTTTATCATAATGCTTCATTGCAGATGGTTGGTTTCAACTGATTTCAGTTCTTATAACCCTTTTTTGTTCTGAAATTGTACTCTGTCCAAAAGCTGATATAACACAGGTAGTGGCTGCGTGGCCACGGGATTGTGGAGAGTGATTTACACTGATGGAGAGAGGATCAATGAATCGTGACCGTGGGATTGGGGAGGGTGATTCACACTGACGGAGAGAGGATCAATGAATCGTGACCGTGGGATTGGGGAGGATGATTTACACTGACGGAGAGAGGATCAATGAATCGTGACCGTGGGATTGGGGAGGGTGATTTACACTGACGGAGAGAGGATCAATGAATCGTGACCGCAGAATTGGAAAGGGTGATTTACACTGACGGGGGAGGCTCAATGAATCGTGACCGCAGAATTAGGGAGGGTGATTTACGCTGACAGGGGGTGGCTCAATGAGTCATGGCCGCAGGATTGGTGAGTGTGATTTTACACTGATGGGGAGACTCAATGAACTGTGGCCACGGAAGAGGGGAGGGTGATTAACACTGACGGGGGAAGTCTCAATGAATCGTGATGAAGAATTGGTGAGGGTGATTTACACTGACAGGGGGAGGCTCAATGAATCGTGATGCAGAATTGGGGAGGGTGATTTACACTGATGGGGGGAGGCTCAATGTATCGTGATGCAGAATTGGGGAGGGTGATTTACACTGATGGGGGGAGGCTCAATGAATCGTGGCCGCGGGATTGGGGAGGGTAATTTACGCTGACAGGGGGAGGCTCAGTGAATCTGACATGGAAAAAAAGACCGTTAACTGACAGAAGGAGAACTGTGAACTATTCGTTGAGCTACTTGTCGTCAGTGGTTTGTCCTCTCTGGCCTGTGATGGCACGGTCACTCCACAGTAAAAGTGAATTAAACGGACAGTGTGGGAAAGGGTGGGTGATATGAGGATTTCCTCAGTGTTTCTTTTACTTGGTAGACCCCCCCCCCCCTCCCATTGACAGATATTGATATCAGTTAAGTGTAAAACTCTGTGAAAGTTCAAAATAGTGTAATGGAATTGTAGTTTTTTTTTCCCAATTGTTTAAATGTACAATTAGTCAGTCAGCCAGCCAGTCGGTCGGTCGGTCAGTCAGTCAATCTGTCTGTCTGCCCACCCCCCTCCCCTCCTCTTTCTCTCTCTCTCTCTCTTGATATCGCCTTCTTACGCCCCCCCACTGCTTTAACCCCTTGACTGCCCTGGCACGAACGGCGTTCGAGATGGTTTCGGGAAAGCTTAGCTGTGTGCCCTTGCTCGAACGGCGTTCGAGATAATTTCATCATCAAAATTCGGCGATTTAAAGAAGGGAGGCAAGGAGAAAAGATGGTTTAAACGGTTTGCAGGGACCGTAAAGGACGGTTTCTTCCCTTTCGCGGGTCAGCTGACTGACCGGTTCGCGTCCATTCGGTCAGGGTGACATGAACACAGTCGAATTTGCAAATGCAGCCCCGAGTCGAAAATGGACATTGCAGCCCTGGATCGACAAATGTTCATTACAACCCGGGGTCGAAAAGGTACTTTGCAGCCTCCGGTCGAAAATGTCAGTGTAGCCTACGATCGAAAATGTTGAATACGTCCCCCGGTCGAAAAGTAGCAATGCAGCCCACAGTCGAAAATATGTGATCCAGACCTCGGTCGAAATGCATGTTGCAGCCTGCGGTCGAAAATACCATTGTAGGCCTTCGGTCGAAAATTGTCGGGTAGGTGAATGTGAACATAATTTCAAAGACAGAATTGTAATTATGATTCAATTTTTTTTAATTTTGTACTTTTGACTATTCTTTCGTGGCAAATCGACTTCAAAAGTACATAATTTAGTTTTTTGTGTCCGGAATTAAACTTTCCATCACAATAATTTAGCGATGATACTGGATCTCTACAGATAGCCGAAGGGCGTGGAAACTGTTTTTATTGTACGACACAGAAATGGTTTGATTAACAAGCCGTGTCAAGTACCTTGGCAGTGTTCTGAATTGGCATCCTGCTCTCTCTCTCTCTCTCTCTCTGGGACCCCTCTGTGAACGGTTGAAAAAAGCGACATTTTCGTGAATAACTCTGTCCCAGTCACAATTCGCATGACATTATGCTCACGGTTTTTTCAAGGTGACAACTTGAGGGGCCCACTTGAGCGTTTTTCGGCGGAAACTGCACGGGCCCGGAAAAAACCACTCAAGACAACAGCAGCTAACTGGTTGGACAACGGTTTGTGTGAGACATGTTTCGTTCTTACGAGGGAACCCGGAAGGGTTCTGTGTTTTACCATGCGAAAATTTTGAATATAGAAAAAACAAAGAATGCACTGGTGGGACGGTATATGTTAAATGCACCAATGTGCATTGCACCAGGAAGAGGTGTCATAAAAGACGGAACGTTTTCTCTCACAAAGGACCATCACCATCCTTCGCTACCTGACAGTCATTTCAAAGTCTTAGCTGGTAAGTTTGCAATTTTTACAACTAAGAGAGCAAAGTCATTATAATGCATTTGATCTCTCTCTCGGGGACATCCCGTAATCACTACGTGTCAATATCACTAACGGGCTAAAGCTCTACGGAACACTAATCTACGTATCCAAACGACTATTACCCGATATCACTACAGTGTCATTCGCAAGACGATTTCCCTTCATAACTTGTACCTATACAACTATTGATGATTACAACTACGATTTCCAGACACCGTCTTTATCGCTACGTCTCTATCTCACTCTATATCACTACGATTTAAAAAAAAATGAAACAAATTACGAAAGAATGTCAGTGTGTGTGTGCGTGTGTGTGTGTGTGTGTGTGTGTGTGTGTGTGTGTGTGTGTGTGTGTGTGTGTGTGCGTGTGTGCGTGTGCGGGCGTGCGTGTGTGTGTGTGTGTGTGTGTGTGTGTGTGTGTGTGTGTGTGTGTGTGTGTGTGTGCGCGCGCGCACGTGCGCAATGTCTATCAATGTCTCTCTCTCTCTCTCTCTCTCTCTCTCTCTCTCTCTCTCTCTCTCTCTCTCTCCTTTTAATTTCTTTTTGCTATTGTTGGTATTGTTTTAAGGCATGACAGACACACTTTCTTTCGACCATTCTCTCTCGTCCACCCCCATTTGTTATAACCTGCTGCGACAGCAGCCAAATATCTGACATTTACTATAACGCTCTCTCTCTCTCTCTCTCTCTCTCTCTCTCTCTCTCTCTCTCTCTCTCTCTCTCTCTCTTTCTCTCATTATTTTTTCAATCTTATATTCAACCAAATATTGACTATGCCTCGACACTCTGGGATTTAGCGAGCAATAAGTTGCTTAAACCATTGACTAGTATATATAAGAGAGCTGTCAAAATAACAATTGATGAACCCTCGCTAGGGCACCCTGATTATGAACGAGCAGGTATCCTTCCATTTAAGACTAAAACTTTGTACAACAAAGCACTCTTTATATAAAATACTACCGGCAGTGCTCCTTCCAATTTAAGGATATATTTACTTCTAAATGATCATCGTCATTCGCATAAAATAAACTCCCTTCCCATCAATTAATTTATGCAAATCAAGCCTTGCTTATTCTGGGGGGTGGCTGTGGAATAATATCCCAAAAAACTGAAAAACGAACCAAACACTAGTAAGTTTTAAATCCAATCTTTTACTTTACTTGATGTATCTGCCTGACCTTACACCATTTGCCCAAAGATTACCAAAACTTTTTCTGTGTAAATGTTTCATTTTCTTTATCAGTTCTTCCTTTTCTCCCCCCGCCCTCTCATTCTTATTGTCCCCCACCCCACCCAACCCGTCTCCCACACCTTCTGTCGGTGTTCCCTCGTACATAGATTTGTATCCTTTTGTATTTTCTATGTAATATTTAAGAGTGATTTTCCATTATTTTATATTAATAAATATTTTGTTGTTGTTGTTTTCCTTTCCTTTCTTTTAAATTTCTTTTGGCCCCGGAGGCTGGATGTAAAAAAGCAGTGATGCTTATTCCATTACCCTCTGAAAATAAAATTCGTTCTTTTCGTTCTCTCTCTCTCTCTCTCTCTCTCTCTCTCCTCTTCTCTCTCTCTCGATGGCAATGTTCACTGCATGCATGCCTAAGCAGCATCGTGATATTTTTGACTTTTACAGTTGAACTTCAAGCGACTTTTAAGTCCAAAGAAACCGAAAAAAGGATAAGAAAAAAAAGATAAACTTTTAAAAGGGTTTTCCCATGTTTAGATGTGGTAGATATAATAATATTTTTAATAATAATTAAATATAATAATAATTACCCAAAGGGCAGCACCGTCGTATGTGACCCTTGAAGTTGAAATAAATATTCAATATAAACAGTAAGCAAATATTGCGTAAATTTTACGTGTAATAGAGGGCTGTGACTGTGTGTGCAGCAAAATCGTCAATGAAACGCAAACGGACCCAATCAGCATCATCTATAAGAGACATTACGATGCGACTGCACGGGGGGAAAGGGAATCGTGGAGATTTAACCTTTCGTCAGATTGAAAGTACGCTCGCCAAGCGTCGACGGCGAATGTTTCCGCCTCTCCCAGAACACCTCACAGCTGCGGGGTGCTTGAACGTGAGAACCAGCTATTATGCCAAGAATTACATGTGAGTAACGTTAGAATTTATCACACTGTGAACGGTATTTTTGTCAGATCTGCGCTTAGGTCCCGATATTTTCTTGCATGTGCCATGTTCCCCCCCCCCCCTCCTTCCTCCCCCCCCTCTCTCTTCCCTCTTCCCCTCCCCCTACCTCCCCCCATTTTTCCCCCTCCCTCCTTCCCTCCCTCTTCTTTTAATCAAGTTAAGATCAACTGTCCGTGGGCGAAACGATTTCCAATTCAAAGCAGCCCAGATGGAAAGAAAAACAAGATGGCAAGCCATAAAATGTACTCCCAGTTTCGTCCCGGTGGAGCGTTTCACCATCTTGTTTTTTGACGGGCATCATAACCCCTAAACATGCCCGGAATGATTTTATAAGACATAAGTAACAGAATGTCAAATTTCAAAGAGATTGCTTTAATACTGCAGTCTGCAGCTGTAATGTAAATTGAAGTACATAATTCTGATCCGCCATCTTGTTTATGA
>CM031610.1:92989644-93039840 GCA_018398815.1 Conus ventricosus
AATCAAGGAGGCTACAGAACAGGTAAAAGTACATAGGAAAATGCGGCCGCTTTTGCCTATGAGTGTACGAAAGATTCTAAAGAAAGGAAGAAACACTAGCTGTTGCAATAGATCTGGAAGATGCATACAACAAAGTCCAGTTCTCGCTTCTCATGGAACTTCTCCTTGACTATGGAGTCAGTAAGACGGTTACACGATGGATGCAGCGGCACTTCCGAAGCAAACCGTCATCCTACGATTTGGAGATTGGATTTCTGAGCCTCATAAACTTTCTGTAGGACGGAAAAACAATCAAAAAATGTATTTTATCCTCGATTTGAATCACGGAATGGACAGTTTTTGGAGTTTAGTGTATATTTTTGATGGACATTCAAATCACTAATACCAAGTCGAAATCACATGAATACTTTCCGAAATTTAGGAACTGTAATATCGGTTAATATTTCTCAGGCTGCCACAAAGATTTGAAGAAAAAAGATATGTTTGAACATCTGTCACCATTGAGTATTTTACTATCATCATTGTAATTCATCTTGTTTCTCTGTGTTTGTTTCATTGATATGTTATGGGGTATGAAATAATGTAAAACAATGTAGATAATGTAATAAAATGATGTAAAAAATATCTTAATATGCATAAATAAGATACAAATGCAGATAATGTTTCGTATGTTTCCGGTCTGCCTCTTTGTTCAATTTTGCTAAGATTATGTAGAAAGCATGTCAACTGGTTTTGTGGCGGTCAGGCGCCGTCACGTGGTTTACTTCTCTGTGTGTTTGTGGACGGACAATCCGGATGGTGATCGACCGTGTCAATGATGTTCATTTGATGACAATGAGAAGCCGTTGGCTGCTCGTATGTCGATGATGTTCATTTGATGACAATGAGAAGGTGTTGTCTCTAGCCGAGAATAGGCGCTATATAAGTATTCATATATTATTATTATTATTATTATTATTATTATTATTATTGGCTGCTCCTATGTCAATGATGTTCAATTGATGACAATGAGAGGCCGTTGGCTGCTCCTTGGTTGGGGTCCGTCCCTTTCAATATTTTTTTTTCCTTTTTTTTTTTTTTTTCGTCTGCAGGCAGCAGGGTGGGAGCGGCCGTTTAGGGGCGGGCTGGAGCGAGGGGGAGCGGCCGTTTAGGGAAGGGTCTGAGGGAGGGGGAGCGGCCGTTTAGGGGCGGGCTGAGGGGGGGAGCGGCCGTTTAGGGGGCGGGCTGAGGGAGGGGAGCGGCCGTTTGGGGCGGGCTGAGGGAGGGAGAGCGGCCGTTTAGGGGCGGGCTGAGGGAGGGGGAGCGGCCCGTTTAGGGGCGGGCTGAGGGAGGGGGAGGGGCTGCTGGGTAATGCGCCAAGCAGTTTGGGGAGGTCAACTGTTATGTGCACAGGAGTGTGTGTGTGTGTGTGTGTGTGTGTGTGTGTGTGTGTGTGTGTGTGTGTGTGTGTGTGTGTATCTCTCTCTCTCTCTCTCTCTCTCTTCTCTCTCTCTCTCTCTCTCTCTCTCATATGTGCTTGGAAAAATTCACCGTGTTCGTGGAATGATTTAACTACTAGCATAAATCTTTTGGCAACGTTTCGCAAATTAGAGACTTATTTATTTTATGTGCCTCGCAAACCTTTGCTGTCGCTTTTTGCCTGGCTGTCTTCTTCTGCATGTCTCCACTTGTCTCTCTCCGACCTCTGCTTCTGTCTGGCTCTTCGTTATTCCCACAGAACTATGACCATGTCAAAGGAAACTGGAACTTGTGTTACTCGTAGCATGTTGTGAAGTTAAACGGTATATGCATATTGTGCACTGTGTGGGCGCGATGATCTGTTTATAGATTGTTAGTGTGGCCATAGAAGTTTTACTCCAGCAAATGTTAATCTTTCATGCTATTGAAGAGTATGTTTCGTTTTATTGTGGCTATTTTTATCTTTGGTATGTAGTTTGAGCTGATAAGGGTAGGCAAGTGTACAGGGATTTCAGTTAATTCTGACCTTTGTCGGAAGAGTTCTCCGCCCCTTGGGGCCTGGTTTAGCGTGGTTCCAGAATTGTCTTTAGAATGGCCGTGGAGAGTTGGAATACAATAGTTGGTTTGGGGAAAAGATAACCAGTACTACTGGCATAATCCTGTTTAGGAATGTGCACAGATTACCAGGTGTTAATGGATCTTTATCACGTAATGACAAAGCATTGATAATACTGCCATTCACTGAAGCTCAGGGCCTATATTTGCTGCGTGTTAGCTGGGGTGTGAATGGGAGGCGATAATACCACCTCCCGCCCAAACCACACTCTTTTTCCCCACCGCTTGCCACAGTCAACAAAGAGGTCTTGCCTGTTCGTCTGATAACAGAAGACCGGTTTTAAGCTGGTTAGCACCAGCCGAAGGACTGGTGACTATTTTTTGAGAGGACGCCTGTCCCAACCGAGAGGTGCCGGGACAGACGAACGGGTGTGTCAACACCCTGTCCTGAGGTCGGTGGTTTGGTTATGGTTGGTGTGATCCAACCATGATTAAAAAATAAAAAAGAGAGGACCAACGAGCTGGTGTTGGGTGTTGAAGTTGATGTGTCAACGTGCTCTCTCCCCAACTCTCCCTCTCCTTACAAATGGCGTCGCCGACAGGATCCGACATACCGGCCTCGGGACGCGGGCAGCCCCAACGACGACAAGGACTCCCACAGGTATCCTTTGTCCATTGTTGAGATACTGGGCCTGCGCGGTCCACTGTTGTTGAAGGAGCAGCCCCAGGCGACAGCGCGAGAGAACGGCCAGCTGCGGCACTAGGAACGCGCCAGCTCGTCGCGCTGCTGAAAGGTTGAGTGCCTCAGCTGACGGTGGAGGACTTGTAGTCGCTCAGGGTGGGTGGGAATGTCTCTCTTACAGGTCACGGAAAAGGAGACATCGCCCTGCGCAGGATCTGTGCAGAGGTGTTGGACTGTTGTCACGGACTGTTGACAATTGGCCTGTCTTTGTGTTGTTCTCATGATTTAATGTGTTGGTCGTTAGGGAATGCATTTTTTCCGTGTGTCTCTTTTTATCTTTCCCTATCTGTGAATAGTTAGTTAACTCGTTGAGAGAAAAAGAAAAAGCGTTCATTTCCGAGAACCAACTGACTATTCTTCGTTTATATCAAGTTGTTAATTGTTCTGCTCATATTTAAAAGACCCTCAAAATGGCTGAGCAGCAACTGAAGTAGAACAATTGGAAGCAATGAAACAAATGATTGGTGATTTAACAACTGACCTAGACAGATTAAAATACAAGGAGGAAAAGATAGTGGTAGTGAGAGGGAAGTTGTGTGCCCACGTTTAGGGGAGGGGTAAGGCAACTCCAGGAGTTCAAGGAAAAATGCTCAGCTGCATGGAAGGCTCAAAAACCTTGAGGACGAAAGTGAAAAAATTCGTTTCGTGAGGTCCCATCTAGCGGACGCGGTCAAGGACGACCTCGACTGTTATCCCCCAGACCACATTCGGACACTAGATATTCTGTGGAGCATTCTCCAGGACACATATGGGGACAACAGATCGGTACAGCAGCTGTTGGCGACATTTAACAGCTTAGAACAGCAGACAGGTGAGGGGGTGAGGGATTTTGCAAACCGGCTGAACAAGGCGTTCAAAGACCTCACAGCTAGGCAAGGGGCACAGGGCCAGTGCCCCAGGACGAACAGGTCTTATGGACCAGTTCATTAGTGGGCTGAGGGATGGTTTGCTAATGAGGCAGCTCAGGGCCAGGGCCATGGAGGGGCCTATCAGTTTCCTGGACGCACGAGCCTTTGCTATTAAGTGGGAGTAACAGGAGGACTCCATGCGCGTACTGCACCCCCCAAGCAGCAACAGCAACTGCGTCTGTCGAGTCCAAGCTAGTGTGATTGAACTGACCAAGTTGGTAGAGCAACTGGCAGAACGGGTTGCAGCGATGGAGAACAACCAGTGCAACGGGAAGAAAATAGAAAAGGGGGAGGAATATTCACGTCGACCCCGTCCCCACTCGGGGAAGGATGGAAAACCCCTCTGTTATTCGTTGTGGAGGCTCGGGCCACATGAAACGAAACTGTCCCCAGAACCAGGGAAACGGACGTCCTCTACAGTGAAGAGTCGAACTGTAGGGTGGGGAGGAAAAGACTCACTAGGTAGGTTGGTAGGGCCCAAACCAGAACCACCATTAAGATTAATGGGAAGGAGGTAGAGGCACTGGTAGACACAGGATCACAGGTCACCTGATGACAGAAAAGTCATTCAAGGAATTGTTTGGAACAAGTGATGTCAGGCTGTGTGAGAGCCCAGGGGCTGATAAGAATAACAGCAGCTAACGGGCTGGAGGTGCCCTACCTAGGCTACTTTGAGGCGGATGTACAGGTTAGTGGAACCACTGTCAGTGGGGCGGGCATTGTAGTGAAGCGCGGGTGTGTCGGGGGCGACGATGGGGACCAGGAGGCAGTCATTCTGGGGATGAATGTACTGCAGGCCCTCCCGCCGGTACCCTGCCCCTCCCACGATTGATCGGTGGCCTAGCTAGAGTGGCAAGGGGTCAACCTGTCTTTGTTCCTCCCCAACACAATCGTCACCGTGACGGCGACAGGAATAGGGAACCCCCAAAAAGGAGAAAGACTCACGGAGCTGTTGGTCGAGCCAGCTCCTGGTGCTCTGCCTCAGGGCCTCCTTGTTGGGAATACACTAAGCTCTGTATGTGGAAGCAGAGTTCTTGTGCAAGTTGCCAACATAACTAGAAACGGGATCATCCTCAAGCCAGGCACAGTACTAGGCACGGTGCATGAGGTGCAGGCTGACATTGCACCAAAGGGGGTTGAGGTGGAAGTACGCTGTGACAGGATCCATGTGCACACAAAAGAATCGCTTGCCACCCCACCCCGTTCGCAAGAGTGTCCAGTTGACTTACAGCAAAACAGGCTGTACAACAGAACAGAAGCGACAACTAGAAGGGCTCTGCTAGCCAATGCTGACCCGTTCTGTAAAGATGATGAAGACTTGGGCTATACAAAAGAGTGATGCACAGTATAAAGTTGAAGGACGACGCCCCTGTGGCGTCCACCTTTCGCAGAATACCTCCTACACAGCTACAAGAGGTTAAGGACCACATACAGATGCTCATGAACAAAAGATTATTCAAAGGAGTAACAGTCCATATGCATCCCCTGTGGTCATCGTGCGAAAGAAGGATGGATCCATCCGGTTATGCGTCGACTACAGGCGCCTGAACGCTAAGACCATCCCAGATGCGCACCCTCTGCCCGTATCGATGATTCCTTGGATTGCGTAGGAGGGGCAAAAGTGTTCTCCACATGGACCTGGCTAGTGGCTACCACCAAGTGCCATGAATCCAAGGATAGGGAGAAAACGGCGTTCATCACGCCTTTTGGCCTTTTCGAATATCAGCGTATGCCCATGGGCCTATCCACCGCGCCAGCCACTTTCCAAAGACTCATGCAGATGACGATGAATGATCTGGCTTTTCAGATCCTTCTCGTATACTTGGATGATCTGCTGATTTATAGCAGATCTTTCAAAGAGCATCTGCAGAGATTACAAGTAGTGTTTGATAGACTGCGGGAGGTCGGGCTGAAACTCAATCCCAGGAAGTGCCACCTGGCCCAAATGAAGGTTGAGTACTTGGGATACACCGTTTCTGGTGAGGGAATTGCCACTTCAGAGGACAAATCAGAGCTGTAAAAAGTTGGCGATCCCAAGAACCCTGCGTGACCTACGGTCATCCTGGGGTTTGCCAGCTATTATCGCCGTTTTGTCCAAGGGTTGCAAAGATAGCCATCCGCTAAACCAGCTGTTAGTCAAAACCTTCAAAAGAGAAAAGGGGCGGAAAAGAAAGAGTACACTAGTCGTACGTCTATGAAGATTGGGACGCTAGCTGCCACACCTCCTTCATGCCCTGATACACGCACTGACCTCTGCCCCAGTGTTAGGCTATGTTAATTTCACCTATCCTTTATCCTAGAGACGGACGCCAGCCTTGACGGTTGGGCGCAGTGCTCTCTCAAGACCAGAAGGGAAGAAAAGGGTCATTGCTTATGCCAGCAGGGCACTGAGGCCAGGGGAACGGACAATGAAACAGTTACAGCAGCATGAAGCTCGAGTTACTGGCCCTGAAGTGGGCAATGTAGCAGAAAAAATTTCGACACTATTTGCTGGGAGCCCACACAGAAATGTTTCACGGATAACAATCCGTTGAGTCATTTACAGCAGCCAAGCTGGGTGCAGTCGAACACGGTGGGCGGCGGAACTGGCCTCGTTTGACTTCACAGTCAAATACCGATCAGGGAGAGAGACGTCATGCTGACGCGCTCTCTAGACACCCCGTGGAGCAAGCTAGGGGAGAGGAAGAGCTGACGGCAGTATCCTGTGTGCACGGGATAGACAGGCCATGGACGAGCCACATGACTATCCATCCGGCTTCATCCCCGCAGCTGAGGACATTACCCAAGCACTTCGGGGGACAGCCGGCAGATGACTGAGGAGGAAAAGGGAGACAGGTGAGGCAAGTGCTTTGCCTTCAGTGAATCAACAGCAGTGGGGAGAAGCACAGATTAAAGATCCGTACATTGTTTCGGTTCTCCCCTTTCTGGGCAAGAATAAGCCTGACACCGTCACGCTTTCTAAGATGGATCCACGGGCTAAGGCTTAATTGGTCATTTAAAGCGGCTAGAGCTCCAAGACGGGCTGCTGTACAGGAGGATCGTTGATCCTTTACTGGGTAGAGGTCACCCAGATAGTTGTCCCAGAATCCATGCAGGGGGAAGTGTTGTCATTTGCGCATGACAGGTGGGGACATCAGGGCCCAGAGCGAACATTGCAGACTCTCCGTGCGCGGGCGTTCTGGCCACACATGCATCTGGATGTCCAGGAGTGTGTAGACGCTGTGAACGTTGTCAGCTTGCCAAGAAACCTGCCACTAAAGTTCACTGCCCTATGGGACACCTTCTTTCCTCAAAACCTCTGGAGGTGGTCGCAATGGATTTCACGGTCTTGGAGCCATCGTCTGACGGTAGAGAGAATGTTCTGGTTCTGACAGACATTTTCACTAAATAAATAGTCACCGTCCCCACCCGTGACCAAACTGCGGAGACAGTGGCTAAAGCTGTGGTCAAGCACTGGATTGTGCACTATGGTGTGCCACAGCGGCTCCACTCTGACAAAGGCCGCAGTTTGAGTCGGTCGTCATGAACCAGTTGTGCGAACACTACGGTATGGCCAAGTCACGCACAACATCCTATCACCCGGAAGGCAATGGGCAATGTGAAAGGTTCAACAGGACGATGCACAACCTGCTAAAAACATTGTCGCCAGAGCAGAAAAGGGGTTGGGCAAAACACACTTGTGAGCTGACCCATGTGTACAATTGTACACCTCATTCATCAACAGGTTCTCCCATTCTACCTTATGTTTGGACGAGAGCCCGCCTTCCCATTGATCTCCTCCTAGGCCATGACAAGTCAGAGTGGGAGGCTCAGTACCCTGGAGAGTGGTTGAGAGGTCATCTCGAGCGGTTGAAGATGGCTCATGACAAAGCGGGGGAGCACCTACAGAAAGCCGCCTCTGTGCGCAAGGACTGGCATGACAAAGGAAATCCCACATCTGATCTTCGGGTAGGAGACTATGTGGTCACAAGAGTGAGGTACCGCGGAAGAAGTCAAATCCAGGATTTCTGGGGAGAAAGGGTGTACGAGGTGACACAGGTGCCGGATACAGGAGGTGGCCCGTACACCATCAGGCCGAGGATGGTTTGGATGGGGAAAAGAGGTGACTAGGACAGAAGTCAGAAGATTTTTTCCACCACTTGCCCCAAACCTATGGGAACCAAGGAGCTTCAGCCACCAGAAACCCGTAGACGATGAACGGCAAAACGGAAACGAGGTATCGGCAGTGGCACATTGTTCGGCCGAGCGTGGGTTCAATCGAGCAACCGCACGTCAGCAGTCAGGCTCTGTTATCGCAGGCCTCAGCCAGGCGTGGCCATGGCTCCGAAGGCCAGGTCGCACGGCCCTCATCCCACCCCTGCAATGCAGCAGCCTCTCCGCAGGTCTGCCAGGCTAACAAAGGCGTCGAACGTTCGAATGTAAGAGTCCGGGCTGATAGCTCCTTGTTAGTCTGCCAGTGACTATGCACGTCTGGAGTTGTCATACAACCCCCTAATTGTTCCCACCTTCTCCCTTCTGTCCCCTACGGACCGCCCCTTCCCCGCTTGAGATTATGGCACTGTTGTTGTTGTAGTAGTTGATGTGTTCACTGATTTCCCCCGTGGGGATGCCGGGGGTCTTTGTACAAATAGTTCCCCCTCCTTCTGGACATTCTGTGCTAGTAATGTCCCTTTTCCTATCGCTCTCAGTAACTCTGTCTCTTCCTTTGCTGTACTGTCGTCTACTGTCCTTTCTGTCTACCATATCTTTTATCTATCTTTTTCCACAACCTCTTCCACAAATTTCTGCAACTGAACGAAGTCAGAGTGAACTGACTGGACTCTCGAGTGTAGGGTGAGTATCCCAACAGGGTTAAAACGAGTTCACACGCTAACAGATACTGAGCCTGAAGAAGATGTGTTCTCTATAAGGTCCAGTGTTCATGTATTCATGTGTAGAACTGATGTGCGTAACTTTTGTCCCAGTCGCTCACTACGAGTCATGACTTCTATGAATTATGTTGTTGTTTTTTTGTCAGTTTTTCTTTTGACTGAAATAAGTTTTAATGATCCATGTTTTGATGTAGGAATATGAAGGTGT
Organism: Conus ventricosus; assembly: GCA_018398815.1. Lineage (NCBI taxonomy): Eukaryota > Metazoa > Mollusca > Gastropoda > Neogastropoda > Conidae > Conus > Conus ventricosus. The sequence continues at coordinate 92,998,387 of CM031610.1, forward strand.
CTGGAAGTTAGCACCTTGGAAAATGGCTGGAAGACAAGCTAAAGCGACTGAGATGGCTCTTGACAAAGCGGGGGAGCATTCCCAGAAAGCTGCCTTTGTACAAGACTGGCATGAACAGCCCACTTTGGATCTCCGGGGTGGAGATTAAAGTGGTAATATGAACCAGGTACCAGGTGGTGATAGGAAGGTTTAAAAACCTTTCTGGAAAAGGGGTGAATTAAGTGTGGCTAGGCTGGCCCTTACACCATAAACCATGGGATGGTTTGGATGGGTAAGAGGAGGAGACTAGGGTGGAAATCAGGAGATTTCTTTTTCATCACTTTCCCCACGCCCCAAGAAGTCTCTCCATATAGAAGCCCCTTTGCTTATTGATATCTGCTGGACATAATGTGTGGGCCATGTCGCGGTAGATTCTTTTTCGTGTTTGAAAGATGATGAATTTGCACTATGAAGGAAAGCACTCGCTGCAGAGCGATGGCATGGTACATGTGCAAATAGGGTGAATACATTAGCGCTATGTTCGCTGCGTTTGATGGAGCTGTAACAGAGTAGTACGTGTGGTTGTTTGGTCGTGTATAAAGCGTTGGGAGTTTCTTTGTTTTTGGCTGGGCTATAAACATTGTGTTCGCGTTTTCTGTTTGCGTTTTGTTTTGGTCGTTGTCAGACAATCTGTTTGCAAGGCAGCATCCTGAATTACCCCTTTGGATTCCCAGGAACAAAATCTATCCCGCCCTAACCACATTGAGTTAAATTTCACTTTCGTCCCTTGCAAACTGACGGTCAATAATCCCCACAAGGGGGAAAACGAACGTAAATCTTAATATTTCCTTTTAGGGAAAGGGCAAAGATGCTCCATGCCTCATTTTTATTTTACAATTAAACATACTCAGAATTGGGCGCGTCTGAAAAAGGTATTTTTTTGGAAACACTATTTCTTTTCACTCCAGCCAACTGGGCAGACAGGTGAATTTTTTTTAGCTGTTTGAAGTCTGCTTTGGGGAGAGAAAATTTGGGGAAAACCGCCCCTTTTTGGAAAATAAATGTTTTTTTTTAATCATTTAAAAAATTTTTTTTTTGTTTTCCCAAGAGCTTCCTTTTGCCAAAAAATGGCAGAACTTTTTTTTGTGTGAAAAGGGAGCCCTGCCGGACTTTTGGGCCCATTGATTTTAAGTACTCAAAAGTCAGAGGGGTTTTTCCCATAGAATTGGGCATGTGAGTATATTCAGCCAAGTGGAAAAACCGTTTTTTGTTGTTTTTTGGGAAAGTTTGCATTCTAAAGATTAACTTTAAAAGGAAGATCAACAAATGACGGGCCTTGGGGGCTACAGTGAAAAAAGGATCGGGTTGGGAAAAAGGTAAAATCGATGTCCTACTGAATGCGATGCTTTTTTAGGGGAGGCGAGGGAAAAGCGCGAGAGGGGGCACTTTAAGTCCCAGGGAGGGGGTTTTGGGTGTGGTAACCCGGGCCCCGTTTGGGTTTTGTAAACGGCTGCCCCCCCGCCCTTTTTGGGCGGGGAATGATGCGTTTTAAATTTTTGTTGTCTCTTTTGATTTTTTTTAAAAATTTCCGTTTTTTTGGGGTTTCTTGCTAGTGGCTGATATTTTTTCCCTTGTTTTGAATTCTAACGGAACCTGCCTGGCGGTTTAAGGGGTGTACCTGTTGGGGGGCAAATTTTGTCCCCAAAATTTTTTCCTTGAGTTTGTGTGCTAACGGCACGCTATACAATAGGCAAAGTTATGGAGCCCAAAACTGTCAGCGGGGGAGTTTTTGGGGCCGGGATAGAATTTAACCCCCAAAATTTTTTAAAATCTTCTGCTCTGAAGAGAAGTTTCGTTTTATTGGGCTTTTTTTATTCTTGGTATTTAGTTGAGCTGAAAAGGGGTATTTGGCAAGTGACGGGGAAATTTCATAAAAATTCTGACCTTTTGCAGAAATTTTTTCCCCCCCCTTTGGGGCCCGGTTAGCGTGGTTCCAAAATTGTTTTTAGAAGGGCCGGGAGGAGTGGGAAAAAAATATTGGGTTTTGTGGAGATAACCAGTCTACGGGGCATAATCTCTTTTTAGGAATGTGCCCAAATTACCAGGTTTTTTAAGGGATCTTTATTCACTTAATGACAAAGCTTTGGGTTTAAATACGGGCCATTCACTAAAGCTCGGGGGCCAATATTTTGCGCGTTTTAAAGTTTGGGGGTTGGGGAAGGGGGACCCGATAATCCCAAACCCTCCCCCCCAAACCCATTTTTTTTTTCCCCACCGCTTGCCCAGTCAACAAAGGGGTCTTGCCTGTTCGCGAAAAACAGAAGACCTTTTCATCTGGTTAGCACCAGCCCAAAGGGAAACTGGGACTTTTTTTTGGGAGAGGAGGGCCTGTTCCACACCGAAGGTCCCGGGGACAGACAAACGGGGTTCAACACCCGTCCTAAGTGGGGTTTTTGGGTTAGGGTTTGGGTTTTAAACCCAAACCATGAAAAAAAAATAAAAAAAGGGGCCCCAACGACGGGTTTTGGGGTTTTTGAAATTTGGAATGGTCAACTGCTCTCTCCCCAAACCTGCCTCTCCTTACATTAGTTTTTAAAAAATTTCCTCTCTCTCTCTCTCTCCTCTCTCTGGGCCTCCCCCCCTCTTCTCTCCTCCTCTCCTCTTCTCCCCTCCTTCTCCTCTCGGGGTGCGCAACAAGAGGCGGAAAAAAAGGGCAAAGTGGATTGGGGTTTCTCGTTTGAAATCAGTGTTTCTACTTTGGAAGGGGTCTAAGCATTTGTTCTAGTACGGGGAACCCGACAGAAAATAAGTAAAATAATTTAAACAAAAATGTTGGAACGGCCCCGAGTAGACCCAGGGGAAATGGGCCTTTTTGGTGGGTCAACAAAACTGAAAATAAGCAGAGAAAAGGGCCCACCGATCGAAAGTGCGGGGGGTGAGGAATTCTTTTGGGGGATGCTTTTGGACTGTGCAATTTTTGGCGCTGAGGGTAAAGTGCATTGGAAAATGACTATTGTCCGTTTTTCCGGGTATGAAAGTCAGCGGGGCTATGAGAAAAAATTTTCCCCTCGGGTACCGCGAAGGGCGTTCGTTTTTTTTTTAAAAAACGCACGATATAAAGACGCCCAAGGTTTGGGGACAAAAACAACACACTGCTACCTGCAAACCCCCAAAAACCGAAAAGTGTATAAAAGGGGGCAGCCCAAAGTGTGCTTACGTGTCCCCTTGGGCAATCTTGTTGACGGTAAAAACCTCCATATCTAGGAAAAGATTACTGCTGACAAAGATTTTAGAAGGGAAAAGGGGGCCCGGGAATTTCAAACCCCGATTTAGCAGCAAAAACCAATGAGAAGGATAGAAGAAGGGGCCCCAGAAGATACAACAAAACTTAAACCCACATTCACAAAAAATGGAAACTCAAATGGCACAGATCCTGGGCATCTAAAAGGAACTTAAAAGGGCACTCAGAATGCGCTCTCCGATTCACTCACCCCCCCTTTCAACACGAAAAAACAGAAGGGAATCAAAACAAACCCCAAATGGCGATACGCTTACTCAACTACACAAAGAACGGCAGAAACAAAAAGGAACACACAGAAAAAAAGGCAGCATTTAAGAACATTGGGAAAGAAAAGGAGCACACGGGGGTTTAAACGGGAATGGCATTGACAAAAACTGGATAGGCTAGAAATTTTTTTCCAGGAGGAAAAAATGAAAAGGGCTATTTAAAAATAAAGGAAACCATGGGTGAGGACTGTGAAAAAACATGAAAGAGTTATTTTGAAAACCCCATATATCCGGACGAGGGGGGGGGCTGAAGACTTTTGTAGAGAGGGCCCATAACGGGGAAGGGGGCCCAATACTGCAACCACAATCCGCGACCCCTAATGTAAAACTTTTTTGGGGTGGAAAGTTTAAAATCCGGAAAAATGCAAAAACCCCAAAGCTAGCGAGAGGATGAGGGGAAAGGGAAATCAGGGGGGGCCCAAGACAAAACCAAGGGGGGCCAGACAGCTGCTTTAAAAAGCCCCTGAAGAAAAGGGGCAAAAACCGGTAACTTTTAACGGGGAAAAAGGTGAACGTAAAAAGGAAAACCCCCAGAACATCTTTTGTGCCCGATGGAGCTCCAGATGCAGAAAGAAAAGAAAGGGGGGAGAGTACATTTCCAGAACCACCAAGGGTTGGAAGGAAAAACGGGGACAAAACGTGGAACCAGACCGAAAAGAAAACCCGGGGAGGGGGGGATATGAAAAAAACGAGAGCGGGGAAAGGGACAAATGAGGGAGAAGGGAAAAGAGAGGATGGGGGGGGAAAGACATGGGGTGAGGGGGGAGTGAGGGGGAAAAAGTATGGTGGAGAGACGACAGAGTGTAAGAGAGAGAGCAAAGGAGATGGGGGGAAAAAAAAAATTGGGGAAGGGAAAGACGGGAAGAAAAAGACAGGAAAATGAGCGGGAGAGGGGGAAAAACCGAAAGGGAAAGGGTTGCAGGAATGAAAAATCGGCCAAAAGAAGGCAAAAAAGAAGAAACAAAGGGGGTGAAGGAAAAGCGAAGTAAAGCCTACATGCGGGTTGTAGGGAAATAAAAATTGAAATTGTTGGGGAAATTTGGGGGGGGGGCCCTTTTTCAAAAACGAAGAGCGGGAGCCCGGAAGAAAAAAACACAGATGACAAAAAAGGAAGGTGAAGGAATTGGGGAAGGAAGAAAAATGGTCAGGGGGATAAAAGAGAGAGGGGGGTTAAAAAAAGAAAGGGTGTCAGATATGAGTGACGAACAAAGAATAAAAAAAAGGGTGCTGGGCCAAAAGGGGGGGGACCAATGGGCAAAATGAAAACACCCCACAAAAGGGCAAGCACAACTGGGAACCCAAACGAAACCAATAAAAAGATGGGCAATAAAAAAGGGTCCCGAACACTCAAGCTAACCACACGGGAAGGGGCAAAAAAGAAAAAAAATTGGGGGAAAGGGCCCAAAGGCCCCTTAAACAAATAAAAAGGGGGAAAAGGGGAAGTGAGATAAGAATAAAAAAATCTCCTTCATGTTTTGGAATGTCGAAGGTCGCTGGAAAAATTTGTCAAAACCCTGTTTTTTTTAAATTTAAAACGCTTTTTTGCCCATCGTTGTTTATCGAGACATTCACTCTAAAACTTTTGGGGGTTTTGAACAAATTTCCAGGAATTCTACCCCCAAAATTGCCAGCCAGAAAAATACAAAAGGGGCCAACCTTCTGGGGGATTAAAAAGCTGATCAAAAAGGATTTATCTGGGTACTTCTTTTGATCAATACAATAAGAAAATGAAAATTATGTGTGAAGCTAAAAAAAAAAAATTTGTTACAATGCACAGAAAATGTTTTATTTTTTGGGTGTTTGTACACCTTTGATAGCCGTTATTATGCAGCCCGGAAATTATATTGAACTAAAGAAATGATAGAACTTTTAAATTTGAACAAAAATTTGGGAAAAAGGGGAAGGGAAAAATTTAATTTATGGGAAGTCGATCTGACCCTTCCTGCCCCTGCAAAAATTACCAGGGTCAAAACTCACAGCTACTGCTTCGGTTCCCCCACCTGCCTCAGCAGTCAGTCTGTGTTGGTGACATTTTTGGGGGTTTTTTTACACGCGCCCGGGGGTATTTTTAATAGAAGGTTATTTTTAAACTGGTAGGGATAAACTAGTTTGTGTTGTGCCTACTAAAAACGCCTTTAGCCCTTTTTTTAAACCCAAAGGGGAAAGCGGACAAGCCGATGGCAAGGATCGGGACCCACCTTTCGCAAACCCAAAGGGGGGGCCTTATCCAGGGGGGCCGGGGTTAATGATCGGAAATTTACAATTGGGGTGACCGGGCCAACATTGAAAAGAATTTGAAAGGGGTACAGGCAGTGGTCTGGGGTAAAGGGTTTGGAAGTCAACGACGAGGGGGTCCCCCAAACCCGGGTTTTTTGGCGTGATTTTGGGGCCACGGAAAGTTTTCCCAACCCCTGGGTTAAGGGTCAGAGTGAATGGAAACAGAGGTGGGGGGGAAAAGGGGACAGGGGTGCATATTACCCCCTTTTTGGCCGAAATCAAGCCCGGGCCTACCCTACACCGAGGGGGAGCGGGCCGGGTATTTTTGGGGCCAGTCCCGGGTGGGCAAAGACTGCCTGGCAAAGGTAGAATTAGAACCCCCTTTCCTCGTGGGTCGGGGTAAAGGTGTTTTTGTGATGAAAAAACCGGAAAGGGGATTGCCCCTGGGAAAGGGGCCCCGGGGCCGATCTATCAGGAGGGGCTACCAAGGTCCCGGGTCAATGAAAATCCACCTGTGTGGCTGGGGGAAACAAACTGGGCCCAGGCAAAGCCGCCTGCCGAACCGCCTTCCGGCTACCAAAAAGAGAACATTTTCTCGATTGACGCCAGCGAGGAGGGGTAGTTGCAAAAGGGGACCCCACGCTTGCTGGGGGCTCCAAACGTGCGCTGGGGACTGGGAAGGGTTTTCCTTGTAGGTGGGGGTTGGTGTCCTCCCTCGCCCAGGGGGGGTTCCATAAGGGGGTTCCAAAACCCGGGATAAATTTTGCGCAAGTTGTTTTTCCCCGGGTTTCCTGCGCAAGTGGGTTGAGCTAGCTCATGATGTGCCTCTAGGGGGCCCTCGGGGTTACCCAAAAGGAACCAAAAAGGCAAAGAGCTCTCCCAGCATTTCTACGGGCCCGGGAAAAGTCCAAGAAATTCCCCGTTTTTTTAGGTCAGGTGTGCGATCCCCAAAAACGACCGACAAAGGGGGGGTATCCCAGTGCCGGGGGCCCGAGGAAGTCCCCAAGGAGCCTTTCGAGAAGGTGGTGGGGGACCTCTGGACCCATAATGCCGATTCAATCGGGAAAACCCGGGTTTTTGTGCTGGAAAAGGTTTGACAACCGACCAAACCCGAGGCCGTGCCCCCAAAATATTGAAAATTTCCCACGTGGCGAGGCATGTTTACAATGTGGACCCCACGGGGTATTCCCCAAGGGGGCGTCAGACAGGGGCACACATTTCACCAGCCCATGATGGGGGGGGTGCATCGATTTCCCCGCAGTCAAGGGACGCACACTACGCCTTACCCGCTAAATTTGCAATGGCCTCGGGAAAAGGGTTTTTAAACGGCACCCTTTAAGAAGATAAAAAAGCTTTTTGGCAAGGGAACAGCCCAAGAGTGGGGATCGCTGGATCCCTGGGGCGTTGTTTCCCTCCCCGGGAGTACCCCAGGAAAAAGCACAGGTTTTCTCGCCGTTTAAAGCCCCCTGTACGGGGGGAAAAGGTTTCGGGGGCCCCGAGATTGCTAAAGGGAATCGGGACCCGGGCCAGATCACCCCAGGGGTTGCGCCCCCGCCCCGAGTATGTGGTTGACTTGCGAACCGTAATTGCGACTTGGAATGGCAAAGGGAAGCCCTAAATTCAAGCGAGCAAAAAAGCAAAAGGAAAACAGAAAGTTTCCAAAGGCAAGGAAGCGCGATTTTAAAGGCCGGGAGACCGGGGGTTTTGGGTGTAAACCTACCAAGCGGGGAACAAGCGGGAAACTCAGGGTGGAAGGGCCCCTTACCCGGCTCGAAAGACGTGGGGAAGTAGACAACAAGGTACACTCGAGCGCGAGACTAATTTAATTTCACCCCCAACCCCTGAAGAATTTTGGAGAGAAAGGAGATGCAAACCAAAGAGGGCGGGGGTTTCTGTAAAGGGGCATTTTTAATCCGGGAAGTGGGGGAAAGGGGGAAAGGTCAAAGGGAAAACCATAAGGCCATCCCGTGATCCCATTAAAACAAACCGAGGGGGGGCGGGCGAGTAATTTGGGACTCGTGCCCCCACCCTTTTGGGGCGCAAACTGAGGTCACGGGCAGAGGATTTTGGGGGACTTTTCTCACTGACCTACCGAAGCGTACCTTTGGGTGTGTCCCATCAAGCTAAACGGGTCGCCCCCTTGGGTCTAGAGTTTTCCCCCCTTTTCCTTACGCCCAGGGGAACACACCCAAGGGGAAATTGATGCCTGTTAAAGGAGGGGGGTTATCAAACCAAACCACGTCACCCTACCCCTCCCCAATTGTTCTGGTCAAAAAAAAGGGAGGGGAAAAAAAGGGTTCTGCGTGGTTTAAACCGAAAGCTCAAAAAGGTGGTTGAGTTCGACTGGGAAACCAATCCGGGAAACATTCGAGTTTCTTTTTGCTAATTTAAAGGGAGAAAAATTTACCCCAAAAGAAAGTTTAAAAACCAAAGGGGTTTTTGGCAGATCCCTTTGGGGCTGAGGAGGCCCCCGCCCCAAGCACGTTTGTTACACCGAAAAAAGGGGGTTGCTACCAGGGGAAGGCATCCCGTTGGGGTTGTGCACCCCGGGGGAAATTTTTTTTTAAAGGATGATGAGGAAGCTGTTTTTTTCCCGGGTTGGGGATCTGACCAGGTTGACAATTTTATTGACGACATCCTCGTAGCGACTGAGCCCCGGGGGAGCATCTGGAGTGCTCCCGACATCTGTTCAGGAACTCAGAAGGCTCGTTTTGGGGCAAAACCATCCAAGGGCGATTTGGGGGTCCCCAAGGGGGTGGGATACCGGGGTCAAAAAGGGGGGAAAGGGCTGTATTTCCCCCGGGAGGACAAGAGGGCCAGGGGGATCCGGGGCCCCCCCTGAGAGAAAAAGGGGGTGCGAATTTTCCCCGGGGGTTTGGGTGGCTACAATCCCCGTTTTGTCCCTCGTTTTGCTGAGATTGCTCGGCCATTGCCCAACCGCCCAAAGGGGGGCGAGCCCAAAAGGGTTTCTTTTGGACCCTGAGTGCAGGAGGCATTAAACATGCTCAAAGCAAAGTTTGGTAACCCCCCCAGAAGCGGGTTTCCCCTTTTTCCCGGAGGTGGCTTCATCCTACAGACGGGACCATGGGAAAACAGGAATTGGGGCTATTCTCCTGCAGGAGCAGAAAGGGAGGGGCAACCTGTAGTTTTGGGGGAGCAAAAGCACTTCCAGCCAAAAGGGAAATTTAAACCCCTGTCCATCGAGAAAATGTCTTCCCTTTTTCGGGGGTGTTGACAATTCCGTCACTACCTGTATGGAGGGCCGGGGGTTGGGTTTTCAGGTGACCATTCACCGTTGCAATACCTACGAGTCGGGTAAACAATTGGAAGAGTCCTAGGGGGCGTCCAGCTCCACCAAAAACCATTTTCGGGGAAGCGTTTCCCCGGGAAACAAAATGGGGGCAGCGATTTCCTGAGTAGGCTGTGAACGTACGGTTGAAAAACTCCACCCTGCTTTCAAAGGTGTGTCAATTAAACTTAGAGTTGAATTTTTGGGGGGGGTTTGGGCAGAACCTGGGGCCTTCCTTCCGTCATAATTACCTTTGGTCCCCAAGGGTAAAGAGCAAACGTGCTTGGGTTTCGCACTCTACACAGCAGCATCGGTTGGGACATTTTGGGGTTTTTTCCCAGCGCGACCGGGTTTAAGTTTTAATAAAAGGGTTATTTTTTAAAAACCCTGGTAGGGATAAACTAGTTTGTGTTTGTGCCTCCCAAACCCCTTTAAAAGCCCTATTTTTAGACCAGGAAACGAGCACCGGGTTTTTCTGACACGGGGCCGTGGGGTGTGGTGGGGGTTTCCCCGCTGTAAAGGGGGGGGTAAACTCAATTTTCTAAACAGGTGGCAGGTTTAAAAGGTACGCCTGCGCACGAATGGGCGCACCCGTGAGTTTTTTTCCCGGGTTTGGGGCGGGCAAGACGGCAGGGGGTTGGGGGCTGAGCCAGATGCTTTTCGTTGGGGATTTGTTCACCAAGAAGTTTAGGCTAGTGTTTTGTGGCTTTTGGCCTAAGCTAGCCCTAAAAATCCTTGTCCCCCACGTTCTCTGTGTTGGGCGGGAAAGAGGTGCCTCCCGGATACCGGTAGTTGTACTTTTTTTAAGGGGTCAGAATGAAGTAGTCAGAAAAGTTGTTAAAAAAACCTCAGGGGGCCTCAGTTTGGGGGGAGCGCTGACAATCCGGGTTGGGGGTGTGTTGGGCTGGTGCGCTGCAAAGGGGCTGTTGTCGGGCGGGCTTACGTCTGCCCGGGTTTTCTGTTTGAGTGGTAGGTGGGGTTTTGCGTTTCTTTTTGGGTCTGGAAACTTTTTGGGATAAAAGGTTCGGCATGGGGGTTGAAGGGTTCGTATGTGTGGTGGGGGGGTTTATCAAAGGGGGATATAGGGGGTTCATTTGGGATTTTTGAGTTATTAGGGAGGTTCACATTCAGTTCGGGACAGGCGCTTAATGTATTATGCAGGAAGGTATGGGGAAATTTAGGGATTTGAACTTTTGAATTGTTTTTTTATAGTGTGGTTACATGTAAATACTGCATTTTTGTTGACATCGTGGGGGCGACTTACGTTTTTGACACGTGAGGGGGCCCAAAATTATGTAAAAGGGCTTCGACTGGTAAATGCATTTAAGGGGAATTTTTGGGGCTCTTCTGGGGAATTTGAAAAGGGGATTAACCGAAAAGGGTGGGTAGGCTCGCGGGGTTCGTGATGGAAATTTGACAATGCTTGGAAAAAACCTTTATGTTTTAAAACTCTGTTAAATTCTGGTCACGCGCTCAAAGGGTTTGGAGAGCTTGATTATGTAAAAAGGAGGGGGTTTTTTGGGGGTAGTTGCTTTTAAATTTTGCAAGGGGTTTGGAAATTGGGTTTTTTGGGTTTTTTTTAAGGTATGGGAGGAACTGTTTTCCCAAACTTCTCAGGGGGGGGCAATTGTTTAAATGGGGAAGATTTGGGTATGGCAGCCCATGTGGAATAAAGTTGCGGACTAACCCCTCTATGCATGAGGGGTTCGGGATTCGAAATGGGGGGGATTCGTGCACTGATCTGCCATTGACTAAGTTTTTAGTCAAGGGGGAGAAAAATAGGGGGGATTTAAAAAAAAGGGAACTTTTGCTCTTTCCCCTGATTGACCCCCAAACCCCCCTGGTGTACGAGGGGACCCCTGTTTTTGGGCCCTGCTGCACATCCTTGGGGACTCCTGGGGGCCCCACGAGTGCCCTGCTGTCACCTGTCGTCCCGAGGCCCAACGTGTCCCCCTGGGGGGTCCAGGCAGTTTTCCCGGGGTCACCCGCGGGGTGACTCGTCCTCGTCCTTTCAACCCATTCCCTTTCCCCTTTCCCGGGCCCCTTAAACCCTTCAGGCTGTAACCCGGTTCGCCCTTTGGGTCCACTCAGCCCGGGGGGAACCAGTTGCCCCCTAAATTTTTCCCCCTCCCTTGGTCCTTGCCCCTGCCCCTTTGTCCCCCCCGCCCTGCTTTCCGCTGCAGCTTTGAGCCAATGCTGGCCACTGGGGGGCACGGGGGGCAACACCGCCTGCACCTGGGGCGCCCGGGACAGGAACTGGGACTGAGCACGGGGGTTTGGGCCCCTTTGGGGACTTCGCCGGGAGAACTGAGGGGATTTAAACTAGTTTTGGGCGGGGGAGGCGTCCGGGACGCTTTTTGGGTTGTGGGCCTTTGGACTTGGGTGGCCAGGGGACTTGTGTGGCCAGGGTCTAAAAGGGGCAGGGGGAAATCGCGGGGCCGACGGTGGGGTTTCCAGTTTTCCGGTGATGTAAAGGGACAGACGGCGCTTTCAAGTGCATGGGGCTCACTAAAACAGTAGTGAGGAACAGCCCCGAACAAAGACGCCGGGTTAAAAGTTTTGGGGTCGGGGACGGGGTTTGAGCCGTGTAAAACCTTTGTACTTTTGTAAAATGTTTCTCAGGAAAAATTTAAATTTTGGTCAGCGTGGTTTTTGGGGCCCTTTGGGGATTTTCCCATGCTGTTTTAGTCTATTGAATTTTTTTGAAAGGGGTTGCCCGTTGACACTGTATAAAATATTCATTGTATTGATGATTTTGGGGCCTTCCCCCTTTTCCCCCTGTGGTTTTTTCCCAGGTGCGGGGGCCATTGAATTTTCCCTTTTAAAGGGGTTAGTTGGCAGGTGCTGAAATGCATTGTGCTGATGAATGCGTCAATTCCCGTTAATTTTTCTCATTAAATAATTATATTTGGGCCAGAGTGGTCTTTGACACGGCGTGGTATTCATTTTTATTGTTTATGTGTGCCCCATGTCCCAATGCCCCCATGGTTGTCCCCAAAGGGCTGGGGGCCATTGAAGTTCCCTTTTCGGGGGTTTACGTTGGCCCCGGCTGTTTTAAATTGTTTTGGGATGAAACGGGCCCTATGCCCCAAGCCTAGGTAGTGTTCCTGGGTTTCATTAATTTCCTTTGGGGGTTTTGTTTTTTTGGCACTGTGTTTTTTTTACTTTGGGTTTGGATGATATAGGGCATGTGCCCTAGGACCGGGGGGTAGTTGTTTCTAGGGATTTCCCCGGCTGCAGGGAGGGACTGGGGTCGGGTGGGGATGCATGTGATTGATAAAAATGAGCGAGTGGTTTGGTGGGGGCAGGGTGTTTTTTTGGGTGTAAAAGGTTTTGTTTTAGAGGGGGGAAGGGTTTGGGTTTGTTATGGTGGGGGAAAATGTTCATGTCATAGAAAACGGTCAAAAAAATGTTTTTTGTTAGTTTAAAAATCTGGTTCACAGTCTAGATCTTTTTTGGGAACGACTATTAAAGGCCCTTTTAAAAAAAAAAATTCCCTGTCTGTCTTTCCCAATAGAAATTTAAGTTCAGGTTTTAGCGAACCTGACAAAGGGGGGAGACAAAAGGGTTTGGGTTTTGGGGGAGGGGGAAAAAATATTGAGGATGTTGGGGGATATTTTTCCCGACAGGGGGAACAAAATTTGAAAATGCAGGGGGGAAGCAAAGGATAAACTTTCATAAATGGTTTTGGGAAAAAAAGGCTCATCGAACTTTGCGCAATTTTTAATTTTAAACCCCCCTAAAAGGGGTTTTAAAAAATGAAAAATTTGACATGCTTTCCCAAAATTTTTCTGGGGAAAGGGGGAAAATGCAAATAGTTTTCCTATGTATCTCCATAAAATTTAAATCGATAATTTTAAAGGGCTGTTTAGTGGATGAAAAAATTGATTCACCATCAAAACCTTTTTAAAGGGAGTTTCTGAGAACAGTGCGGGATATTCAGAAAAACAAACAAAAAAAACTTTTAAAAAAGAAAATAAAATGGGACTCAGCCAAATTCCCAAAAAAACATAAATTTCATGGAATCAAAAGAGAAACAAGAAACCCTTAGAAAAAATTTAAAGGGAAAAAATTGATAAAGGACATAGATACAATAATAGAAAAATTTTAAATAAATTACTAAAAAAGCTGGAGAATAAATTGAGCAAAAAATCCGTTCGGGGGGAACATAAACCTAAAAAAGGGTTGGTATGAAAAAGTAAAAAAAAGGGAAAAAAAAAGAAACAAACAACACTGGGGAATTTAAAATTTAATAGATAAAAAAAAAACCTATTAAAAAAGAAAAAGAAAGGTTTTTAAAAATAACAAACGAATTTTTTTAACAAAAAATATTAAGGAAGGGGAAAAAAAAACAATACGGGGAACAGTTTATTTGATACACAAATGCAAAATCAGAAAAAAGCCAGAAATTCGGGAGTACAAAAAAAAAACTTTAGAAGAAAGAAAAAAAATTACTAGTTTTTAACGGAACAATGGAAAAAACTTTAGAAACCCTATGAACCCCCAAAAAGGACTACTGTAAGAAAAGAGCAAGTGAATATGGAAGAGTTATATACATGATTAAAATGGGAAATAACAGAACAAGAATAGGTTAGAAAAAAACCCAAACTGAAATCAAAAAATTTCCCCGGGAAAAGATAAAATCCCCCCAAAAATTTCTAAAAAAAAATAGCTACAAAATAATACCAAAATCAAACTAATTTAATAAAACAAACTGTTCCAAAAATTTAAATTTCCCCCTTGGGAATGGTCACGTGCAGTAATTGTACCACTCCACAAGAAAGGCGAAAAGCAAAATCCGGGAAAATTAAAAAAGGGTTTTTCACTGTTTTTTCATTATAAGAAAATTTTTTAAACAGCTTTAATCAACAAAAGAATTAAACCAACGGGGCAAAAAAACCGAAAAAAAAATTATAAGGAACAAGCAGGTTTTAAAAGGGGCATATTCAACTTTAACCCCACTTTTTCACTTTACCAACCCCTATGAAAAACAAATTGCCTCTATGGCAGATTAGAAAAAAAATTTTTATGTAGCTTTCATGGATTTCGAAAGCATTTGATACTGTAAAAAGAGACAAACTATGGAAAAAACCACAGAAACACAAAGTATCTAAAAAAACCCCCAAAACATGTAAAAAGGAATATACAAAACAGTACAAGCTTGTGTTGATTTTGGAACTGAAAAAACCCAAAATTTTTTCGAATGCCCAGCGGGAAATTTGAAAAAGGGTTTGTTTTTTTTTCCCCCTTGATCTTTTCTCAAATTAAAAAGAATTGGCGGCCAATGCACAAAAAAGGCAGAAAAGGGTTACAATTTCAAACCTGGTGCAGAAAAAAATTAAAACACTCCCAAATTTGGGCAGATGACATAGCCCTGATATCATTAACACCGCGGGTTTTAAAAAAATAAATTTAAAAGAACCTAAAACAACCCCTGGGAATTCCATGGGTTTAAACGGGTAAAATTCTACAAAAAAAAAAAAATTTGGGGTTTTTAAGGAAAGGGGGCTATTTGGGCAAAAGGAAAAAATGGTACTACAAGACCAAAAACAGAAGTAGTAAAAAATTATAAGACTTAGGTTTAAACCTTGACAACCAAATTTTTCAGTAGACATTTCATTTTCTGAATATCCCGGGTTGAGCGAAAGGCAAAATTTGGAAATAATGAAAACATGAAGGGGGGTTTTAGGACAATAGATATGGTTTATTTTTTTTAAAAAACTTTTTTTGACACCAATTAAAAACCCTTACTCTTATATGCAGCGGGAAGCATGGGTCTAACTAGATACAAAGAAATAAAAAATATACACTTTTTTCCCGTAAAAAATATAAGGGGGGGGCAAGAAAACCCCCAAAAAATTTAATATATGGAGAGTTGGGGAAAAATAACCCCCAAAGCATAATAGCCCAATAAAAGGGGAAATTTTTATTGGTTTTAAAATTATAAAAAAGGGAAACCCAAAAAGACTCCCCAAACAACAAATGAAAGAGAAAAAAAAACTTGAAATAAATAAAACTCAAAAAATTTGGGGATTTGAAATAAAACCCTGGTTTAGACATACTTTGGGTTTTCAAAGTAAAGGGCTAAAAAAGGGGTAACGTAAGGAAAGAGAACAGATTTAAATTTAGTATTAAAAACAAAGAATGATTGATTTTTCATAAGCAGAAAGGCAAAATTTTAAAATTTGAAAATACGAACCCTTTTAATATTTTCCGCTCTTCAAATCCGTGCATCAAACGAAAAATATTTTTTTTGACCCTCACGAAAGCGAAAATTTTTAAAAAACACTAACCAACCCACTTTTTGGGGGAAACGAATTACACAAAAAAAAAAAAGTTCCAGACCAAGGGTCAATTACAACATGTCCTTTTTCCCAAAAGAAAAAATGAGTTACACTTTTTAAGATAAGTCCATGTTTTAGGCCCAATTAAGGGAGAAAAAATATTTATAAGCATTATAGAAATAAGGATCAAATTTCCCCTAAAAAAAATTACAAAAAAAAAATATGGAAATGACACGTGACCTAGCAATGTATACTTTTTATGCATTAAAAAACCCGAGAAACACAATTTTAAGACAAAAAAAAAAGAGACTTGGTTTTTCTTCTGTGGATTTATAAAATTGAATTTAAAAAGTTTTGTTTTTGTGGGATCTAAATTCAAGGAAAATGGGGAATTTTATGTATAAAATAAAGAATAAATGAGTCTTCGGCAAAAACACAAAAACATGTGTGGGGACCACATAATATCTTTAGAGAAGGGTTTAATCATTTAATTAAAATCTGGGAAAGGGGTTTAATTTTAATATAAGGAAATAAAAATGACTACCTGAAAGGAAATTTAGGGAAAATTAATTTTTGTTGGGGAATGAATTGGTGAGGAGAACAAGAAGAGAAACAATATTTTTGAGTGCGTTGGGGGAGCTACTACAAACCCCAAGTGCGATTTGGGTCGCTCCAGCCAAAACCCGGCCCCCAAAACAATTTTCGGGAAATGAAAAAAAGTCGTTTTGAAAAACATCTTTAACCCCAAAACCCTCTGAAATCGTTCAAAAATTCAAGTTTCACCGCGATTCCGGGCACCACAGGGGTCGATTGGGAAAAGTATGTTCGGGAGTACGTAATCTGTCGCAAAGATTGCAACTTTTTGGGGAGTTCCCCTTGGGTTTGGGGGTTGAGGGGCCGATTAAATCGTGGGGTTTTAAAAATAACCGCAAAAAAGCCCTTATTGTTCCCGAGAAAGACTTGACTTTTTTAGGGGTGGTTTTTTGGGTTTCCATGGCTAAAGGAGTTTAGCCGAAAAATTGCGTAGAACTGCAAAAAAAACGCTTTGGGGGCCCAAAAAAGGGGGAAAAATCAAAGCACAGGGAACATTTGACAGATGGGAAAATCGCCCAAAGGGGATAGAATTTTAAGCAAAGCGTGAAAAAGGATCGTTCATTGAAAGACCTTTAAAATTTGGGACTGTAAAAAGAAAGGGCTCTTCAACGTTAAAAGCAAATTTTTTTTTCGTGGAACCCAGAACGAACACAAGAGGGGCAAAAGAAGAGCAACCCCAAAATCCCGGGGGCCCACCAAAAAGTGGGGGACGAAGAAGCCGATTTATTTTCCCTTTTTTAAGGGTTTTTAGCAAAGAAAACCCCTACATGGCCACAGTGGAACCGGATGGCTTTTGCCGGGAAAAGGGAGGGGAAAGGGAAAAGGGGGGGCCCCGGTGACGTGGTCAAAGAAGAACTTTAAAAAGATTTGACACAGGGGTTTTTTTTCCAAAGAAGGCATCCAAACCCAAGATTGAAAACGTCCAACGGGGAAAGGGGTTCCGGTGTTGGGGGGGGGCCCAATGCTCAGTGATATAAAAAAGGAATTTCCCCAAGGATCCCCGAGGGGATTGGGTCAAAGGACCCCCGGACCAAAGGTTTTACCCGGGCGGGGACTGGCTGAAACCCATTCAAACTGGACTGGCCCGAGGATGGGGCCCAACCCGTACAAAGGCACAATTACTGATCCCGAAATGGAAAAAAATTTTGCATGAGGGCTCAGAAAATCTTCGAAGAGGTAAGGACTATCAAAGGGGTTAAAACCAACAATTTTTGTGACCCTTGCCCCCAAAACCAAAGTTACTTTTAAACCACGGGCCCGTGCCTTTTTTGCCTCCCCAAAAAGGGAGGGCCCAAAAAAAGGATAGGTTTGAGGGAGAGGGGACTATTTTATAAAGTGCCATTTTCAGACTTTTGGGGGGCACCAAAAGTTTAAAAGACGTTAAGCCAGAAAGATTTTCCCCCCAAACTGTGGGGACCCATAAGGTTAAAGGGGAACGAGCGGTTTAAATTTTGATAAACTACCCAATTTCCCCCCAAAAAAGATACCTGTTGGCGGAACTCAAATGGGGGACGTTTTTTCCCCCAAAATTTGGGCTTTACACAGCCTACCCCAGCTGAACTGGAGGGGGAAATCCCCAAAAAATCACCACCATCAATACTCCCAGGGCCCTTTTCCGCTACAACAGGGCCGGGCCCTAAGGGGTGTCAACACGCCCGGTATTTTTCAGCGTACAATGGAAAAACCCGTTGAGAAAGGAAATTTCCAAGAAATCTATGTTCCATTGACACCCCCCTTAAATGTCAGGGAAAAACGCGAGAAAAAACACTTGAAAACGGGTGCGAAAGTGGGTTTAAAAAAAACGAAAGAGGGTTGGGCCAAGCTGAAGAAGAACAAGTGTGTTTTCAAAGGCCAGTGAGGTTTCTACCTGGCTCAAACGACCAAAAAAAGGGGATCCCCCCTTTCCAAAAAAGTCAGTGCCCATTGAGGGGATCCCAGACCATTTGATGTCCAAAAAAACTACAGGCCCCACTGGGCATGGTGAACTATTACGCCAGATTCCTACCCAACCTTTTCTACAGTCTGGCCCCCCCGAACTCTCGGGTCAAAAGGCGTTTCTTTGGGCCTGGGAAAAAACTGCAAGAAAATGCAAAGGGGTTTGAGTCCAAAAAACTACTACTTTTACCCCAAGTACTGGGCCCTTTTTTACTCCACTAAAGACATCATTTCTCTCCTGGGGGTTCGGGGGGGGGGGGGGGGGGGGGGCCCAAAAATACGGGCTTTTTGGGCCAGATAAACAAACTGGTTTAGGGGGTGGGAAACGAGGGGGAACCAAAATTGGGGGATTTGCTCCAGGACGATGAACAGTGCAAGGGGAAAAAATACAGGGCAGTGGGGAAAGAAGGGGGCTTGCCATAGTTTTTCGGGAGTGGAAAAAGTTCCACCCGTTTTTATGGGCCCCCAAATTTTTTCATTTATACAGACCAAAAAACCATTGTGGGGGCCCTTTGGGGAGAACAGAAAAAATCCCCCAGCAGGTCCCGCCCCGCAACAGCGCTGGGGGAGTAACCTTGGCGGGAAAAAGATACGACCCCGGGGTTTAAGGGGGGCTGGAAACAAAGCAAAGCTGAAGGGCCCCCGCAGAAAGGGCCCCTCGGACGACCCGCGAACAGAGCCTGAAAACCCGGGGGGATCATTCTCCCCAAGGGTCAAATGGAGACCAAAGCCCGTCACGGGCCCCCCAAAATTCCCTCAAGGGGGCCCCACAACGACCCAGTGCTTGCCCAAGTAAAACGCTTCGTCTTGAAGGGGTGGGGCCCGAAAAAAACCTCCAGACCCAAAAATTCAGACCATACAAGGCCCGAAAACGGAACTGAGCAAAAAGGAAAGGCAGCCTGCCCGTGGGGGAAATCGGGTTTTTAAATCCCCCCCGAAAAAGGGGTCACATTTTTCTACAGGACCTACATGATGCACACCAGGAATGACTCGAAGAAGAACTTGGCGAGATCTAATCTGGGGGCCGAACATGGAAAAGTTTACATCAACTACCGTTTTAGAGGGGTCAAATCTGTCAGATTTTTCGAAAACCCACCCAGCATGCTCCTCTTTATCCTTGGGAATGGCCGGGTCGCCCCCTGGAAACCCCACTCCCCGCGGACTAAGGGGGCCTTTTCTGGGGAAAATGGGTTTTTATCCCCAAGATCCCACTCTAAGTGATGGACACATACCAATTAAAACATCCACGTCAAGCGCAACCTTTTAAAAAAAGCGCCAACTTTTGCAACTCACGGCTTGCCAGAAACCTTGGCCCCAGACAATGGGACTTGTTTTTTCCAGTGAGGAAATTTAAGGATTTTAGCTCAAAATGGATACGACATGGAAGTCCGCACCCTATCAATTTCCGGGCGACCAACGGACTAGCCGAACGGGTGTTAACATTGAAGCAAGGGGCCAAAAAAAAAATGACGAGCGGGTTTGATAGAGACTCGAGTTTTCCCGATTTTTGTCAGCATAAACGGGTTTTCCCCCCAGACAACCACAAAGGGTGTCAACCCTCAAACTCCTGTTTCAAAAAAGGGAAATTTGGGGGACCTGGGGCCTTAAACCAGCCTATCGTGGGAAGCGACGCCCAAAGCACTGCAACGAAAAAACGAACCCTGATCATGCTGAAAAAGAGAAAAATAAGTGGTGGGGGATCTGGTGTACATTTAAGAACTTTTTTTGGGGGCCAAAGGGTTTTTTCCCGGGGGATTGGGGGCGGCTACAGGGCCCCTGTCTTACCGGTTTTACGTGGGGGAAAGGGCCCTCACCCCGAACGACATGTCGGGCCACGTACTGTCTCCCGGGGCCCGCAACCAAGGGGAGTCTCAGGAGCCAGACAAACCCTTTGGCCCGCCCCGAGCTTTATATTTCCCCACCGCAGTGACACCCTCAAGCCCCAAGGGCAACATTGCTGCTGTCCCCAGGGGGGGGACCCCCCCCCGAATCCCAGCCGCTGCCCCCAACACCAGGGGCCCCCGCGGGGGGGAGAGGCGACGGGGGAGCACCCCAAAACGGGCCCCAGGACCCCGGGGGGCCCCCGCATTTGGGGAGCCGACCGCCGCACCAAACAGCCGCAGGAAACCCGGAACCCAGAAGTGGGGAGACGATGGCAGTACCAAGGGCCGCCGCGAACCCTAGGCCCCGCCCGTTTGGGGGGGGCTGCAGCACAAAAATCCGGTGCCTAAGCCCGCCACTTGGCCCCGTCGTCCCAAAGGAGACTACCAGCACGTTTTAAAGACTAAGTTGTGAAGACGTTCAGAAAATGTCCCGGGCAGAAAATGGGGCCGGCCCCCCAAGGATTTTTATACCCCCCCTTTCCCGAAGGGAAAGGCCCGAAAAAAGACTAGTAATGTTAATTTTAACATTTTTTTTTTTTCTTCGTTTGTTTTTTTTTTAAGTCCAAAAATTTTAAAAAAAAGATTTAAAATTTTTTTTTTTCAAATTGAAAAATTTCAAAAGACGGGAACGAGATAGCCAAACCCAGACATTTTTTCCCTTTATAAAATTTTTTTATGACCTTTAAAAGGCCTTAACGGGGGGAATTTTAGTAGATGCCCGGGGGGGACAACCGGGTGGGGGCCCCCCCATCGAAGATGGGTGACCTTAAAAAAACCCCCCTTTCTTTAGCTGATGAAAAAATTTCTCTTGAATCTTTACCCGGTGTGCCCTCTACTTCAATACACATTATGAAAATTTGGTTTTTGACAAAAATGAACAGATTCACGAAAGAGGAAAGTCAAATTCAAAACCCAAAACAATTGTATACTCCCGAAGTAAGCAAGACCGGGAAATTGACCTAAGCAAGAAGAAAGATAAATAATAAAACTGAAAACAAGGGTTTTGATATGAGGGAATGTGAATGTAATTAATAGGAAGGGAAAGGAATTATGGAAAAGATATGTCTTGATGGAAAAAATTGTTTAAAAAAAAAATATGAATATGAATGGGAAAAGCACAAAATGAATGAAGATGAGGAAATGAGGCTAATTTTAATTGGATGATGGAGTAAAGAAAACTTATAAGAACATGAACAAACTTTTAAAAGTGCATTGGCATGAAAAAGGGGTAAGTGTATGTTAATGTTTTGTTTTAATGTTTTTGGGGTGTATTTAAAGTAAAGTGGGTATATGTAAAATATGAAAAGTGGGGTGTTTTAATGTAATAAGTATATCAATTTAAAAAAAAATGAATTTGAAAATTTATGTATAAATGTATAAAAGTGGGGGGGTGTTTGGGAAAATAAATAATTGTCCCTAAAAAATAAAAAAAGACAAAGAAAAAGACTTGGTTTTTTTCTTCTGGGGGATTTAAAGCTGAATTCCAAAAAGTTTTTTACATGTAAACGTGTTTGTGTATATAAACAGGTTTTTGTGTGAAAGCATATATATGTTTTTATTTTTGGGGTTAGTATATAAAAATATTTTGTGTAAATGTGGGGGGTTTTACATCAAAGCAAGTTTGTGGGATGAGGGGTTAAATTTTTTTATATTTTAAAATAGGTTTTGGGTAAGTGTGTGTATATATACAAAATTTTTAATGTTGAGTAAAGTGAATGTCTATGAAAAAACATACGAACAAGAAAAGTTAAAGTTTTAAAAAAAATAACATGGACGGGGGTGGTGAAAAAAAATCCCGAAAGGTTGAATCATGAATTTAAAAATCCCGGGAAAGGGGTTCTGGGTATGGATAGAACATGAATACCTGAATGAGATGAAATTGTGATTGGGGGGTTTTGATAAAAACAGATTTACGGGGGATTTTATATGAAACACAAAAAAGATTTTTGCA
Organism: Conus ventricosus; assembly: GCA_018398815.1. NCBI lineage: Eukaryota > Metazoa > Mollusca > Gastropoda > Neogastropoda > Conidae > Conus > Conus ventricosus. The sequence goes on from CM031610.1 coordinate 93,020,086, forward strand.
TGACCTCGGGTGAAGCGTGACAAGGTCCAAGTACATATTAAAAACCTGATGGAAAGTTAATTAAAAAAAGTGGTACCAGGTGTAATAAGAAAGGGAACGTGAATGTAATATTTTATAAAGAATGGAAAATTTTGGAAATGATTAAATTTTTTTGGAAAAAATTTTGGGAAAAAAAAAGAATATGAATGGTATTGGGCCCAAAAAAGGAAATTTTGGGGAATTTAAGGGGGGGGGAAAAAATGAAAGGGCCCTTAAAAAATGGAAAGGTGGAGTTTGGAATTCTCATAGAAAAAAGAACAAGGTTTAAATGTACACATAAACATATCGTATGTACATATATATAAATATATAAAATATAAAATAAAAAGTTTTGTGGAAAGTGGTGGTTAAAATGTATGGCCCCAATCCCCATTGGGAATAAAAAGTTAAAAATGTATGAAATTTGTTTATGAAAAATAATTTTTTAAAATGTAAATTAAAAATATTGTATAAAATGTATGTATAAATATTGTTTAAAGTATATTGTGGGGAAAGTGTTGTAAATAAAATGTGTTTCGTGTGTAGGGAAGGAAAAGAGAGGGGTTTAGCCTAATTTGGGGTTTAAAAGGGGTAGTAAAAATTGAATGAAAAATAATAATATGCAGTTATGCAAGAGGGAAAAGACCAAATTTAAAGGGAAACAAGGGGGAATAATTTTAATTATAACCCAAAAAATTTTGAATAAAAATGCACACCAAGCAAATAGGAAAAGGGAGGAGGGGGCCCTGGGGGAAGCAACTGGGAGGCCCCGGCTTACACCCTATGGGAATAAACGTGGGCAAGGGGGGTTAGGGAGGAATTAAAGAATGGTCCCAAATCAAATGATAAGTTAAAAAGTGTATATAATTCTCAAAAAAACAAAAAAATAAATAATTTTCAATATAATATAAAAAAAAAGTTTGGAAATGGAAAGGGTTTTAAAAATAATTAATCCGGGATTTAAAATACACAGTAAAAAAATACAAAAGAATTTCAAAAGGGGAAAAACAGACAAAAAATTGGAAAACCCCATAGTTATGAAAATACAAAAAAGGGAAACCCCTTTAAAAAAAAGGTAGGAAAAGGTTATTTCATAAGGGGCAACATTAAACCCCTTACACCTGCAGTCGCGTGAGCCACACGGCAGCACACAACACACATTTCCCCCTCGGGGAGCTCGCGCGGGTTTCCCTTTGTTCCTCTCGCTCCTGCTTATAGAGAAGGGGGGGGGGAAACGGGGCGGGGGGGGAACGGGGAAAGGGGGGATGATCGTTTTGCTAAGAAATGGCTGCCCCCTAATCATAAGTGTGGTTTTGAACTTTTTGTCCAATTTAAAACTATTATATGCATTTTGGGTTTTTTTGCCGACGGGTGCTTTTTAATTATTCAATTTTTTTAAATTTTTGGGATTTTTACCACTAAGAAAACTCCTCGGCCAACAGGCCCAAATTTTGGGACATTGGGGATGAGGCAATGCGACAATCCAACAGAACATGAAAATAACGGGTGGGAAAAAATAGGGGAAAAAAAACAATTAAAAATTAAAATAAACCCAAGGAAAGTACTAAAACCCGGGAAAAAAGTAAGGTTTTATAATTTTTTCCATGGGGGGCTTAAAACCAAAAGGAACCGAACCAAAACCAAAAACCAACACCACATGAAAAAGGAAACCCCAGAAGTACACCCACTGAGGGGGTCCCCCAAATTTTTCATGGGAGACCCAAAATTTGGGCCCTTTTCCCTTTCCCCTCAGAAGAAAAGGGGGCAAGCGTAAACAAAAATAAACCCCTAAAATGCATAAAAAAAGAAAGCCCCGGGGGAGGTTTTGCGAAAAAGATGGGTAAGGTTTCCGGGTGTGGGGCACGGAAATACGATGGGGAATGTAATAATAACATGTGTTTTGCATGCTGGGACGGGGCATTTATAAACATGATTTTTTAAAAAATTAAAATATATACCTATTTTATGTTTAAAAGGAAGGGAAAGTACTAAGAAGGGAATTTTTGGGGGAATTAAGATTAAATTTTCCTGTAATAGGCCAACTGTCACGGAAGGGGGGTTTAAAAAAACATTTAAGGACCCCTTTTTCTAATTAAAAGAAATTGGTTTTTTTCTTTCTTTTTTTTTTTTTTCGTACTTTTGTATTTGGGTGTGGCCCCCAAAAAAAAGTCAAAAGTCACGAGTCCAGTCCCATCTCTCCTCTCTCTGTTTTTTCCCTTTCTTTTTTTATTTAAAAATCTGTTTGGAGTAGATATGAAAGTTTTTTGAAGTGATTTTGTCAAAATGGGTGGTGTTTACAAAAGAATGATTACAGTTGGCTAATAGTGATTTAACACCCGCGCCATTTTTTACCCGGAACTATTGTATATTAAAGATGATGCTGACTGTTTTTTTTTTGTCGCTTTAATTTTTTGGGTTTTTGCTTTTTGTTGGGGTCCCTTATTTGTTCTGTTGTTGTGTTTTTTCATAAAATTTCATTCAGATGGGTTGGGTTTAAAAAGATTTTTAATTCTTTTAAAACCCCTTTTTTTCCCCTGAAATTGTACTCTGTCCCCCAAAAACTGATAAACCCCCCGGTAGTGGGGCCCTGGCCACGGGATTGTGGAGGGTGATTTCACTTTACGGAGAGAGGGTCAATGAAACCTGACCGGGGATTGGGAAAGGGGGATTTTACACTGACGGAAGGGATCCAAAGAATCGTGACCCGGGGTTGGTTGGGGAGGGTATTAAAACTGACGGAGAAGGGGGCCCAAAGAATTTGTTTACCGCAAATTTGGGGGGGGTTAATTTTCACTGACGGGGGGGGGACAATGAATCGTGAAACCCCGGAAATTTGGGGGGGGATTTACGCTGACGGGGGGGGGCTCAAGGAAAACGTGACCGCGGAATTTGGGGGGGGGGGGGATTTACGCTGACGGGGGAGGCTCAATGAATCGTGACAGTGGGGTTGGGGGGGGTTTAATTTAAAGCTGACCCGGGGGAAAGGGTCAAGGAAACGTGACCCCCCGGAATTGGGGGGTGATTTACCTGACAGGGGGTGGCTCAATGAAACGGACCCGGGGGTTGGGAGGGGATTTACGCTGACAGGGGGTTTGGGGCCCCTGGTTTATGGGAGCAGGGTTGGTGAGTGTGGGTTTTACACTGAAGGGGGGGGAACCCAATGAACTTTGGGCCCCGGGAAAAGGGGGGGGTGATTTAAAAACGACGGGGGGAAAGGGCCCAAAGAATCGTCTGAAGATTTGGGGGGGTGAAATTTTCACTGATGGGGGGAGGCCCAAGAAAACCCCGATGAAATTTGGGGGGGGTGAATTTTCACTTTAAGGGGGGGGGCTCAATGAATCGTGATGCAGAAAAAGGGGGGTGATTTTCCTGATGGGGGAGGGGGTTTAATTAAATCGGATGCCGAATTTGGGGAGGGGGTTTCCTTTGGGGGGAGGCTCAATGAATCGTGATGCAGAAAAGGGGGGGGGGTGATTTTCGCTGATGGGGGGAACCCCAAAAATTTTGGGTACGGGGGGGAAAGGAAGGGATTTTTGGGGGGGTTAAGAATTGTTTTTTTTGGGAGGGTTTTTTCTGTGGGGGAAAATTAAAGAATTCTTCCCTTTAAGGTTATTTTTTGAAAGGGGGGGTTTTTTTTTGTGAAAGGGGGAAAAAAAGATTTGAAAAGGGCCCTTTAAACTATTTTTTGGCTACTTTCGTAAAAAGTTTGGCCCTTTGGTGTTTAATATGGAAGAAAAGGGGAATTAAAAGGCTTGGGGGGGGTAAAGAATTGGCCCGGGTTTTTTTTTACTTGGGAAGGGGGGGCCCCCCCCCCCCATTCCCGACTGGGAAAAAAAGACCGTTTCGGAAAAACTTGAAATTTCGTTTGAATTGGTTAGTTTTTTTTTTTTCCCCAAAGATTAAAAGTAAAAAAACGACAGTTGGGAAAGGGGGGGTGTATAGGTAATTTTCGGTTTTTTCTCTTTGGCCCCCCCCCCCCCCCCCCCCTCCCTTGGTTTTAAAATCGTTTTAAGGGTAAAACTTAAAAGGTTTTTAAAAAATTTTGGAAAAATTGGGGTTTTTTTTTCCCCTTGTTTTTTGTTGTGTAGGGGTGGTGTGGTGTGTTTGTGTTGTTGTTGTTTTTTTATTTTTTTTTTGGTTGCCCCCCCCTTTTGGCTTTTGTTTGGCAAGTTGGAAATGTTTTTTTTGGTTAAAATGGGGGTGTGTGTGTTTTGGTGTGTGTTTTTTTGTGTGTGGGGGTGTGTTTTGTGTTGGTGGGGTTGTTGTGTTTGTGTGTGGGGTTTTTGGGGGTGTTTTCGTTTTCCGGGGATTTTTGGTGTGCCCGGGGGTGATTGTGGTGTGTGTTTTTGGTTTTTTTTGTGTTTTGTGGTTGTTGTGTGTGTGTGTGTGTTGTGTGTTTGACTATTATTGTTTCATTTTTTGTGGGGGTGTGGGGTGCGTTTTTCCGCGGTCTGTGTGGTGTATCTGTGGTGGTGTGTTTTGTGTGTTTTTCTGTGGTTTTGTGGGGTGACATTTTGGGTGGGGTTTGTGGTGTGTTTGTGGGATGACATAAAGGGAGGAATTTTTTGTGGTGGGTTTTCCCCTGGGTTTTTGGGGTTTGTCGGGGCGCGGGGACGGGGGGGGAAATTGTATTTGGGGGGTGGTGCCCTGTGTGTTTTGTGTGGGGGTGGTTTTTGCGGTCGTTTTTGTGTGTGTGCCCGGCGGGGGCCTTTTGTGGTGGATGTTGTTTGGGAGGGGCCCGGGGAAGGGGGTTTAGGGGGTTTTTGTGGTGAGTGGGGGCCCCCTTTTAGGGTTTTAATTTTGGGGGTTTTTGGTGGCGCGCACGTGTGTGTTTTGGGTGTGTGGTGTTGTGTGCTTTTGTGTGAAATTTTTGTGTTGGGTGTGGGGTTTTTTTGGAGTGTTTTGGGGGTGGGGCTGCGCGGGCCCCCGGGGAAATTTTTGAAAAATTGTGGTGGGGTTTTTTTGCAAGTGGGTTAAAATTTTCGGGGCGCGGCCCCTTTTTTGGTGATGTGGTTTATTTTTGTTTTTTTCCCTTTTAAAATTGTAGGGAAAAGGGGGAAAAAAAAGGGGGGGAATTTTTTATTTGTTTTTCCCCGTTTGTTTTTTTGCCCCGGGTTTGCTTTTTTTATTTTTTTGTGTGTTGCGTGTTTGTTGTTCTGTTTTTTTGTGCGTTGTTTTCCTTTGAAAGGGAATTTTCTGAGGGTATGTGGGGTGGGTTTTGTAAAAAACGGGCGGGTTTAAAATTTAAACCCTGGGGCAAAACCCTTTTTAAAAGGAAACCCCCAAATATTTAGCTTTTTTCTTTTTTTTGTTTCCGGAATGGTCAGCTGAAAATTAAATGGAGAAGAAAGACCCCTTTTTAAAATTTTCTTCCCTTTGTTTCCCTTGGCCCCGAAGCAGGGGGTTCCCCCCCCTAAAAAAAACTTATTAATTATTAAAGAAAAACTATATTTTATTTGGGAGAACTTTTTTCAAAAATTTTGGAAAAAAAACTTTTTTTCGAATGGGGGTTAAAAGTTTTTTGTTATTTGCTTAAAGGGGGTTGTATTTTTTCAATTTAAAAAACTTTTCTTGCCTTTGTAAGGGAAAATGACCTTTTTTAAACCTGTTTTATGGGGGGAACCACAATTGTTATTTTCCCCAAATTTAGTTTCCGGGTTAAGCCATTAAGGAAAGTTGGAAAATTTAAAATAATTAAAAGGCTGGAATTGGGGAAAAAGTACCTTTAGTTCCAAAAATTTTCAGGTTAAACCCAAAAACCCAAAAAAAAACGGGAAAGAGACGGTTTTTTTTTTTAATTTTCCGGAGGACCAAAAAAATAAAAATATCTTAAAGCCGGAAAGTCATTTCCAAATTTTTTAAAAAATAAATAATATTTTTCAAATTGGAAAAATGCATTTTTTTAGGGCAAAGGTTAAATTTAATTCAAAGGGGTTGCCTTTTTTTTTAATTTTTTGATTAATTCATTTGTGGAAACTGCAGGTTTTTAAAAATTATTTTTTTGTTCCCCTTTGGTTTTTAAAAAATTTAATGAAAATGTTGAGGGTTAGCCTTTTCCCGGAAACGTGATGGATAAAATTTTTAAAAAGGGTTGGAAGGAAAACATTATTTTGGGTTTAAAAAAATATCAAAAAAATGGAAAATTTTAACCGAAACTATGAGTTAAAAATGAAGTAAAGAAAATAAACCCAAAAGCACAAGAGGTTGAAAAAGCACCGTTAAAACGGGGATTTTTTTAACCATTTTTTAAGGGTTTTCATTTTTTAATTTTAAAAAAGAATAAAAAAAAAAAGGATAAAAATCTGCCTTTTTTAAATTCATTCAACAAAATTTTTACCAAAAAAAAGGCCCAAAACCCAAAAGGGGGTTTTTGGGGGGGGGAATTTTTCATTTTTTAAATTTAAATAATTTTATTTTTTTTCAAGGTTTTTATCTTCCTTTAATTTTAAAAAAAGGCCCCATTTTTTTTTTCCCTGGAAAAAAATTTAACCTTTGCCTTTTTATTGTATTTGGGTTTTCAATTTTCAAATATTAATTTTTTGGTTTCCAAACTTTGTTTAAAATTGTTTTATATAAAATTTTTGTTTAAAAAAAACCCCCAAAATTTTATAATGGACCTAAAATTTTTTTGGTAAATTTTTTCTGGGGTTTGGGGGGGTGGCCCCCTTTTTTTAAAAATTAATTTTTTTTTTAATTTACGGAAATCCAAAGGTTTATGATTATATGGTTTTTTAAAATTTTGACGAAAAGGGGTTGGATATAAACCTATTATTGGTTTAAAAAAAAATTTTTTCTTAAACCTCGAAAAGGAAACCCTTTGAGTTTTGTTATAACCCTTATTTGTAAAATTTTTTAGGGGAATAAAATTTTTTGGGCCCCAAAAAAAGAATTCCCCGAAATTTTTTTAAAAACGTAATCAGCCTTGTTTTTAAATTTTCCGGATAAAACAATTTTTTCTTTTTAAAATCCCCAGAAACCAAACAACAAATTTCCTTTAATTAATCCAAACATTTTTTTCCGGGGGCCCAAAAGTTTTAAACTGGGAAATTGGTAAAATTAAAATAATTTTTTTAATTTTTCCACCCCTCTTTTTTTTTGGTTAAAAAAGGGGAAAGGACGGGGGGGGGAAAAGGGGAAAAGTTTAAAACGCCCTTGATTTTTAGCACCATTGCATACAAAAAAATACCTTCCTCTCCTGTTCTTGAAAATTTTTTTCCTCTTTCTAATTTCGGCCATTTTCTTAATTTTCCCCCCCGCAACCCCCTTGTTCCGCTTTTTCATGATCTTTTTTTTTTCCCCCTCTTTCCCCCCGGTTAACCCCTTTAACCCCCTTTCCCCTAATGGAATCAATTTTCTGGCCCCCTTTTTTGTTTTTCCCCCCCCTTTTTCTTTCTTACCCCCTTTTTTTTCTTTTGTTTTTACCCTTTAGTCCCTGAGGTTTTGCTTTTCCTTTTTTGTTGTTTTGTTGCCCCAAAAGTTCCCATAAAAAACAATATCCCCCTCAACAAATAAAAAAAAAATTTTTATTTTAAGCCGGCAAACATTTTTTTTCCCTTTTTTTGCCAAAAAAAGCTGTTTATTTTTTTCCGAAAAACCCCCCCTTAGAACAAAAGGGAAAAAAAATAGGGGATTAACTTTGGGGGTTTTTCCCCTTTACGCCCGGCCCCCCACAAACCCAAAAGAATTCCAAAGACAATTTCAAACCCCCAAACCCCCCCTACCATTTAAATTTCCGGAGCAAGGGGGGCAAACCCCATATCTTTTAACTTTTTGGCTAGCCAAAAACAAACCAACCAAAAAAAACAAAACAACAAAACAAAAAGCAACACACACCTTTTATTCCTTTCCAAAGTTTTTTTGGATATTTTAAAATATAAATCAATCCTTTTTTAAATTTTTCCCTTTTTTTATCCAAGCCCTGCCCTTTTTAAAAATTTTTTTTTTAAAAAAAAAAAAAAGAAAGAGAAGAAGAAGAAAGGTTAAGAGAGAGATAGTTGGGAAAAATGGTTTTGAAACATTAAAAAGGGGGTTTATGCCTTTTATGGTTTGTTTCCTCAACGCATCGTTCTTTTGTTTTGTTTTTTTTTTTTTTTTTTTTTGCATCTTTTGTCACTTGTCATAAAGTACCTACCCCCTCGTTTGATGTAATTTTTTTGATTTTTTGGGGGTTTTTGGGAGGTTTTTTTTTGTTGTTTTTGCAAACGGAAAAAAAACCTTACCACATTTGTTTCTCGTAAAGGGGTTTACCAAAAACATCCAAAACCTTTAAGCCTTTTAAAAGGGGGGGGGTAAGTGGATGGGGAAAAGAAAAAATCTTTCCCACGCTTTACGTGCCTCCAAGGGCCCCAAACCCGGAAACCGAAAAAAACGCGAAGAACAACCCTTTAAACCCCAACCCGGGGGGAAACAACCCCGCCCTTTTCCCACCTGGGAAAAACCCCCAACAAAAACTGTTTTCAAACCAATTTTTTGCAACAAAATTTGGTGTTTTTTTTCTAAAAAAGCAAACCCAAAAAACCCAAAAAAAAACCCCAAAAAAAAAAAACACACAAAAGCCACAATTTGATTAAATCTCCATAATTTTTCCCCAAATTTGCACAAACAACCACCAAAAGGCCCCAAAAATTAACTTTTAAAGTAAGTTTTTTCGTTTTTTTGGGCTTTCAATTTAAAAATTTTTCGGTTTTGGCCCCCCACCTTTTTTTCCTTGGAAGACACCAACAAAGAAAGGAAAAAAGAAACCCCAAATTGCAAAGGGGGGGAAGGGGAAGGAATTAAGTACAAATAGAAAGATTTTTTGGTTGAAAAAAGGGAAAAAACAAGCCCAAAGGAAAAAAATTTTGGGTTTCTTTTTGATTAAAAATTTTGTTCCCGGCGCCCCGCGGGGCTTTTTTAAAAGGGGTGGGAGTGTTTGTGTGTGTGTGTGTGTGTGTGGTGTGTGTGTTTTGGTGGGGTGTTCGTGCGAGGGGGGCGGCGTGCCCTGCGGGGGTTTCGTGGTGTGGTTTTGTTTGGGGTTTGTTGGAGTGTGGTGTGTGGGTGTTTGTGTTAAAAATGGGAAAAAATGAAAGGACAAAAAAAAAAAAGAAAAAAAATTTTCCCCAAAGGGGCCTTGTTTTCTCCGACTTCGGTTTATTTTTTTAAAAGGACAACCATTTTTTTTCACATTGCATTTTAAAAAAAAAAATTTTTGTCATGAAAAGGGAAAAAATTATTCCTACTAATCCCCGCTCCAAAGGTAAAATCTCCGGTAAGATTTTTCCATTTTATGAAAGAAAAAAATACAAACGCCCCCAAAAATCTTAAAAAAGGGGGGGAATTTTATTCATTGAAACTTTAGACCAAACCCTCCCAAAACCGTTTTCACCCCCATCTTAGTTTTTTTAGGTTACCCAAAGACTTTTTGGCTTAAAACCAGATTTAGTTTTGTTTTTTTCAAAATAAATTTTTTTAAAAATAAAATTTTTAAATGAAATATCCCCCCCTTTCCCTTTTTTTTGAAAATTTTGTTTTTAAAAAATTTTTGGCTTTTTACCAAAAGGGGCTGCCCCCTTCCGTTCAAATGGGTCATTTTCCCGGAATTTTCCCTTTTCCCAGGGTTAAAAAACCTTCGCTCTCACAATTGGGAAAACAAAATTTAAAAATTTCAAAGGATAAGTTTTATGGGGTTTTTTTGTTTCCCAAAATTCAAAAAAAAACCAAAAAAAAATTTTCAAAAAAGGGGGGGGGGGGGGGGGGGGGGGGGGGGGGGGGGGGGGGGGGGGGGGGGGGGGGGGGGGGGGGGGGGGGGGGGGGGGGGGGGGGGGGGGGGGGGGGGGGGGGGGGGGGGGGGGGGGGGGGGGGTTTTTTTTTTTTTTTTTTTTTTTTTTTTTTTTTTTTTTTTTTTTTTTTTTTTTTTTTTTTTTTTTTTTTTTTTTTTTTTTTTTTTTTTTTTTTTTTTTTTTTTTTTTTTTTTTTTTTTTTTTTTTTTTTTTTTTTTTTTTTTTTTTTTTTTTTTTTTTTTTTTTTTTTTTTTTTTTTTTTTTTTTTTTTTTTTTTACTTTTGTAATTTGCTGCCAAAAAAAAAAACTAAAAAAGATTGGGGAATGTTTGGGAAAAAATTTAAAATTAATTTAACTGTTAAATTAAAAAAAAAATTTTGGGGAATTAATGACGGTTGTTAAAAGGCACCCCAATTTCCTTTTCCATAAAGTTAAGGACAGAATATGATTTCAAAATGCATGTGGTAGCTGCATCCTACAGATGTGAAGCAGGACAGAATATGATTTCAAATGCATGGACTGTTAGCGCATCTACAGATGTGAATCAGGACAGAAATAATGATTTCAAAATGTCATGTGACTGTTAGCTGCATCTACAGATGTAAATGCAGGACAGAAATAATGATTTCAAATGTCATGTGACTGTTAGCTGCATCTACAGATGTAAATGCAGGACAGAAGTAATGATTTCAAAATGTCATGTGACTGTTAGCTGCATTTACAGATGTGAATGTAGGACAGAATAATGATTTCAAAATGACAAATGCTCCTCCACAACCTACTTAGCCATCCACTAAGCCAGGTTTTGAATGAAAAAATACCTTGGCTCCTTTGACATGTTCCATGGAGATGTTTTTTCCATAGTTCTTCGTGAACGATACATCCAATATTTTCAGTCCTCGTTCATTCCCCTGGTGTGCCTGAGATCTAAGCACTTCCCAATCCATCCCTTTGCATCACATCAAGCAACTGTAAAGACGAAAGTCTCACCGTTTCGTCATGCCAAGACAAAAATTACTGCCTGAGTCATGTTTTCCATCATATCCTGATCGTGATGCCTACCTAGCCTGAGTGGATAGCGCGTGTGTTCCTATGGGAAAAAGTGGCGGTGTATTGCGCTGGGAAAATTGATTATAATAATGCTGAACAATTAAGTAGTGGGGGAAAATGATAAAAGAAATGGCCTGTCCCTGAGACTCTTATGCAGGAGTTGGGACTTAAAATAAAGAAAAGTCTTTAGCAGGCAATCATGTGTCACTGGCACAAAATGAACCGTCTCTCTGAGACTTGCTTCACCTTGCTCAGTCTTTTCTATCAGAGAATGGATTAGTTTGAAGAATATGTTACCTAGACGAGGAAAAGAAAAGAGCTGTCTGACTCAATCGCTGATCACCAGAAAAGTGAAGGCGAGAAAAAGAGAATGGAAGATGGCAAAGACACTGGCAATGACAGTGCCCCTGCTGACAGAGGGTATGATCTGCAAAGAGAATTACTTTGTCCTTAATGGGATGAGTGTCAAGATGATGAATTTGTGCAGAAATTGTATCGACTTTCAATGACAGGAAGAACATGGACGAGATGTCTTGCAAAAAAAAAGAAAGAAAACGTGCCACGATTATTGCAATCACAATTTGGATCAAAGCTATAGAACACAAACGAACAATGTTAGGGAGAAACAAAGTGCCCCACACCGGGACACTATTAAATGATGTTTCTAAAACGACAAAGAATGTTTGTAGCCCCAAACCAGTCTGCAGGAAAAGCAAACGTGACTCGTTTGTCCACGTTCTCTGGGGGTTCGCTAACATTTATTTAAGATTTGTTTAGATTTCCGCCTGCAGTCGTCTCGCTTTGCAACTAGATCTTGTATATTGTAGTTTCCGAACATGTTTACAATCAGACTTTTATCTGGAGGTGATGGGGGGGGGGGGGGTTAGATGGAGTTCAAAATGGGTGGGCATGTACACTCCGTTCTGGCCTCATCTGACATTTTCAGAATCTACCACCAGTTTCACCGAACAGGGTGAGTCAGGCTTTGTGGTATTTTATTTTTATTAATAAACTTATTACCCTACTCCTGTTGCGCTTTAGATTGGAGAACCACTGCAGGAAAAGCAAACGTAAACATGGCAAAACACACGCACAAAACTCATCCATGGCAGTGGTCTCTTTAACCCTGTCTCCGACTAACTGTTAAAGTTTAGGGATACCATTGTCTTGCCAGGACAGGATTCAATAAAACTGCATAGTACGATAGGAATACTATTAATGGTCAAAATATTGGGAAATAAAAAAGGACAAGATCAATCTTGGTGTCAATAAGTATGGGTATGGGAGAAAGGAGAGTGGGTTGGAGGATTCTTAAGCAGCAGGGTTGCCGTGGCAACAGTCCCAGAGGCGAAGGCGATGGTGATGTCATCCTACTGTTGATGTGTTTGGCTGCAGAATCAGCTTTCAGTTTACCAGAACTGTCTTTCTTTCCAGATCCAGGAACACATGCTATTGACACATTAGTAACCACTGGGGCGATCAAGCTGTGTACTGTTTTCCTCCATTTAGCCTCTTCTCTGGGGCAAAGTTCAAGAATGAACAAGCAAGCTGAGGGCACGGGAGGAAGAAAGGTGTGAGGGGGGATGGGCGGGTGGGGGTATTGCGTCTCCAGCATGGAAAAACCAGCCCTTGTTGCCAGCATTAATGACAACGCTAGTCGCAAGACCTGTTGTTTCATCAGCCCAAATCACACAAGTCACCTGTCTACGTCAAATGGATGGGCAACACCCACCACAAAAACAGTCTGTCTTTGTCAGTCTGCAAGGTGTCATGGTAAGTTTAGAAAACAAGGATTCTCTGAAGACAATAATCTGAAAGAATAAGGAGTGGGTATCCCCTTGTCCTTTTGGTCACATGCAACACAACACATGGACGATGTTTACCCTCGAAAATTGAGAGGAACACGTGAGAGCAAGAGATGGATGTGTTTTCACTGTCTCTAGCAATAGTGTAAATTTACTGGCATCATGAGTAAAAAGAAGGGTACCTATTCAGTGTTGAGGGTACTTTGTGTACATCGCGTTGCTGTTTCCTTTTGTCTTAGAGAGCGGGGACTTCTGATCAGAATTGACTTGTGAAAAGACTCATAGAGTCTTGGACAGAAAAGAATAGTATGTACAGTATGCCAAAGAGAATGGACCACACTACCTAGCTGTTTTTCACATGACAAACATCACCTAGGCCAGTAAGAAGTCATACCATTGCACGATGACTGAAGAGTAAAACGTGGAGCGCTGGTACAGACACAATGCAGTACCGGCACACAGTACAAGGTCAGCCAATAATAATGCAGCTAAATAGGAGGATGTTTCAATAAACATGATTATGTTTGGCCAGTTCAACAACGTGAGGAAAAATCTATAATAAGAGTATCAGAAGAAAGCTAGCCATGTCCCAAGCTCTTAGGATCATTTTGTAAAATGAACATACAGTAAGACCTCATGCATCACTTCTGTGTACTGTGAGTTGTTACATCCTGCTGGCTGAAGAAGACCGTGGTGAAATGAACATACAGTAAGACCTCATGCATCACTTCTGGTATACTGTGAGTTGTTACATCCTGCTGGCTGAAGAAGACCGTGGTGAAATGAACATACAGTAAGACCTCATGCATCACTTCTGTATACTGTGAGTTGTTACATCCTGCTGCTGAAGAAGACCGTGGTGAAATGAACATACAGTAAGACCTCATGCATCACTTCTGTGTCTGCGAGTTGTTACATCCTGGTGGCTCAAGAAGACCATGGTTCTCCAACTAGAGCGCAATAGGAGTAGGCAATACAGTTTATTAATAAGAATAAAATACCACAAAGCCTGACTCACCCTGTTCGCGAAACTGGTGGTAGAGTCTGAAAATGTCACATGAGGCCAGAACGGAGGGTACATGCCCATCCATTTTGAACTCCTCCCTTTAACCCCCCCCCCCCCCTCTCTCCTCCCTCCAAGTAAACGTCTGATTGTTAACAAGTTCGGAAACTACAATATACAAATTAATCAGTACTCAAATGATTTGGGCAGTGTACAATCTTACGTACACTCTGCTCTGGACTACAATGACTTTGGAAGAATCTATGGTCAGTGGCACGTATAGGTGAATCTCACTTTCTTACAATTAGTTCCGTTGAACTTTGCATCCTTTTCAGATGTTTCATATTTTTTATGTGTGTAGCCAAGTAATTTTATCCATTGTTCACAGAAAAAAAAAGACCTTTCCAATTTTTCATGGCGCATGTTTATTGATGTTCAAATGATTCACTGTTCTCAGTAATACATCATCAGCGGGTCACCTAGGCATTGGGATAATCTTGAAATCAGGTTTTTTTTCTTAAAAATTTTCGTTTCTTTTTTTTATTTAAATTTTTTACTTCATCTTATTTGTAAAGCTTTCATCAGATCTGTAAACACGTCTGAAGAAACCATGTCATCTTGTCAATATCCTGTTTCTATTGAAAAATCACTGATTTGTTTGGCCATGTACTTCAATAAACTTCCTCTCTTAACTATTAGTTTCGTCATATATGTTTTGTTAAAGACTTTGTTGATGAAAACGATCACTACTAAAACTACGAGAGTACTTTTTTCAATAAGTATGGAATAAAGATTAATCAGGTAGATTGCAGGGATGCATATGGTCTATAAAACATACTGAATAAACAGAACATTAAGATAGAAAACAGGAAAAAAACGCTCTGCCACATCAAAAGCATTCAGGATTATATGAAGGGCAAACAGAGTATCAAGAGTTTATTACGATTTCCCTCTAGAACCTATATGTACTCGTTGAATAAATGTACCTAATATTGTAGAATTAGTATAAACAGCTAAACAGTTTGAAGTTTAATTTTGATATGTGCTTCTGTGTATTTTTTCCTCTCTCATATTCATTCATTAATACAAATGTGTATAAACACACTTACATAAAAAATCCAGGCTAAATAAGAAAAGGCGTTTAAAAAACACCAAAAACGGCAGATAGACCACAAAAACAACAACAACAACAAAACAAAACAAAAAACCCAACGAAAACAAACTCTTCCCTCCACCAAACCTTGAATCAGGGCCTGGGTTGACATCAGTACAGCAGCAAGAAGAAGCAGGATTGTCAGTTTCCTCCATGATAAAGGTTTTTCACTCGGAAACAACCCAAACGCAAGCCATTTATTTAAGACAGATCTTAACAGAAGTTGATTCCCAATTCTACAATTCCAAAACAGCATCTTGACAAAACAAACATCTACAAGAATGACTTAGGACGTTCTGAAGAAGACAAGTTGTCATGATACGCATTTCTGGCAATAGCATAAACGAAAGTGGCCAATGTACTTTGATCAAGAACATATATTCCATTTTTGTTACCAGTTGTTTCGATACTCATTCGATTTTTTTCTGACCCAGGAGAGCGTTAATTCGTAAATTCAGCACCGACTCATAAATGAGTTCTCAAATATCACATGATACTAGACAAAAATTCAGACATCAGTATACAACCAAGTATCACTCACAAATTGGCTAAGGCTATATAAATGGCCATTATAATCAGCAATTGATACTTTAAGCCATTTCCTCAATGCAGCAGCCGCACATGCAGCCCATTTCTGTCTTGACCTTCCCACACTGCAAGCAGGAATACTTCATGCACTTTGCTCATGATCCATGGACGGAATTTCTTTCTTTTCATGTATAGATTACAATGACCTTTTTAATATCGTGACACGACAGAAGATTGAAAATCTGATTGAAAAGCATATTTCTACACTTTATTTTCTTCAACACATCTGCCAGTGTTCTTGCTCTTTGTTTCAACGTTTTACATCTGCCAAAGAGAGCACAAGATGGACACCGATTTCCTGTCATCAGATGTCAAACTTTCTTTTCTTTCTGCGTACGCAGGCTGATACTCCTGCGGACACTCCTGTATAGCCAGGCAGTGAGTTTTGTGTGTATGGACCCTTTTTTAATACCGCCATTAAGGCAGCCATATCCTCTTCGGGGAATTGAGATGTCAAACTCATTCCAGACAGTTGAATGTTTTTAAAATTGTTCAGTCCTGTTGATTAGGCCCTCATCTTTCTGAAACAAAAAGGATTATTTTGAATGAATGAGTCTGACAGCATTTGTTATTGACACATTTGTGATGTTTGTTTCCCCAGTCATGAGGATTATCCACGTCATGAGTCACAGACAGATCACTGGCATAATCATGCACAGTTTAATCTTCAAACTGTTTGATCTTTCACCTGTCATTTTACCCCTTGATCACAGAACTCTACACATGGAATTCAGACGATCTCATAGTTCAGTGTAAATGTGAACCAGCAACGTCTCTGCTATGAAAAACTCTGCCAACACACAGCAGATGAAAACTGTTCAGTCACAAATAAGAAATATACCAATACAGTAGAATTTATCACACAGCCCCTAATACAATGTCAACTAAGTGTGGTAACTAGTTATTCAAACAAAAGCATTGTAACTAAATCACCACCGCTAAAGCCACAAAACATTTACAGGAGTCTGCCCAACACAAGTGGAAAGTCAGACAAGACTACATACACTGTAGTGCTGTAGGGAAATTCAATTATTTCAGGTAGGAGGCGGGTGGGGGGAGGAGGAGAGGGACTGGATGCCACTACAGCAGTCCGGACAAAATGCAGACTTGTGTTTTCTATGTAAATGTTGAAAATGTACGTGTGGTCACTAGAATGGCTATATGCTGATGATCCCCAAAATACATCTCGAGTCTGATTTAATGAATATTACCTTCGTTTTTTTTAGTTTGTTATGATAATGATAACATTAATGATGATAACATTAATAATAATTATAATAATAGTGTGATGTCGTGGGGGGAGAAGGTGTGTGTCGGTGAAGACAATGGTGGTAAGTTCAGGCGCTAAGGGAAAGCAGTCAGCAAAGAAAACGCAGAGGAACGATGTGGAGTTCTTTCCCTTTTATTTCCCTTCCATAACAAGGAGCTCACACCGGAACACACACCAGGAGCACTCTCGGAGCACTCGGAGCACACTGAGCACCGAGTAACATGGACCAAGGAGTACACCGAGCACATCAGCGCCTTTAAATATACTGCTCAAAACAATTTAAGAGCCACCTGCATTTTTCATATGGTTTAAATAACGCATCGTAGTGTATAGAATCAAAGCTTTTGTCCAATTTTTGCACTGAAAATGTGACAACTGTTTCAATGCAAAACTGGTTTTGGCACGTGTTCAGTGAATCCGAGTCTGGTGGTTGAACGAGTTGATAAAAGAAACACCGAAATCACGAAAACATGGTCGCGGTTTGCGAGCGCATAGCCGAGGCAGCAGAGTTGGGCTGACTGCAAACTGCATTGCACATGCAAGTCGTGCCTTTACTGAAAACATGGCAACCAGTTTTGCTGACCAGTGGGTATAAAAAGCTGCTTTTTGGGTTATTTTTAACCATGCCACCAAGATGGAGATTAAACGACACTGACCAGGGAAGGGCTGTTGCTTGGCTTCAAGAAGGTGTAGGCGTCAGAGAAGTTGGTCGTCGCCTTCAAGTGCATCATGCTGTCATCAAAGACTTTGTGACCGCTTCAATGCCACTGGTAGTACTGTTAACAAAGACGGTCTGTCTAGGTCCACCACCAACAGCAGGTCAGACTGCTGGTTCTGACGGCGCTGAGACAAAGAACTGCCACTGCAAACAACACCTCAGTGACAACTGCGTGCTGCAGCGAACATCAACATTTCTGACCAAACTGTTGGACCGCCTGAGAGAAGTTAACCTCTGAGCAAGACGGCAAGCTGTTCGACCTGTGCTGACGGCAGCTCAATGCAGGGCGTGACTGACCTGGTGCCGAGCTCATGTGGCCTGGACTGACCTGGTGCCGAGCTCATGTGGCCTGGACTGACCTGGTGCCGAGCTCATGTGGCCTGACGAGGCAGCATTGGGCCGGGTGATGTTTTCTGATGAGTCGCGTTTTGCTCAGCTCTTCCACGATGGTCGCATACATGTCTGGAGGCAGACAGGGGAACGCTATCAAGAAGACAGCATAATCGAACGGGACCTGTATGGCGGGGGATCTATCATGGTGTGGGGTGGCATAGGAAGGAACTTCAGAATCCCCCTGTACCGAGTTGAAGGCAACCTAACTGGTGTGGGGTACATGGACAACATTCTTCAGCCTCTGGTCCTGCCTGCCCTGCAAGCCCTGAGCCCTGACGCCATCCTCCAGGACGACAAGGGTACCGTCCCCACTGTGCCAGGGTGGTAAACATCTTCTTGGAGGAGCAGCAGGTCAACCGCCTCGACTGGCCAGCGTCCTCGCCCGACTTTGACCTGATCGAGCACACCTGGGACGTCCTGGGGTGCCTGCTTCACGAGAACCACCCTCCTGCAGTGAACCTGGGCCAGGTCTTCGACTTCTTAACATCCCCCAGCCGACTCTCAGGAGGCTTGTGGACTCCATGAGACAGAGATGTCTAGCTTGTATCCGCGCTAATAGCGGCCATATCGAGTATTGACATTGGTTGTCATTAGATTTGACTGTTCTGATTTCTGAAATGAAGGTGTTCATCAATTAAGCCCATGAAGTTGTTTTTGAGCAGCTGTTATTCGTTTATTTCTGATGTCATTGTATCGCTCCATAGATGAATTTTCAATTAAATTGTTTGAATCTGTTATTTTTGGTTTTTGGTTGAATTTTGTGTGAATGTTTTCAACTGGCTCTTAAATTGTTTTGAGCAGTATATGTAGCGCGAGCTGCCCCACAAAGCCAGCGACACACTGCTGCACTCAAAACGGGCTTCACGAGAAGGAAATGAAAAAAATGTGTGCTATCTGTTGCAGAGTCAGTGTTGTCTGGCTCGCCGTCCATTCAAAGAATTCAAACATATTTACTAGCGATGAAGACCTCAGAACCCAAAGAATAAAATGCAGTAAGTCACATTTGACAATTTTGTGTGCTGTGTTAAATTATTGATGATTAAAGTCAGAGAGTGAACCTACTTTTAACGTGTTTGCGTCATATTTTTCTCTATTTGGATAAGAAATGCCAAACAGTATAAAATAATTTTAATGAATAGCTGGTATTTTGCTTTTCTCATAAATGTAAATTTCATTATCCAAGACAGTGTCTGAGCTGAGAACTTTGTTTTTGAAAATTGATAAAAAACACAACTGACTTTCCTCACCACATGGCCGTCAATATGTGTTTTTGATACGATTTTCGATGAAATATTACTGTTGAAATGGTCTATCGGATGATAGTTTTCATACATTTTCAGTTGTAATCATCATACGAATGGAGTCATCAGCAAGATCTCGATGGGGAAGTCTGAATTTTATAGAATGACCAAAACTCGAACAATGACGAAGAAGGCGACTTGTTCATGTAGTGACGCACGGATTCTGTGCACACAGGCGAGTTTAGCGTCTCGCGTGAAAAGTGTTCACTGACAGTCGGTAAACAAGCAGATGAAATCCGAGAGTACGACACATGGGCTCGAAGCGGGCTGGATAACTTGTCGTTTGCTACGTCGTGTTGACAGTGACACTACCGACAGACCTGTGCTAGGGCCTCCAGTTCATAGGAGACAGTTTAGCCCTAGCACTGCGACAGAACAGCCGTAGACAGTTACAACAGCTTTGACAGTTCTGACAGTACCAGTACTAGACTCAGGAACTTTGTCACAGTGATAGTAACAGACTCGACACAGTAGATGGTGCCATTGAAGGACAAGGAAAGAATCCTGATGAAACCACCAAGCCAGTGTTTGCACTGATCTAGTAAGGTAGTGTGCGTGTAAGTGAATGTGCAAGTGCTTAAGCATATAAACGAATTTCTCCAAAGTGTAGGGAAAACACTGCATTCACAAGAGGATCCTAGACATGTGATATACGAAATGAGCTTATGGACTTTACTTTCAATGTGAGTTTTCGGATT
>CM031610.1:93039940-93074940 GCA_018398815.1 Conus ventricosus
CTTTGGTTTTTTCTAATACTTTTTGCGAAATCAGGAATTATTCAAAGTTTGTTCGATGGACAATTCAAAATGGCGCTACGATTAATTGTGCAAAATACCAGTTTAGAGAAACATGGGCTTCTCAGCCCAGTACAGTTGTAACAAATAAAATACATTAATTTTTGCGACTTCCGTGACGTATACGCAAATATGTAGGTTCTGAGGCATTCATATTTTAAAGTGTTTATGCAAAATAATCGAAATTCATCAATCAAGGGAGGTAAGGGGGAAGATAACTCTTGAACAAAACATTTCATCTATGAAGGGTAATCAAGACATCATGTACACTGTTAGCACCCGGTGCAATAGTAACATAGCATTTAAAAAGTGCCTTGCCAAAGGTTCTAGCGCCGACAATCCACACTCTTGTGTATGCAATGGGCTGCCTACCTTGGTGGTGCCAACTGAAGAGCTGCCTGCTGGCACTTCATTCATCAGTTTCCAGTGTCATCCAGTCAAAATCGTTCTGTTTCTTTGCTTTTCTTCATTCTTCTAATTCCTCACGCAGGGTGCATGGTATGTGTCATGTGTCATCCACACCAACAGCCAAACTGGCCTTCTATTCCTGAAGTTGGTGATGGGATTTTACGTGTGTGCAAGATGTCATGTGAGCGTTCACACATGGAATCACGGTTTATAGTCTCATTTAAAGGACTGTTTGGCAAATGGAGTCAGAACCAATGTTAACTCAAAGGGAAAAATCCCCCTGTACTGAAATGGCCCAGTAGAGATTCGACTGCCACAATATGTATGGAATAAACAAAATGTGCCAAAGGGAGTTTTTGTTTGTTTGTTTTTCACTCAGCATCAGATATAACAAAGTCGCCAGAGTATGCCAGGAGGAAAGTATGCAGTGACAGAACAAGAAAAGATAAACTCCAAAGATATATGTCCGTGTGAATCCATGATGTGAAAATGTATTGAAGGCAGTCACCACACATGCTTCTGTTGTGTGCAGTTTTGTGTGTGTTTGTGCGTGCGTGCACGTGCATGCACATGTGTGTGTGTGCGTGTGCGTGTGTGTGCGCGCGCGCATGTGTGCGTGTGTGTGCGTTCATGCATTCGTGCATGCATGCATGCATGTGTGCGTGCGCATGTGCGTGCGCATGTGCGTGTGTGTGTGCACGTGCATGTGGTGAGAGAGACAGAATCTTCTCACCCCTCTTCCATCCCCACCACCAACCTCCTACTTGCAACTAATTTCACTTTAAACCAGTACTTTTGATTTAATTCAGAAGTACCTCTTCTGTCCTTTGCAACTTTGATGACAATGATGATCAAAGTAAGGTTAACTTTGCCCAACTTCTGTCTTGTTCTAATTCTACGCACTTCACAATTGCACGTTCACTGGTTCAACACACCTTTTAGCTAGGAAGACCCGAGTCAAGCAGACTGTTTACTGATGAAGAATTCATTTGTTTTCCAATTCTCTTGCGGGTCGTAAATCATGACTGTGTCAGTCCCACTGCTGTTTAGTCATAATTGTCTTTTTCACAAGAGAGGCCTCCTTGTGCCTTTTCTTACAGACAGGGTAAATGCAACCCTGAGGAGCAAAAACCTGTGTTACATGGTATTTAAAAAAAAAAAAAACGTCCTCAACATTGTGCACAAAGCCTCCCATTTTTTTTCTATCAAAATATGTTTACGTGTCAAACTAATAAATGGCCACGAGTATCAAAAGAAACAAAAACTCAATGTCGTATGAAATAATAATAATGATAGTGATGATGATAATAATAATAATAATGATAATATTAATAATAATAATATTAATGATAGTAATAATAATGATAATAATTATGATAATAATAACTACAATAACAACAATAATAATGATAAGGAGAAGAGCAGCAGCAGCAGCAACAACACAATAACACCAACGATCAGAACAGCTATTCACTCCCGTTGACATTCAAGAAACGACTGAATTTTTGTTTTAGAGAATCCATCCAAGCTGACTGTTTGGCCAGAGGCTAGACCAGGGCTGCACTAGACACTTCTTTATGTAACGATGAAAGACCACCGACAGGCAAAGTGTGGAACTACCCCTTCCCCTCCCTGTGCTCCTCCTAATCTCCTTCCCACGTCAATCGTTTGGACAAGACTGTAGATCGACGACCTATGTGTGTCATAGACAGCTCTCACGAAAAAGAAGAAAACACCACCACCACCACCACCACCACCAAGGACTCTCAGGAGCCAGGGAATATTTCGTCTGAAATACCATAATATTAAAATCGGCATGCAAATGTCCATTAGTAGGAGAATCAGCAGATCATATATGGTGAGAGACTTTAAGTTTAAATGAAAGTAGACAGAAAAGGAAAGAAAGAAAGAAACAAAGTGTGAAATGAAAACAAAAATGGGGTGGACGCTCTAGTTAGCAGAATTGAAAAAAGTCTGAACATGAGAGGTTTAAGAAAGATACAGGAGCTGGCCCTTGCAAAAGTGGGAATTAAAAACCTTGTGGACTCTGTACAGGTAGAAATGATAGCTAAAACAACAAACTGCAAATTAATACATAAGGGGAAAAGAGGGATGTAGGGCGAGTGTCTGTGTGTGCGCGTGTATGCGAGTGCGTGTGTGCATGCGTTTGTGAATGTGTGTGTGTGTGTGTGTGTGTGTGTGTGTGTGTGTGTGTGTGTGTGTGTGTGTGTGTGTGTGTTGGAAGGGAGGCAGTGGGTGATGGAGCATGAAGAAAAATAGCACGCTACAAGGTAATGAAGGAAAAGCAGTATAAGTACAAACTGAACAGCATGCCATTAGCATAACATTACAAGCATATGTTTCTTCATTCGGTTATAGTTATACGCCACAGAGCAGTGCAATCCAATCCCATCCAGCTCACTAACACAGTACAATAAAAAGAAAGAGTCAGCCTCACCTTACAGTGCAATCCAATCCCATCCAGCTCACTAACACAGTACAATAAAAGAAAGAGTCAGCCTCACCTTACAGTGCAATCCCATCCCATCCAGCTCACTAACACAGTACAATAAACGAAAGAGTCAGCCTCACCTTACAGTGCAATCCAATCCCATTCAGCTCACTAACACAGTACAATAAAAGAAAGAGTCAGCCTCACCTTACAGTGCAATCCAATCCCATCCAGCTCACTAACACAGTACAATAAAAGAAAGAGTCAGCCTCACCTTACAGTGCAATCCCATCCCATCCAGCTCACTAACACAGTACAATAAAAGAAAGAGTCAGCCTCACCTTACAGTGCAATCCCATCCCATCCAGCTCACCAACACAGTACAATAAAAGAAAGAGTCGGCCTCACCTTACCAAGTCTGCGCTGAGATAAGAGCAGGGTCGACTGAAGGCAGCTGTCAGGGAGACTGAGAGAGCAGATGACCTGTCAGCAGGCGGAGTGTAGATGGCTGGGGAGCTCGCTTCTGCCCACTATTTATTCCGTCTTCACTCACCTTCACCTTCCCCACCATGACAAACAGGGAGGGAGGTGGGCGGAGAGCAAAACAAGGAGAGAGAGAGAGAGAGAGAGAGAGAGAGAGAGAGAGAGAGAGAGAGAGAGGAGGGGGGGGGGGGGGAGGGGGTAGGTGGAGATGTGGGATGGGCTGAAAGATGGGACATGGTCATGGGCCTTCCACGTCAACACTGTAACAGCTGTCTTAAAACAAAATCTCTCTCTCTCTCTCTTTCATCTTGTCTATTTCTTAACTATACAGCAGAGGTATTTAAGACCAGAGGCAAAGAAAAAAGTGTGTGTGTGTGTGTGTGTGTGTGTGTGTGTGTGTGTGTGTGTGTGTGTGTGTGTGTGTGTGTGTTTTTTTAATAGGCACACATAAAGAAAGTATTTCATTGGACAACAGCGACATTATTTACAAACATCAAACAAAGTCATGTAACATGTCACATAGTGTCCTCATAAATACATCATGACATTTAGAGAAAATACGTTACATAATCATATTTCAGTCTTATTGTTCCATTTGACGCCCAAGGTCACGGACAACATGCAAAAAGAAGGGAACTATATTCTATGTATTATTAACATTATTCTTGTATTAGTGTTATATATGGAAACCATTTTGTCCCGTATTCTGCACAATTCATCTCCATCGAGTACATACGTTTCTCAATTTTATGTCTATAGCATAGTTCCTTTAGAAACACTATTAGTTAGGTTTCATCTTATTAATTCTACATTTGTATATGAAATATTTTCCCATTAAAATGATTAAGTCTAGCATATCATCTGTTTTTGTTTTCTCATCAGTGCCAAACAATATAAGCTCTACATTAAATGACAATCTTTCATAGTGTGAACACTTACTTTTTAGAGTATTTTCAAGTTGTTTCCAGAAAGTATGTGCAAATTCACATTCCCACAAGTAGTGACTAATCAAATCTTTCTCTCTATTACAGAAATTACACATGTCACTATCCACAACCTGCATTCTTTTCAAATACTGTTAGTTACTAAAATTCTGTGACATGTTTTATGCTGGAACCATTTTAGTTTTATTTCTTTTATTTTCTTATTTCTTTTTAGTACGTCTGTCCAATTAATAGGTATATTAAGGCACTGTTCCCATTTCATAAAAGAGCTGATGTTTAAAACTTCAATGTCTTCTATCATAATATCATAGTGAATGCGTGCCTCTTTAGTGGCGCTACAAATTTTTTGTAACGCTAATGTTCTGTCATTACTGTCTAGTTTTATTGACATTTTCTTCGCATAGTCTTTTAATGATTGTACGCAACTTATGTAATTTAGAAAATTGACCACAGATCCCAGCTTCTCTGACAGTGTGTAACGGCTTGTAAAGTTACCATTGTCATCAAATAAATGTTTAACCAAAAATATATTGTTCTGCATCCATTTCTTGTAAAAGAACGGTTTATTTCCCACTTTGAACTTTTCGTTACAAAAAAATAGGTTCATTAGCTAGATCTGTGCTATTTTTTAATTCTGCACGGTTGCAAAAAAAATTATATGCCTGAAAAACATCTCTCCAAAAATTATTTATGTTGCTTTGTACAAATCTATCTGGTCCATATGAATCAAGGGCATCGATTTCAGGACATAATGAATGTAGTACTGTTTTCCATTTACAATTTTGCACGTATACTTTCCTAATCCAGGCGATTTTTAAGGATTGGATATATATCTTAAGACTGGGTATACCTAGTCCTCCTTTCCAAATATTTTGCACAGAATATTTTCTTTTAATTTTATCATTTTTGTTGTTCCAAACAAACTTGAAACACATTTTTTGCAACGTATCTGAGAGTCTGGAGGGTTTGACAGAAGGATCCACAAATATACAAGTTTTGATAGCACTAATGATTTTAGCACTGCTATTCTACCTAGTGGTGTAATTACTCCTTTTGACCATATTTTAAATAGATTTTTAACTTCTAAAAATTAATCTGTCACATTGATTTGAGTCATATTTGTCTGATTATTCGTAAACCACACCCCTAGGATTTTAAATTTTACAGGGTTCCATTCCATTTTATATAAGGGTAAGTACGTGGTCGACGAATTCTTTTTTATCCCTAACCAAACATTAAACGTTTTTTCATAGTTTAATTTAAGTCCAGATATTTCCTCAAATTCATAGAGATCTGTGAACAACTTTTCATATGATTTCTTATCTCCTTCCAGTGTGAAGGTGGTGTCATCTGCAAACTGATTTGTCTTGAATTCTGTATTTTTTATTTTTATGCCTTTAACATCTTGATCTTGCCTTATTTTGTTTGCTAGTATTTCGGCACATAAAATGAATAGGGAGATATAGGATCTCCTTGTCGGCATGATCCAGGGATGAAAAGTTTTTTTTTTTAAAAAGAGGAGATTGGCGGGATCTGGGGGTTCACCGTGGCCCCCAGTGGGATCCATGGGCAACAGCCCGTGGGGGTCAGGGGGCGGCGCCCCCTGAAGCTGAAGCATATTTTGTATTAAATAAGGCATAAAAATCTTTAGAAATCACTTTCTTGCTTCTAAACAACTCATTCTATAAAACAGCTTTCAACACTATGAAGACTGAGACTGATGTGGAAAGAAACTATGTCAACTGAGACAAAGCAAACATATTAAAAAGACAAAACACGACGCGTTTCGACCTCTTTGGACATCCTTTTTCGCGCAATTTGAGGAGATAAGTTATTGTGTGTTCTTCGTTTCCATTGTCTTGCAGGAAGAAGACTGAAGAGGTCGAAACGCTTCCGTGTTTTGTCTTGCAAATTATTTGGCGGAACTTCTTTTAAATTTATGATCTCAACAGTCATCTATCCATGACTTTTCCTGTGTGTGTGTGTGTGTGTGTGTGTGTGTGTGTGTGTGTGTGTGTGTGTGTGTGTGTGTGTGTGTGCATGCGTGCGTTTCCATTTTTATTTTGATTGTTTGTTTGTTTTTTAGTTTATATGCATTGTTTGGCTGGTTGGTTGCTTGTTGTTGTTTTAAAAGACATTTGCCGAGCATTATTCTTGTCATTGTTCTGTGGTTTTTCTCCATATGATTATTGCTAAGTACAACCTCCGCGACTTTCCTTACATCATAGATAAACTTGAAAGTACGCTGAAGTGTTTATTTGTGTCATACGTATAATTCATTAGCTGCATTGACTTTTATATGATTACCATTTGTAATCTCGTGACTATGTTGTGATGATGATGTAAGATGCCAGCAATTGAAGTGGCACCTTGATTTCAAGTTGTAAAAAAAGAAACACTTCATTGCCAGTTTCTTTATTGAGTTGAAAAAGGTGTTTTACTGTAAGATGTTTTAAACGACATTCAACTGGCTTAATTGCCGGTCAATTAAGATTTTTTGAGTGGTGATGTTTTTTTTGTTTGTTTTGTTTGTTTTCATGTAATATATGTAAACTAAAAACATGATACGCACATTTAACAAGGACATAAAATCAGCTGTACCATGAATGATGCTTTGTTGGCATGATTGCCAGCTAAAGGAATATATACGAGGTGAAAAAAGCTAGTGATAAAGGCTGCTATACAGGTTAAAAAATTTCATATTCCAAGTTGCTTAGAAATGCTTCCTTTGATAAAACGTGTTCTGTATAATTCTATTTGGTGACCAGTTATCTCTTTTGTTTATGAAGGCGTGTTCTGTATAATTCTATTTGGTGACCAGTTATCTCTTTTGTTTATGAAGGCGTGTTCTGCATAATTCTATTTGGTGACCAGTTATCTCTTTTGTTTATGAAGGCGTGTTCTGCATAATTCTATTTGGTGACCAGTTATCTCTTTTGTTTATGAAGGCGTGTTCTGCATAATTCTATTTGGTGACCAGTTATCTCTTTTCTTTATGGAGGCGTGTTCTGCATAATTCTATTTGTTGACCAGTTATCTCTTTTGTTTATGAAGGCGTGTTCTGTATAATTCTATTTGGTGACCAGTTATCTCTTTTGTTTATGAAGGCGTGTTCTGTACCATTTGATGATAAGCTGACTTGTTCTTTCCTAAAACAAAATCAACCCATGATAAAAACACATCAGTGACAGAGGACCTGTACAACAATAAAGGTGAAAAAAACTACACACTCATAGTGTATGAGGAATATAGCAATGTGCCTTAAGAGCATATGCAGCGACTGTTGACATTAAGGATAAAGGGCCAATGTTTGCTGTGGAGGCTGCACGCATCGTGAAAAAATCGATGGCTGCACAGCTGTTGGACAGGCTTCACAATAGTTTGAATTTATTCAGGAAAAAAACATAGTTAGTTGGACACCCTCTTCACAACGTTTGTTGCTCATGACGTCACACAGCTGTCTAACGTTCGGGTTTCTATCCCTCAATGTGCTCCATGACCAACACCTTTTTTCTGTTATGAAGATACTAAAGACAGAGAGCAGGAGAAGTACTGAAGACTTTCTTTACCTTCCTGTAAGATTGCAGACTAAGCAAAGAAATAAGCTACACTTACAATACTGACTCTGCTGTCAACACGCAATCAACCCATAAAAATACAAGCAAGGAACTGTTATCAATAGAGCTATCAAATCATTAAAAAGAAAACATGCAGATAGTACAGCTGCCATCAACACAGCACACCCCCCCTCCCCCCCCCCCAACAAATACATACTATGCTTAGGGATGCCATCAACACAGCAATAAAACCATGAAAACCAAACCGTACATAGCGCAGAGCTGCCATCAACACAGCAATAGAACCATGAAAACCAAACCGTACATAGCGCAGAGCTGCTATCAACACAGCAATCAACCCATCAAATGGACAATATGCATAGAGCTACTATCAACAAAGCAATCGACCCATCAAATGCATAATATGCATAGAGCTACTATCAACACAGCAATCAGTCCATCAAATACCTAATATTCATAGAGCTGTTATTAGGTAGCGGCACGCCCCTGTCAGCAGTGAGGGAAAGGTTGATTTTAGGTGAAAATAGGCCAACTTCAATCAGGCAGTACTGGTGTAATACTGTATCTATAACGATGCTTTTTGATTCTGAATAAACCTTTATTTATCTACTTTTATTCTCATGTATTTTCATTTTGTCATGAATGCGTGAGAGAGAGAAAATCTAAATGAAAAATACCCCCTGGAAAGAAAAGTCAGCTTCGCCGTCAGCGAAATTGCCGACGTCCGCCGAACCCGAAGTTGGTACGTGTTGGAAAATCTCGACTCGCTTTACACATGCTGGACAGAGTGATCTAAAATAGTTTCATAATAAAGATCGAAGATTCCTCTTTAAAACAGTACAAGTTTCAAAATAATTTAAGTCCAGTATTAATTTGAGAAAACGAGTTGAAAAATTGGGTAAATTTCAATCTACTTTATCTCCAAGAAATA
Source organism: Conus ventricosus (assembly GCA_018398815.1). Taxonomy (NCBI): domain Eukaryota; kingdom Metazoa; phylum Mollusca; class Gastropoda; order Neogastropoda; family Conidae; genus Conus; species Conus ventricosus. The sequence goes on from CM031610.1 coordinate 93,048,794, forward strand.
CTGAATAAAGATATATCATCTTAGGGTGCGCTGGAAAGAGGATTTCAAGTCCTACACAGCGGTATGCAAATTAGCTCTATCCGTGCCATAGCCACCAATGGCAAGCCGAGAAAAGCGAGTGTGCGGAACGTCGCGAGGCACAACAATACAATCGGAATGGAGACCTACATGGCAAGTGCGTCGGACCGACACATCGTTTCAAATGAATGGGACGTCCATGTCCAGGATCTCTATGGTAAGTTTTATTTGTGATTATGGCAGATCGATTATTTAAGCACATCTTTCAAAGAAATGATCGGTTGAGAATGACCAGATTATGGTTAGTTTTGAATTAGAAGTGATCAAGTGAAAGTGTTAGGAAAAACATGTTCTGTACTCTTGTTGTCTTCCTGTCGAAGTTGATTTAATTTTATCGGAAGGCTCATTTTACCTAAACATTAACTAAATATAATTTCAAGATTGCACATTGTCGAATCGTATGTTTTATTTTTTATATAATAAAAGTTTGGTGCATATTTTATTAAATTATTTGACAGTATCGGTTACCGGAAGTGGAATGACTTTTGGTCACAAGTAACAAAACGATCTGGTCGATCTTGCGGGGGCCGTGTTCGTGGGTTTTTCTTCGAAGTTAATGCGCATAGTGATCGTTTATTTTTTTTGTTTTCATGCAATGATCTGTTGATTTCTGTCATTGTATGTGTATTTTGTAATAGTATTGAAGAAGGGGCAGTAGTACTTGTTGGATTTTTCTCGCGTGTATGAGCCCACCACATCATTCCGTTTATTATCTCTCTCTCTCCCTCCCCCTTACACAACAGTCACGAAAAGAACATACATTTTATGAAAAAAGACTGCATTTAAAAAAATACATGATCGATTGTGTGTGTGAGTGAATGAGTGTTTTAGTTTGCTTTTCTTGTTGCTATTGTTAAGGTACTTCAGCACTTGAGCTTTCTAGTATTTATATAAATGTATGGTGAGAAAAGTACTAACGAAATGTTCCTTGTTAAAATATGCTCACTTAGATTATTTTCCAGTAAATCTCATTCACTTCATTGTAAAAAGGTTATATTGCAAATGTCTGATGTCTGGCTGGGCTATAAGCAACATTATCTTGAAAACACACTCACAATCACATGATATAGGTGTGTGTGTGCGCGCACACACACACACACACACACACACACACACACACACACATTGAAGCTCACAAACACCTCTTCCTCTTCTCCTGTCTTTTTCCCCCCACACTGACACAGGTGCACGCATCTGAGAAGCATGCAAAAAACAATGGAAGTCAAATGCTTAAAATTTTCCTTTCTTTCCTTGAAGATGACCACAGTTTCATCGCATGAAGCAGTACCTCACAGCAGAAGGAAGGGGAGAAAAGTAGGCCTGACCAAGCAGTCAGTTGCCACCAACAAGCTGCTTCTTCAACTGGACTGTTTAAGACGGACCTGTGAGAAGAGCTGGGATGAGATTTCCACCTTTGTTGACAAAGTGTGTGATGAAAACATTTTGCACACACTACACTGAAAACAGAGGTCAACCATGCAATCAGGTGTTTCAACGTTATCCTGTGATGGTGATCTTCAGAGATTTTTAGAGATGGATGTCAGGTTCGAACTGGAAAGTAGAAATATTGGTCACTTCTTGCAGAAAAAAGGAATCAAGCGACACCATCTCCTTTCACCAGATACCTTTGACCAGTCCCAGCTGTGTGAGGTGTCAGTTACAAATGGGTTGCTGATTGATCTGCTGATCTTCCAGAAAGAAGAAGGCCTGTCTATACAAAAAGAGTGGTTCCACATGATAGGGTTAAACATTGCAGGCTCTCTGACAAACAGCTCAACACAAAATAGGCCAAAACCAGGAAACCCTATGACAGTCTGTTGAAAAGTGCTTCCAGACCCAGCAGTCAGCAGAAATTGAAAGACTTTCTTTTGCAGCCTCCAGAGCATTTTGTATTAAAAAAGAGTCTGGAACAAAACTTATCCCCACTAGAACCCTCTGCCTCTGCAGTACATTTGTCAGATCCTCAAGTCACATATGAAGAAAAGACGGATAATGGGAATGCGGCTATTAAATTAGCAACACATGGGAGACAGTTAGCTGCTCTCCGCCGGCAACTGGAAGAAACACAGGCAGCACTCAAAACATCAAAATCAGAAGTTGACACTCTGAAAAACGTTTTGCATGAAGAAAACCAACGTTTGATGGCACTAGAAACGGAAATGGCTAAAATGATTGCTGATAAGAAATCATCAGATCAAGAACTACTTCTGTTAAGAGACAAGTTACAGAGAGTGAACAGAAAAATTTCAACAATACAACAGTCGAATTATTACAAAAGGCTAAAAAGGAAAGAAAATGATATGAAAAAAAACAGAGCAACATCAAAGTGGAGGTTGTCAAAGAAAGATAAATGGTCTTAGACAAAAACTGAAGAGCAGCCAAACTACTGCATCAAATTTGAAAACAAAGATAATTACTCTGAAGGAAAAAATGGAAGCAACACTATTGCAGGGATGAAAACAGTTTTTAAAAAAATAGAGGAGATTGGCGGGGATCTGGGAGTTCACCGTGGGCCCCAGTGGGATCCATGGGCAATAGCCCGGTGGGGGTCAGGGGGGCGGCGCCCCCTGAAGCTGAAGCATATTTTGTATTAAATAAGGCATAAAAATCTTTAGAAATCACTTTATTGCTTCTAAACAACTCATTCTATAAAACAGCTTTCAACACCATGAAGACTGAGACTGATGTGGAAAGAAACTATGTCAACTGAGACAAAGCAAACATTTAGTATGATGAATCCTCAGAACTGTAGCTGTAGAAAATTTGACAAACAGTGCTTTCAGGACATATAGAATAAGGCCTGTAGATAAGTAAATCAGAGTGGGAAATCAAACTAAGTAAATGAGATGTATGAAAACGACTGCTGGACTTCAATAAACACAATATGAAAAATGATTACTTTGAAGTCCTTTAAAACACACACACACACACACACACACACACACACACACACACACACACACACACACAACACACACACACACTCAAGCTTTTGGGCCTTGGACCCTTCGTCAGGAAACACTAAACACAAAAAAGAACATAGAAGAACAAATGACATCAAAACAAATTGATGTCACAACAGTACACCACACACAACCCCCCCCCCCCACCCACCCCCACTTCCCCCTTACAACTAATCTTACAACTAATCATACCCCCCCCCCCCCCTTGACAAGTTTGTGTGTGTGTGTGTGTGGGGGGGGGGGGGGTGCTTGTGTGTGTGTGGGGTGGGGGGAGGGGTGTTTGTGTGTGTGTGCGAGGTGGGGTAGGGACGGGGGTGGGGGGAAGGGGGCGAAGTGTGTGGGGTATGTGTGTTGTAGGGTGAGGGTTGGGGGAGGAGGAGTAGAGGAAGTATATAGGTAGTGGGGGGAGAGGGCTGGTGGAAAAGGATTTCATATCATAGGGGGGCTGTTAGCAGACACCTAACACGTGTAGCAAACGTTTGCATTATACCAGGGTAAAAGTGTTAATGATAATGATAATGTTGCTACACAATACTGTTGTGACATCAGTTTATTTTGATGTCATTTGTTCTTTTATATTCTTTTTGTCACTTTGACGTTTTTCTCTTGCCTTAAAGACTCTACGAGTGGAAGTACTCAATTCCTCATCTCTCCAGTGGGTTCGAAGTTTTTTTTTTCCTCCGTTGTTTTGTTATCCTGTTTTTCCCTTGTGTTTACTGTTTAGTGTTTCCTGATGAAAGGTCTAAGACCCGAAAGCTTGAGTGTTTATCATCTTTTTGTAAAAAAAAGGCTTCAAAGTACTCACTTTTCATATTAAGTAAATCAGAGTTTGAATCAAACTATCATGGAAATGGAACTTGTAGAAAAATCAGAGTAGGAGTCAAACTATCATTGGAAATGAAACGTAGATTGTTGCATACCCAATGATCTGAAAACATGCTGTAATGGTGTGGGAAACACATTTTCTGTTGGTGACCGACGCTCGATGTGATCTCTGATTGCCACAAAGCCACGACTACCAAAATAGACACGTTTTTGACAAGGCTCGCAAAACACTTCAAATTCGCCGTCTTTGTCATGTTTTCTTATTACATCCGCGACTCTGCGGTCACACACGTCCTTCTGCTGCCACTCGGTCTTCTAGTGGTTCACATACTTCTTTCTTTTTTTTTTTTCCGTTTTGTTTTCACTCACTGGCGGCAAACTCTCGCTGTGAATCGATGCCATGATGAGAAATGATACTGGAAGGAAGCAGAATGAGAACTACGCCGTTTGAGAACATTACCGACAGAGAAGAAATTCGCTGTGCAGACAAGTTGAGATCGTTTCTGAGCTTCACTCTTCGAATAATTTTTCGGCGGAGACTTTTTCTTTCGGCGGAGATGCGAAAAAATAACGGCGGAGACGGCGGAGGAGTTTTCATCCCTGGCATCCTCTTCCAGTAGAAAATCCTGAAGAAACCTTCCCGTTCACTATAACATAAGACACTATCTTTTCATAAAAAGATGATATCCATTGCTGTATTTCTTTTCCGAAACCGAAAGCATGTAGAACCCTACTCATGTATGACCAGTCAACAGAGTCAAATGCTTTTTCGAAATCGACAGATACCAATAACCAATGCAAGCGGTTCACCTCTAAATAGTGAATTACATCATATATGGTTCTTAAACTGTCTATGTGTCTACCAGGAATGAAACCTGACTGGTCCTCATTTATGATTTGGGGTAAACCAGATTTTATTCTACCTGCAATGCAGGCAGAAACAATTTTATAAATAACATTTAGAAGTGAAATTGGTCTCCAGTTCTTTATGTATTCTCGTGGCTTATCTCCTTTTGGTAAACAAATATTATTCCTTCTTTTTGTGTTATAGACATTTCGCCTTTATTGTATCCCTCGTTTAATGAACGGACAACAAAATCCCCCAACTGTCTCCAAAAGAATTAAAAAAAATTTACTGTCATACTATCAGTCCCAGGACTTTTATCATTCTCCATGTTTTTTTTAAGGCTTTAGTAGCTTCCTCTAAGGTAACTGGTCCCTCCAACTCGTCGGATTCTGCTTGAGTTAGTTTGGGTAGATTGGCATATTTTTCAATTTCAATATCTTTTACTTTCTTTACTGCATATAAATTCTTAAAATAGTTCTTTGTTTCTTCTAACATAAGGTCCGTTTCTGTTAGAGTAGTTCCTTTGTTCGTGACTAGTTTTAGCATTCTTTTGCTTACAAAGTTTCTTTTTTTCCAGTGAGCAGAAGTATTTGTTTACTTTTTCCCCTTATGACGCCCATCTTGCCCTGGACCTTACTATTATTCCTTCCATCTTTGTTTTCCCAATCTCATTCAATTCATCTTTTTTCTTTTTCAGGGTTGCAACATCCACTTCCAATAAAGAAGTTTTGCTTTCCAAAGCTTGAATTTCTTTTTCAATGTGTTTTTCTTTCTCATTTATGTTTTTATTTTCATAAATGCTAAATGTTATTGTTTCTGCTCTTATTTCCAAATTGTGTCCAGTTTTATTCTATGTGTCCATTGTTCTTTTCTTCTACAAAATTTAGTCAACATTCTGGTTTGGAACCATTTCAGCTGTACTTCTCTTATTTTCGTTTTCAGCGCCGCTTCCCAATCAACTGTAATATTATTTAGTTTATATTCCCGTCGTGGGAAAGGCTTAACATTTAGAATTTCAGTTTTTCTAGAAGCAATTCATAGCATGCCCTTGACCCTCTTCACGCATTAACTACCAATAGTATGGATTTACTGACTTCCTCGCTCACATTATCTTGAATACGGATATTTCTAATCTTCTTCTGTTTTTTTAATTGATTGTACACAATTTGTGTATTCTAAAAGTTTGTTTTGGTCCCAGTTATTTATGGTAAATAACCTAAAAAGCAGGAAATTGCCACATTTATCCTTCACTAGACACATATGTCCGTTTCTTGTAATGAAAACTCTTGTTAGCTATCTTTAATTTTTCATTGTAGAATATGGGGTCTGGTACAAGTGCATGCCCTTCATTTCATTCTACATGATTCCGAAGTTCTCTGTTTGCACCGCAAACAGCCTCCAGTGTTTCTTAAATATTCCTTACGTTTACTTTCTTTCGGTGAACACATAATGATGCCTACCTTTTGTGTAATCGATATTTCTCCTTTCAAATACCCCTTTATTTAATGAACGTACTGCGAAACTGCACTACTGTTTCCAGAGAAAATAAAGAACATGAACCATTATTCCATCTTTACCTGGACTTTTACTGCTCTTCATATCTTTAAAACCTTTGATGCTGCCTGTATTGTTATGTAACCTTCTAAATCTTCACCTTCGGCTTGTGTTAATTTTGTGACTTTTGTAACATCATTATTGATATCTTGTTCAGTTGTTGAAGATTTACTGTTCTAACCGAACGAAAGACACAAACATATTAAAAAGACAAAACACGACGCGTTTCGACCTCTTTGGACATCCTTTTTCGCGCAATTTGAGGAGATAAGTTATTGTGTGTTCTTCGTTTCCATTGTCTTGCAGGAAGAAGACTGCAGAGGTCGAAACGCTTCCGTGTTTTGTCTTGCAAATTATTTGGCGGAACTTCTTTTAAATTTATGATCTCAACAGTCATCTATCCATGACTTTTCCTGTGTGTGTGTGTGTGTGTGTGTGTGTGTGTGTGTGTGTGTGTGTGTGTGTGTGTGTGTGTGCATGCGTGCGTGTCCATTTTTATTTTGATTGTTTGTTTTTTAGTTTATATGCATTGTTTGGCTGGTTGGTTGCTTGTTGTTGTTTTAAAAGACATTTGCCGAGCATTATTCTTGTCATTGTTCTGTGGTTTTTCTCCATATGATTATTGCTAAGTACAACCTCCGCGACTTTCCTTACATCATAGATAAACTTGAAAGTACGCTGAAGTGTTTATTTGTGTCATACGTATAATTCATTAGCTGCATTGACTTTTATATGATTGCCATTTGTAATCTCGTGACTATGTTGTGATGATGATGTAAGATGCCAGCAATTGAAGTGGCACCTTGATTTCAAGTTGTAAAAAAAGAAACACTTCATTGCCAGTTTCTTTATTGAGTTGAAAAAGGTGTTTTACTGTAAGATGTTTAAACGACATTCAACTGGCTTAATTGCCGGTCAATTAAGATTTTTTGAGTGGTGATGTTTTTTGTTTTTATGTTTTGTTTGTTTTCATGTAATATATGTAAACTAAAAACATGATACGCACATTTAACAAGGACATAAAATCAGCTGTACCATGAACGATGCTTTGTTGGCATGATTGCCAGATAAAGGAATATATACGAGGTGAAAAAAGCTAGTGATAAAGGCTGCTATACAGGTTAAAAAATTTCATATTCCAAGTTGCTTAGAAATGCTTCCTTTGATAAAACGTGTTCTGTATAATTCTATTTGGTGACCAGTTATCTCTTTTGTTTATGAAGGCGTGTTCTGTATAATTCTATTTGGTGACCAGTTATCTCTTTTGTTTATGAAGGCGTGTTCTGCATAATTCTATTTGGTGACCAGTTATCTCTTTTGTTTATGAAGGCGTGTTCTGCATAATTCTATTTGGTGACCAGTTATCTCTTTTGTTTATGAAGGCGTGTTCTGCATAATTCTATTTGGTGACCAGTTATTTCTTTTCTTTATGGAGGCGTGTTCTGCATAATTCTATTTGGTGACCAGTTATCTCTTTTGTTTATGAAGGCGTGTTCTGTATAATTCTATTTGGTGACCAGTTATCTCTTTTGTTTATGAAGGCGTGTTCTGTACCATTTGATGATAAGCTGACTTTGTTCTTTCCTAAAACAAAATCAACCCATGATAAAACAATCATGACAGAGGACCTTACAACAAAAGGTGAAAAAAACTACACACTCATAGGTAAAAGGAAATATTGCAATGTGCCTTAAGAATAGCAGCGACGTTGACTTTAAAGGAAAAGGGGCCAAGTTTGCTGGGAGCTGCACCCCAGGAAAAGATGGTGCCGCTTTGGGAGGGGCTTCACAATATTTTTGAATTTTTTCGGAAAAAAACATAGTTGGGGGACACCCTCTTCACAGCGTTTGTTGCTCATCGTAACAGCGTCTAACGTTGGGGTTTCATCCCAAGTGCTCCAGACCAACACCTTTTTTTGTTATAAAGATACAAAGACAGAGAGCGGGGAGAAGTAGAAGTTTCTTTACCTTCCTGTAAGATTGCAGAAAAAGCAAAGAAAAAAGCTCACTTACAATACTGACTCTCTGTCAACAGCAATAAACCCCAAAAAAAACAAGAAAGAAACGTTATCAATAGGCTTCAAACTTTAAAAATAAAACAGCAGTTTAGTACAGCCCATCAACCGCACCCCCCCCCCCCCCCCAACAAATACATATAGCTTAGGGAGCCAAAACACAGCAAAAAAACCATAAAAAACCAAACCGACATAGCGCAGAGCGCCATAACACAGCAAAGAACCAAAAACCAAACCTACATAGCGCAGACGCTATCAACACAGCAACAACCCATCAAAGGACAAAAAATGCAAAGACACTATCAAAAAGAAATCGACCCTCAAATGCAAAATTTGCAAGAGCAACTATAACACAAAATCAGTCCACAAATACCTAATTTCATAGAGTGTTTTTAGGTAGGGGCACGCCCCTGTCGCATGGGGGAAAGGGTTGATTTAGGTGAAATAGGCCCAAACTTCAATCGGGCAGTACGGTGTAATACTGTATCTATAACGTTTTTTTGATTCTGAATAAACCTTTATTTATCATTTATCTCATGTATTTTCATTTTTGTCATGAATGCGGAGGAGAGAAAAAATCAAAAATAAAAAAACCCCCCGGGAAAAAAAGAGCTTCGCCGTCAGCGAAATTGCAGTCCGCCGAACCCAAAGTTGGTACGGGTTGGAAAAATCTCGACTCGCTTTACACACTGGACAGATGATCAAAAAATATTTCATAATAAAGATCGAAATTCCTTTTTAAAACGAAAAAGTTTCAAAAATTTAAGCCAGTATTAATTTGAAAAAACGATTTGAAAAATTGGTAAATTTCAATCTATTTATCCCAAGAAAAACGAATAAAGATATATCATCTTGGGGTCGGGGAGATTTCAAGCCCTACAAGCGGCATGAAAATTAGTTTATCCGTCCATAGCCCCCAAATGGCAACCCGGGAAAAGCGAGTGTGCGGAAGTCGCGAGGACAACAATAAAATCGGAATGAGACCTACATGGAAGGCGCGGACCACACACTTTTCAAATGAAGGGGACACCCGTTCCGGGATCCTAGGTAAGTTTTATTTGGATTATGGCAGTCGATTAAATTAACACATCTTTCAAAAAATGATGGGTAAAGACCAATTTTTTTTAGTTTTGAATTAGAAGTGATAAAGTGAAAGTGTTGGGAAAAAACATGTCTGTACCTTTTTTTCTTCCTGTCGAAGTTGTTTTAAAATTTTTATGGGAAGGCTCATTTTACCTAAACTTAACAAAAATATAATTTCAAGTTTGCACATTGCGAATCGTATTTTTTTTTTTTATATAAAAAAAGTTTGGTCTATTTTATTAAATTATTTGACGGTATCGGTTCCGGGAATGGAATGACTTTTGGTAAAGTAACAAAACGATCGGTCATCTTGCGCCCGGTTCGGGGGTTTTTTTCAAAATTTAAGCCATAGGACGTTTTTTTTTTTTTTTTTTCATCATGATCTGTTGTTTTCTGTCATTGTAGGGTTTTTTTGAATGAAATTGAAGAAGGGCGTAGTACTTGTGGATTTTTCTCGCGTGTATAGCCCACCACATCATTCCGTTTTTATCCTCTCCCCCCCCCCCCCCTTAACAACATCACAAAAAGAAAAATTTTATAAAAAAAGACGTTTAAAAAAAATACATATCGATTGTGTGTGGAGTAAAAATGAGTGTTTTAATTTTTATTTGATTGTTTGTTTTTTAGTTTATATGCTTGTTTGGCGGGTTTGGTTTTTTTGTTGTTTTAAAAGACATTTGCCGACATTACTTGTCATTGTTCTGTGTTTTTCTCCATATGATTATTGAAAAGTACAACCCCGCGCTTTCCTTACATCAAGAAAAACTTGAAAGTACCTGAAGTGTTTATTTGGTCATACAAAATTATTACGCTTGACTTAAAAAATAATGCCATTTGTAATCTCGTGACTATTTTGTGATGATATGAAGAGCCAGAATTGAAGGGGCACCTTGTTTTCAATTTGTAAAAAAAAAAACACTTCATTCCCAGTTTCTTTATTGAGTTGAAAAAGGTGTTTTACGTAGATTTTTAAACACTTTCAACGGGTTTAAGGGGGGCCCGGTAAATTTAAGATTTTTGAGTGGTGAGTTTTTTTTTTTTTGTTTTGTTTTTTTTCATGTAATAATTGTAAACTAAAAAAATAAAACCACTTTAAAAAGGAATAAAATCAGCTGTCCATAAAGATGCTTTTTTGCATGATGCCAGCAAAGGGGGAATAAAACAGGTAAAAAAAGCTAGTGATAAAGGCGCATACAGGTTAAAAAATTTCATTTTCCCAAAAGTTGCTTAAAAAAGTTTCCCTTTTGAAAAATGTTCTGTAAATTCTTTGGTGACCGTTACTCTTTTGTTTAGAAGGCGTTTTCTGTTTGACTGTAAATTCATTTGGTGACCATTTATCTCTTTGTTTATAAAGGCGTTTTTGCATAATTTTCATTGGTGCCCATTAAACTTTTTTTGTTTATGAAGGCGTTTTTCTGCTAATTTTTTTGGGTGACCAGTTATCCTTTTTGTTTTAAAGGCGTGTTCGATAATCTATTTGGGGGGCCAGTTTTCTTTTCTTTATGGAGGCTTTCTCCATAATTCTATTTTTTTGACCATTTCTTTTTTGTTTATGAGGCTGTTTGTATAATTTTTTTTGGGCCCAGTTATCTTTTTTTGTTTATGAAGCTGTTCTGTCCCATTTGATGATAAGTGACTTTTCTTTCCTAAAACAAAAAACCCCTGAAAAAAACCTCTCTTTTTTATTTATTTTATTTAGGAGGGGAAAAAAAAGTTTTCCCCCCCCCTTCAGTCGAGCGTATGAACACCGTGTTTTCGTGATTACTCTACCGGAGTGGCGAAAGCAAACAGGGGGGAAAAAGAACACGTCAAAAGAGGAAAAAAAGTTAGACAAAAGAAACGATAAAGGGCAGCAGAGGGGGAGTTTGAGTAAAAGAAACTTGGGTTTGGGTTTCGGTAGGTGCTGAACTTTTTTTGGGTTGGGGTAAAACCGTAGTAGTAGACTTGGTCTTTGCTCTATAGCCTTAAAAAAGCTTGTTTTGGAAAAGCGGCAGTATACTCCGAAAAGTTAATCGTCAGTTGGAAATCCTGGTCTTTGGCATGATACATAGCCCAGCCCTGTAGTGACACCCGAAGTCATTTTCCGGTAGTCGCTGATTCCGGAGTAAGTTTTCGAGCGTGAACCCAAAAGTTTGTTTCTGAAAAAAATTTTTTCAGCCTTCTTTCGCTGTCCTTTCTTTTGGTACTGAACTCTAGGGACTATCCGGGGCGGGGGTTTCAGGTTAATATGAGCCCATGGATTCCATAGTGCAAAGGGACACAATTTGATTGACCCTACTAGACAAACAATTTTACCCGCTGGGTCTCCATCGCATTCGCGGTTTAAAATCGCAGTGTGTTTTTAATAACAAGGGAACTTTTTTGGTAGTGGTGGGTCGACAGGGTTGATTCTTTGACGTGGTAGTGGGGCGACGGTGGTAGTTTTTGGCAGCGATAGGATCGAGGGGTAGTTTCTTTAGCACGTGGGGTCGCCGGCGGAAATTTTTTTTTTGGTTGAATTTTGTGTGAATGCCTTCTTCTATTTTTTAACTTCGGGACAAGCAACTCGCTTATTTTTTCAACCAAAAGCTTTTTTAAAATTTAAAAGGGGAGGGGGAACAAGGCGGGAGGGGAAGTATAAATCCAGAATACAAGGAAGGGGAAAAGTTATAAATTTTGGGGCCCATGTAAATTTTAAAGCCATATTTTTTTTTTGCGACCAAGGGGGGCTTTAATCTCCCCCGGTACACCCCCCCCGCCCCCCCAGTAGGAACTTGGTTTTCCTTCACCCCCACCGCGCCCCGAACACCAAAGCGTCGCCCAGTCACAACCCATCCTTCGCCCCCAGCGTCGTCCACGGGAGCCACCCCCCCCCGCCCCCCCCGGCACGCGACGACGACGAGATAGGCTGGGAAGACGTACCCGGGCGTCCCGCTTGGCCATCCACATTGGGGACAAATTGACCCTCCCGACGATTAGACAGCGGGGCGTTAAAACGGTCGGCGAAGTGCGGGAAATTCTTTGGTGTTGTCCCTCTTTTTAACCAGATGTCAGAACCGCACTGCAAAAAAAGTTTAACGTCTTGAAGGGGCCCCTTTTTCCCCCATGGCCAGGGAAACCTTGAACACCTTGTGTTACATTTTTCCCAAACGCATAGGTCAAGCGGTCGACCAGTGTCCGGTATCCGGATTCTGCCTACAAACGTAAAAGTGCAAGTACGGCCGCCAACAGCGCACCTTGCTGGAGGGGAAAAAAAAAAACTTGAGATTAAAACCCAAAAAAAGCAAAACCCCCCGGGGAAACGCTGACGTTTTCAAAAAACTTCCCCTTAATCGCCGGAAACTGGCAAGGGCAGCAGATGGGCTTCCGGAGACGGCGGGGCAACGGGTAAAAAGAGTTAGCCTGCCGGCAAATTCGCCCGTGCGGGTGAAGGGGGAGTTCAATCGCCTGGCCACAAAATCGACGAGTCCTTGAAAAACGTCGGGAATGGAAAAACCGCCCTTTCGCAGAACCAGGAGATTCTGAGCGAAATGGTGCAAAGACTTTTTTCACAAGTCCTTTCCCCGACTTTTAAAACCCAACTTCAATCACGCAAATGCCATCCAAACCCGCAGGTTAAAGGCAGTTTGCTGGATAATGCTGCTGCGATCGCCACTGGGAAAAAAAGGACCCGAACCTGCCTAAAGGATGCGATGTTCGATCTGCACACTTCAGCCAAGTTCTAAAAGATCCTTGTCCCGAGTTACCCGAAGGCGTCGTGCAACGGATTGTGCAGAATATCTAACTTTTAAACAGAGCGGCTTCACGAGAAAAAGGAAAAAAAACGCCCGTCCCCCTTCTCCCCCCACCTAACTGTGTTGGAATTAAGTAACTACTGCCCTTTTAAAAATTTCCAAAAGCTTTTCGTGGCAACATGGAGACTTCCCACTGTTTTTGCTTGTTAAAAAATTTATTTCTTCAATACCAAGTGAATGGAATTTCATTACTGCTACGCATATTTTCTGGTTTAAAAAAAAAACAAAAAAAAAAAGTTCTTATAAGGTGTGTGTGAGAGAGAGGGAGAGAAAGGGAAAAACCCAAAAGGGAAAAGGCATTGAAATTCAACGGGAAAATATATTTAACTTTTTTAAAAGACAAAACAATAGCAATAAAAAACGAACAAGATGCCGTTATATTTTGAAAAACATGGCGTTACAGAGCCAAAAAGGCTCCACGACCAGAACGAGGGTTTTATTCGGGGGTTAGCAACAACCTTTTGTAAAAAAGACAGTTTTTAAAATAAGTATATTTTGTATCAGGTAATCGGGAAAACCCCAACAACGACTTTATTATTAAAAACGGTTTTTGGTACAAAACAAGAACCACAGATTTTCGTTAGTGGTCCCAAAGGCCCAAACTGTTTTTCCGAAAGGCTCAGGGAGCTTGGAGAGGGTTTCCAGAACCATTTGGGAAAAAGATCTACTGGGCCAAAACCCATACAGACCACAAAATAGTATGAGCACACCTTAGGAAAACAACCCAACAAGGGGGGGGGTACACTAACCCTCGACCCCCTTGATTACAAAACGACATTACGAGATTTTGAATGTGAAAAAACAAGTAACCTGGAGGTGGGCACGTTTTTCTTAGAAAAGGGACCACCAGTTAGTTAGTGAGGGTTTAAAATACTCTAAAAATTAAACTAAAAAAACAACCCATAAAGCCCGAAGTTTGCCAATTTTTTGGAAACCCCACGTTTACCCCCACGTATTACGGGGTCCTTAAAGGCTCTTCTTCGCCCCTGCCGAAGACGAAACCCTATACCGTTTCCCTGAGAGACCAAAAACCCTGGAAAAGGGATCGCTTGGGGGCGTAAAATAACAGTAGATTCAATTTTTTACCGAGCACCTCCCGGGTTTTGGAATAAACAACCCCGTATTTTTCGAAATTACTGGAGTCCGATCTGATACGTGCCAAAAAAGACATGGGAAAAGGAGTCCCACCTTAACAAGCTACTGGATTGAGTGTCGCTGAGTGCACGCACGCGCACACACACACAGCGGGGCCAGCTAGTTCAAATAAGCGAGGAGGCATGGGTCAGGGGAGCATTCGGATGGTTGGGAGAAAGTCGGATGTGCGTTATTTGGGAGAAAGCATCGGGATTTTCTTGTAAGTACTAAAATGTGGTGTGTGTTTGCGTGTGTTGTATGTGTGTATGGTTGTGGTGGTGTGTTGTGTGTGTGTGGGTGTGTGCGTGCGTGCGTGCGAGTGTGACCTTTTACTGACACCTAAGATTTTCAATGTTCACAGCCTTTCTGCATTTGTATGTGTCTTTTGTGAGAGAGAGAGAGAGAGCGAGAGAGAGAGAGAGAGAGAGAGAGAAAAAGAGAAGAAGAGAGAGAGAGAAGGGGAGAGAAGCTAACCAAGCGCGCAACACCACACACACACCCAAACCGCGCGCGCACACACACATACACAAAAGATAGACGAAGTCAAGCCAGAGCCACCACCACACACACGCACCACGCACACACACTCCATACACACAACAAGCCGTGCGTATAAATCACAACAAAAGGCGAGTTTCAATTCCTTCATTTTATATTGTTCTTTTATTTTATAAAACATTTTGTTCATGAACAATACAATATTACACCCTTGTAACTGTCTCTCTCCTTTTCCTTTCCCTCTTCTCTTTTTCCCTCCCTCTCTCTCTCTCTCTCTCTCTCTCTCCCCCATTCTCTCTCCCCTCTCTTCCCCCTCTCCCCCTCTCTCTCTCCCCCCCCCCCCCACACACACACACACACACACACACACGGCGACCCGGGGCGAGTTTTATTAATAGAGGGTTGCGATTCCTTCTTTTATAAAAATTTTGTTAGAACAAACAATCAATACGTACATCTCTTTCTCCCCCCACACCACACCAACCCCCACACACTTCTCTCTCTCTGCTCTCTCTGTCTTTTTGTCTTTCTCCTTTTTTTTTCTTTCTTTCTCACCCCTTTTGCTTATAGCCCCCCGACCGCAAAGGGCACATCAGGCGGTACCACGAAAAATCACCCTAAACGGGTCTTCATAGACCTGCTGAAAAATGTTTGTGTGCACACCTGCAACCCCAACACCAAAAGAAAAAATCTTTAAAAGGTGGGAAGGGCCCGCGGTACCCGGGAACAGAACTTTTTCCTCTTTCGACCACCAACGTAATGAGAGGAAACTTTTCCCAGTTGTTATCGCGGGGTTTTCCAACCCCCTCCAAGGGGTCTCTCACATAATCGTTATTTTTGGGTTCACATCCGATAGGTCAGCACTTCATCCAAAACGGAGGCAATAAAACATCTGTCAGGGGGAGCGCCAGAGATTACCTCAGCGCCAACCGGGAGCAGAAATTTTCCCTCTCTTCTCTCCCCTTTTCCCCCAATCATTGGAAATTTTTAAAATCTCTCTCCCCAAGGGGGCAATATAAACGTGTACATGGGGGTAGCGCGCAGAGATATCCTCCGCCAGAGCCGGAGCAGAAATTTTCTTTTTTTTTTCTCCAATGAAAAATTTATACATTATTTGGCTTTTCTCATCACAATGCAGGAATTTTTAAACATCTGTACATGGGACTCTCTCTCTCTCTCTCTCTCCCCTCTCTCTCTCTCCCCAAACACACCCACACACACACCAACACACCCCCACAAAAAACACACACACACAATAATAATATACTTTAGTAATTAATATAGCATCAAAAGGGGCAATAAACCCACGTACATGGGGACGCGCAGAAAACAACTCCTCCTCTATTTAACAATACAACAACATATTAAAAATACCACCGCACAGACACTAGATTCCCCTCTCTCTCTCGCCTCAAAGAAATCGGGGGGGGGGGGGCGGCGACCCCCCCGAATAATCTCCCATTTCCCGCTCTCGGGGGAGCACCTGAATCTCTCCTTTTCCCGCTTTTTAAAAATAATCCACGGCCCGGCTATTTGACCGTCCTTGTAATTAATGGAAACTTTAAAAGGGAGCGCCCAAATTTACAACAAGCCCCTTTAAAACTTTTTTGTTGCAACCCCCAAGCGAGATGGAAAAAATCCCCTCTAAAATGGGGGCGACCCAGTATACTCGAAGGTGTCTGCGAGAAAGCAGGTTGCCCATGGGTTGTTGCCCATGGGGTGTTCCAGGGAATACTTTTTCTCACATCGTTTTACATAGGGGCAATCCCCCAGGAAATCAAGAACCCTTTTTCCCAAAAATGTGATCGGGGGCCCCATCAATTTCAAATTTTTCCCCCCGTCCAACCACTCCGAATCTCTGGGGAAAAGGGCCGAATATGGTGAGGGGCGGGGGTTCCGGCTAGGTTCTCTGGAGGGAACCGAATCGGGATCCCCCAATCGAATCCCGGGTCAAAACACCCCAAACGTCCCCGGGCAAGTTTCTGGGGCATGACCACATGTGGCTCTCGCTCCTTTTTTTCGCGAGAAGGAGAGAGAGAAAAAAGACCGATAAACAGACAGAACACGGAACAAACAAAAAAAACAAGTAAACAAACAGACAGACAGCCAACCACACAACTTTTTTTTTTTTTTCCTTTTTTTTTCCTTAAAACTGTCTTCGGTCTCTGGCTTTTTTCGCTGTTGACCTCTGCCACGTGAGCTGTGTCTGTCGGGAATTTAACCTTCATAAACACCCACACACACCAAAAAACCAAACTTCAAACCCCCCCCACAAATTCCGCCCTCACACCCCCCCCCCCTCGTCCCCTCTCTCCCCCATTCCTTCACATATAAGCAAAAAAATGGTAAAGATGGATCACCCGGGTATAAAAGTTGTTTGCGCCCTAGATTTGACTCTAAGGGCCCAAAACGACGTCAGATGGTAAAATTTCGTTTGTTTAAAAAAGGCTATCATCGCTGGCAAATTTTTTTGCTTTTCCCCCCACTGTCTGTCATACAAATTTTTGATTCCATTGCTTTCCCTTCCCAAAGACTTTTCTACACCCTCACCACACATTCAAAACTCGCTTTTCCTTCACACCCCAAACTTCCATACCAGCACAAAAGAAAACAGTATGCTCAAAACGCCGTAATAATTTGTAAATTTACAGGTTTTTAAAACCCCTTTTCGTAGCTTTGCAATTCACAAAAATCATCCCAAAAATTTAAATCGTTCACTCGTTCCAGCTTCACCCCCTTTTTAAAACAAGGTCTGGCACGGTTTTCCCGGGGGCTTCCCAAAGTTTTTTTTTTCTTTTTTGCACATTAAGGCAAGAAAATTTTCTTTACACCAGCTCAGAACGATTTCCTCAAAGTAAAAGAGAGTTTGACATATCTTCAAAGGGAGAACCCCTTTCGTAGAGCATCAGGAAACAGCCTAAAGGCCTTGTCCTAAAATAAAGTATTATCGAAGCTTAGTCCATAAACTCTTCTAATCGTTTTTGTTCTAATTTCTTTGTTTACAAACCATATTGCGACTAAGCTAGACCTAATAGAAGGAGGGGTTGTGGACCGGGGCGCGGGGCTGCTTGGGAATGGGCCGAAGGGACGGGGGGGGTTGCGTTGGGCCGATGTTTAGGGGGGAGGTTTCTGTTGGGGGGGTTGCGCCCAGGTGCGGGGAGGAAAGGGCCCCCCATTGGTGGAGCAGCGTGCGGGGGGGGACAAACCCTGGGAGCGCGGCTTGTTGTTTTGGGCCCGGGTTTTAGCTTCCCCGGGTTGCCAAAGGGGGAGGCATGGGGCCCGGGGCATAATATAGTTCAAAACCCGGCCGGCGCAGAAGAGTATCAACCCCCAAGGGCAGTCGGGGGCGACAGAGGGGACAAGGGGGAGCGGCGGGCCGGGGCATAATGCGGGGTTTCACCTGGGGCCCCGGGGAGAGGGGGCACTCCCCCAAAGGGACAGTCAGCACATGGACCTGCGGTGGCAGAAAGACATCAGAAAAGGCTGGGTGGGAACCCCCGCCGCGAGTGGACCGCACCGGGAGGCCAAGGCCCATAAAAGCAGTCCGCTGCGCGGCAGCGGGGGGCTGACCTGGTCTGGTGCAAAAGGGGGTAGGAAATGGGGTTTGGCTGGGAGCCCGCGCGCGACGGCTAAAAACCGGTCGGTTGAAGGGACGTCAGGAATGGGTTGGTGGAAAACCCGCTGCCCCGGGGTGGAGGGGCCCGGTCCAAAAGCCCAGTCTGCTGCTGCGCGGGAGCGGGTGCAAACCGGTCTGGGAGAAGGGACGTCAGGAAAGGCTTGGTGAAAACCTGTTGCCGCGCGTGGACGGGACCCGGGGCCTGGGCTGGTGCAGAAGGGGCAGTCAGGAAAAGCTTGGGGTGGAAACCTGCGCGCGACGTGGAGGACCGGGCCAAGAGCCAATAAATGCATCGCTCCCGCGCGGTAGGGGTGCATGGGCCTGGTTTGGGCAGAAGGGACAGAGGGATCAGGAGGGGGCCGACCGAGAGGTGCCCGAAACCGTGAAAAGGGGGGGGGGGCTGGTTCAGAAGGGGATATTTGTTCAAAGGGGGGCTGCTTCGGTAGAGTTCCAGATATGTAGGAGCGAGTCAAACCCCATTTCCCCCTTTTCCCCCTCTGTCTTAAAAAGGAGAAACGTTATCGAATAGAGGTCCCTGCCTCTGTTTCCATTGAGAAACCACTAACAACTTCCCCCGTTTTTTGTTGGTTCCCCTTTCGTTCTTCTTTAATTTCCGCCATGGCAGCAACGTTGACAAGGTTTTTAAAAAATCAGTGTGCCGATAAATTTTAAGAAATTAAATGTTTTTAAACCCGGGGATAGCCCACTTAGTATTCTGTTGAAGCCACCGCGGAAACTCTTCCTCCCGGGAAAAAAAATTTATCCAACCCTCCCCACCCAAACTGGTTTTAACCCCTCTGCGGTAATTTTGATTTTTAAACTGTTTTTTTTTTTCCGAAGTTCCCCTGACTTTCTTTTCCTTTTCGGTAAAAAGTGAAAGTCCTCGGAAGCCCCAAAAAAAGGGCGTCTAAAGCCGGCTTTTTTTAAAAGCTGTCAGTCCTTCTTCCTCTTGAAATTCTTCTACCTCTGAAATTAATCACAAAAAATGGGTAGAAAGGGGTTTTCTGACTGCGAGGGTTTGGTAGCCAAGCCCGTTTTTATCTTAATTACTTTCTACACCACAGTTTTTGAAAAAAATTTTAAGAATGAGAGTGGTCTTTGGAAATTTTTTGCTGAAAAAACAAGTTTCGGGTAACTGCGAGTTTTAAACAACTTAAAAGTTTAAGAATAGTCCACGGGTTTTTGAAGTATTCCGAACTGTGATAAAATGGTGAGTTACTTTTAAAGTCTTTAAAAATTCTTCCCGAACCCAACGACCCCTTTTGGATAGATTCGGCTTTTACCGAAGGCAACAACACCCCAAGGAGCGAACGGAAAATCCCCAGGTTTTACTTTTTCAGGAAAACGGGGAAAAATTCATCATACCACCTCTTTTGGGGGAAACGTTGGAATGGGTGAGTTTTTGCTGGTCTAGGAAAAGATTCCTCCAATCAAGTTGGTCCATTGCGTTTAAAGGGAAGAAAGCGTCGGGTCAGGGAAGACAGATTTCCCCCAAATCCAAGTTGGTCCGTTGGCGTTAAAAAGGGAAAAGGGGTTTAAATTTTTCCCCTTCCCAACCCCCAATTTTTTTTCCCACTCAGAACCTGCTTGGCCTTCCCCTTGGTTCAGAAAAATTTAACCAATGGGAAGGGGGAAATTGTGACCCCAAGGGAAGAGGAAATTGATCGGACTAGGGGGAATGACGATGGAATACAACTGGCAATTTTAAAAATGGGAAAATTTTCCCCAGCACTGACCAGCGGGCCCCACAAAGGAAAACCCCGGATGTTTACTACTATGCGTCATCTGTCCCTTTTGCGCTTACGTTCCTCCATTTTCCCCCTTGTGTACCCCAAGAGCAACGTTAATAAACTCATCTTCTTGCACGTGTTAATACTAACAACAGAAGGTAGCCACAGTCGCAAAACCCATAGCAATTTTTACTCCCAATTTTCACCCGCTGCCCTTCGTCGTTCAAACAGACGAATTCTGAAAACCAAAACCCCAAACCCTTTGTTTTCCAAACCCCCAAAGGGCCCGGGGCTGTCTCGGCGTAGCATTGCACCAGTCTATTTCAGATTGCCAAACCCTGTGTCGGGGCACTTTTGGAAAGCATGTAGACAACTGACCTCCGTAAAAAAATACACCCAACCCTCCCCCTTTTTTACCACCCGGAAAAATTTCATTGCCGCATGTTAAAAATCTGAAATGTCTATCACTCAACTGAGTTTGTTCTTTTGAAAATATTTTCATTTTAGTCGTCGCAAAGGCGTCTCAAGCACTCGAATTTTAGCACTAACGTAGTCTTTTTCGGCCAAAAAAAACCCTTTTTTTTCAAAAAAATACCCGATGTAAACTTCGCCCCAAACCCCATGGAACACAGGGGGCTTCATTAACACATGGGGGGTTCTCACATCATAGGGTTCTGGAAATGAACCCCAGGGGCTGGAAAATTTAAAAGTAACCCAAAGAAAGAAAGGGGGAAAAAAATAAGAGGGGGAAGGAAACCAAAAAGGAAAAAAAAAGAAGAAAAACAAAAGGAGGGAAAGGAGAAAAGGCTGGCGAAATAGCGTCAAATTTTTTCGTTTTGGTCCTTGTACGAGAGGGGAAGGGAAAATAGAGTGGAAAAAAAAAACAAGAAAAAACAAGGAAAGAAATAACGGAAGGGAAAAACAAGAGAGGTTGTTTGTTGAACAAGTTCTTGGACGGGTTAAATCAGCCTGACTTTTCTTTCAAAATGTTAGGGGTCGGTAACCCCCAATTTTGTCGCCCTACTAACCCACCCTGATGCTTGGAAAACCTCCGCAAGCTAATTTTGCAAGGAAGCGGTTTTGGGGAGGCTTTGCGGGGCAGAAATTTTCCCGATTCTTTATTTTTCCTGGGACAGAAATTCTCCGTTCGGGGGGTTAAGCCCTTTACTAAAAACGTTGTGGGGCGTCGCTAAAACCCAAAGGGGGTCGACCAGCCAATAAAATTTTCCCCTTGGGGCTTGCCCATTACAATAAGAAACCTACCCCGGTCTAAGGCAGTTTCGACCGCCGTTCCCAGACCCATTTTAATGCGGATCGACTTTTCCCCTCTCGAAGAAGGGAAAAGCCCGAAAAAACGCCCCCTCCCAGCCCAAAGGGGAAAAAAATAGGTGTAGTTTTGACCCCTGTCAGAATCCTATGCACGCACGTGTTTTAGAACAAAATCCGGCGAGCAAGGATCCAGTGGAAAACTTTTCCTTTTCCGCCTGACGCTTCTGCCCTCGAATACAGAAAAAAATCGGCTTTTCGGTTTCACCATTCAGTATATTATTCAAGGGGCCCCGATCATTTATTGGGGACAACGGGCAGCGCCATTTGTAAGTTTCCTTGGTTTGGTCAGTCAACGGGGCGAAACCCTGTCATGTGTAAACAATTGTCAAAAAAATCACCGTCTGGTCTGATCCCCAGTTTCCCAAAACGGGACCCATGTCTTCTATTTAAATAAGCCGATGCAATGATGAATCCGTCCCCAAACTTCGCGTGAATACTTCGGTTTGTTGTTCAAATGAATTTTGCCAATACGAGGGTGCGATAAGCACGGCGCCGGGAGCCGCCGAGGAAAGTAAACGCTGCCTCCGGGAAAGCTGCGGGCCCGAGAAAAAAAATCACGTGGGCAAGAGCCCAAAGATTTTGGGCAAAAACACAACAGCGAGAAACCAATCTTGGGAAATTTTTTATACATCGTTTTCACACTTTCCCACGCGTTCTTTTTGTATTAAAATTTTCCCCAAGGCCAACAAAAACCCCAAAAAACAAACAAAAAGGGGGGGGGATAAACGGGGGGAAGGGGGGGGGATTGTCTTCCCCCTCTTTTTTGGTTTTTTTTTTATTTAACTTTTTTCTCAGCCCCAAAACGGAAGGGAAAAAAAAGGGGGGAGGGAAAAAAATCACGGAACCCAAATATAAGCAGTGGCGGTTAGTCAGTCACAACGTCCTTACGGGTTTTTCTTCCCGTTGCTTTGTGTTGCTGTGGCTGTTTGACGGGTAAGTTGAATCTTTTATTAAAACCTTCCACTGATCTAAGGAATAATTGTATTTTGTAGGGTTTTTAGTTCTTCTCTTTTCAAACCCGACTTAATTCTGTCGCCCGAAAGCACGGGGAGTGGCTATGGGAGTAAATTTAAAGGGCAGGAGTTTTAAACCCAAAAGGGGGGTTGGTACACACGACCCCGCTTACTGCTACACACATTTCTCCTCCCTGTCGCCTTTTTTCAAAATGAAAACCCAGCCCCACCAAGCCCCCACAGGGCCCCCCTTTAGCCCTTGCGGCAACAGTTTTCTCTGAAAGTCATTTTTCCTTTTTCATCTCTCCCTCTCTCCCTCGCCTTGTAGCAATAATGTGCAATAACGCGCCCCCCCGGAAAGGGGGGAAAAAAATAAAAAAAAAACTCATTAGAAAAAAAAATGGAGCCCACCAGAAGTAAAAAAAAACATTAGAATGTCCCCCACAGACGTACCTGGTCTTGGGCTTGGTGGCCCAGGCCCCAAAATTTACATTTTTTTTTTGGAAAAATTTTTTTTTTTTTGTTGTTTTTGGTTAGGCCCCCCCCCCCCCTCCCTTTTGGGTGATTTTTGCTTTTTACTCTTATTTTTTTTTTTTCCCTTTACTTTCTCTGTTTAGATTGGAGTATTTTTAAGTTGGCGGCCCTGCGTCTGTGATGGCACCCCCGCATATGAATGGGGGGGTGGAGGGGCCGGGGGCCGGGCCCCCCTGCGCCCGAGTCCCGGACTGCGCCCCAAGAACCTTTCAGAAGAGGGGAAAAAGCGGCGGTCTTCGAGCGAGAAATAACGTGCCGGGACGTGGCAAAACGTCTAGCCATTGATAAAAGCAACCGGAAACGCGTAGCGAATTAAACACCCGGGCCCGGCAAACGCCCGCCCGCAGAAGCGTTTAAAAAACTGCGGAGTGGCTAGTTCGCAGCTACAGGAACTCTGGGAAAAACTAGAAGCCTAAGAAGGGTGACAACTGGCTACAACAATTCTTCAAAACCCCAATCAAAAAGGGTGGGGTGGTGTGTGTGTGTGGGGTGTGTGTGTGTGTGTGGGGGGGAGAGAGAGAGAGAAGAGAGAGAGAGAGAGGAGAGAAGAGAGGAGAGAGAGAGAGAAAGAGAGAGAGAGAAGAGAAGAATTTTCCCCCCCCCCCTTCCATTCTCTGAAATTTTTTTTCCCTCTTCCACTCTCTTAAAATGACATGAAGCTCTGCAAATCATTACCTATAAGGCCCGAAATTGGGAAAAACGGGTTGAAGGGGCAGACGGGGTTAATTGTTACATAAAACGCCCCAACGTGGAAACCTCAAGGATAAATTTAACGTTTCTGATACCATAAAAGCGAAACATTTTTTTGGGGGGGGATAAAGTATTGTTTTTTGAGGGGTGAAACATTTAAACAATTCAGTGATGCCCCAATTCTATGAACACACACACGCGGGGAGTAAACAACCAGTGTTACAGGATTTTTAACCTTTTCTTATGTGTCGCAAAACTTTCCCCTTTGTGAAGTGAAGTTTTGTAAAATTTTAATTTGGTGAAATTTGGGGTTAAGGGGGGGTTTGGGGTTTTTTCATGGGGAAAAAAAAAAAAAAAAAAAAAAAAAAAAAAAAAAAAAAAAAAAAAAAAAACAAAAAAAAATTTTTGCCCCCATGGGGGGGAAAAAATTGGGGGGTTTTTTTTTTAAAACTTTTTATAATGGCAAAAATTTCAAAAAATTTTTTTTTTGGGGGGAAAACCCCCACCTCAACCAACTCTCATGCAACACCACACGCGGCAGTAAACAACCAGTGTTCAGGATTAACTTTGCTTATGTTGTCGCAATACTTTCCGCTAGGAAGTGAAGTCGTAAATATTTGGTATTATTGTACATGAAACGTATACTGAAGAGATTATTTTGGGGGTGACGCCTCCCTGCGGTCCGCGTGCTGATGTCAAAAAAGCAGCGCTCTCTACCTAACAGTTGGTGGACTACATATTGATGGTGTGCTTTCATAGATTGCTACTTTTTTATCACTGGCTATCAAACCGGCGGACATGCTACTTTTTATTTTAGCCCAACCGACTCATTTGATTTCGTCCTTTTATGAGCGTCGGAGACGTGCAAAATTAGAACGTCAATTTGTTTTGTCAACATTATGGACGTTTTTGTGGCCTCTTTTCGTTGGTCAGTGACACGAACCCTGAAATTGTCACGTTGGACATTTGCCCCCAATGAGATGTGGTGGCTGACTATTGTCTGATGCCTTTATATGTTTTTATCTTACAAATGTTATGTCACTTGTCTATATTGATCTAAACAATATTGTTTGTTGTTGTGTTTTTGTTGTTGCAAAATCCTGATCATGCTGCGAACGTAGCATTCCCTCGTTTAATCAGATCGGCCGTCGGCGGTGGACGTAGAGCTTTTTTTCCACACTGTTTCAAAAAACAATTTGACGTCATAAACAAGGCATCGCGCCTACAGCTGAGCGGCTAGACAGTTTTTGATCGCCTGTCGCGCCCCCGTCTTAATTTATCTGACTGTGCCTTCCCCGGTGTCTGTTAGAGTATTTTTATGGCATGGATTCAAAAAGAGCAACACCCCGCCCCGGGAAGCTGTCCTTTTTTTGAATGAATTTTCAAAGATCTTGTCTTCAACATATGAATACCTTTTCAAAAAGTACAGGTGAAGTTACTGCGACTCTCTACTGACGTTCTTGTTGGAAAAAAAGACTGTACCCAAAAGCGTAAGACATTAAAGGAGAAAGAAACGATACCCAAAGCATAGTACAATCAAAGGAAAAAAAGACGCACTCAAAACGGCTAGAGGCATTAAGGATAGAAAACCAGCTGTTAAAAAAACGGAGCCTTTGTGGGTTTGGGTGTCAACAGAGACCGTTTGTTTGACACTGCTTCCTTGTGGTCATTTTTGTACTGTCGGCCCTGTGGCGAGTCTTTAGATGTTTGCCCTTATTGTAAAAGATGATTTAGCCGACGTACGAAGGTTCCTATCATGATTGCCTTTGAGGATTGTCCTGACGAAAAGAATCATGGATGTGTGTTGTTTAAAATTCATGTGCTTATTTACGTCTCTACCTACACGTAGACCAGCAATGTTGTGCTTAATGTATATTACTTATGGCAATTGTGTAGTAAGATGGCGTTAATGAAGTTTTTTTTTCTTTCCTAAGTGTCTGTGTTTTTTTTGGGGTTTGAGTGTTTGGCGCTTTGGTTCTCAAAGGCCCTATACAGCAATGAGAAGGGAAAGCTAGGGAGGGCGGGCCATAGGGAGCGATGGGAAGAAAAAGAGAGAGAGAGAGAGAGAGAGAGAGAGAGAGATTGAGAGAGAGAGAGAGAGAGAGAGAGAGAGGGAGAGGGTCGTTAGCAGCAGCTGTGCACCACCGTTACGCAATGGGAAGGGAAAGCTAGCTCTTTATTTCTGTTGTCTCTGTCTCTACTATGCGTCTGTCTCTTCTTTCTTTGCCTTCTCTCTCTCTCTCTCTCTCTCTCTCTCTCTCTCCTCTCTTTTTTTTTTTTTTTTTCTCTCACTCTTTCTTTCTTTTCCATAATTGTCCGCAAGCAATTATAAAGAAGTATTAATAATTAAAGAAGAAGACTCTGCTTGTTTGGTTTTGTTTTTGTTCTTCTCTCTCCCCCTATTTCCTGAAAATCCAGAGCAAAGCGCACACACACCCCCTCTGACGCACGCATGCACGCACGCACATCTAACTCTCTATGTCTTTTTTTTTTTCTTTTTTTTTTCTGGCTGTCTCTTTCTGTGCG
>CM031610.1:93079940-93101487 GCA_018398815.1 Conus ventricosus
TAAACTGTCTATAGTCCTCGCGTAATAACTCAGTATGGGAGCTCCACACAAATACAAATGTTGGTCTAATTCCTTCAACGGTGGCAGTAGTTTGTCTTTCTTCCCCCCTCCGGCTGAACCGTTCGGTTCCTCTTCTTCGTAATAATTATCTTTTAAACCGCTTCTTCTTTGGAACGATGAAAAATCTGATCTGACACCCATCCGTCGAGCGCATCAAAGAACCTAACTTCCGTCGCGCCTCGTTTGACCCAGTGATCCCCGAAACGGAAATAGCTGTCGTGATCGCAAAAATCGAAAACGAGCTTGTTTAGGATCGACTGCTTCGCCCTGTACAATCCTCCAGTACCGTTATAGCGACGAAGAATGATACCCCTCGTGGGAGCGCGAAATAAAGTCGACACATTTTCTTCTCCGCCGATGTTCGATTTTTATGTCTTCAAAATCCTGGCTGTTATTATTATTAACCGTTTCTAGCCTGGATACGGTAAAGGCTAAGAGTGCTTGTATCTGTTGTTCGGTGCGGTACATCTTGTGGTGTTTTGTATCTCCTTCGGGTAGACTCGCTGGTATTTCAAAACCCGTAAACTTCCATGAAGCGTTTTTCCCCAGACTGTAGAAAAACGCCAGAGTAAAAAAGTTTGCATTTTCCAACACTTCTCCATCCTTCACGCAACGAAGGTAATCTTCTCTAGTCCCTCTAAACTGCGTCAGAGTTACCCACTGATCTCCGACTATGAAAGCAAGGAGCGAGCGCTAGCATGCGCCTGCGAACGCGGCGCAAGACTAAGTAACGCGACGCCCATAAAGGTTTTATTAGTTTTTCTCTACCTTTGTTTTGTTGTAACGGCCATCTTTTCAATAGTCTCCTCTCCTGAAGAAGAAGAAGAAAGAGAATATCTAGCTAAAGCGCTACGATCAAAATTAGAGACGCGGATCTGTATTATCTTGTAATCCGAATCAATTCCCAGTTGACACTCGTTCTTAATCTGCGAGTCTATGCTCTGATAGAAGCGGTGAATTTCCGACGAGGTGTGTTTTGTCTTCTTTGAGGGGAAACAAAGGAAGAGCCGCTCTGCGAGGCGGGAAGGCCGATGGCGTGCTGGGGGTGGAGGGAGAGGATTGCGGCCGCGTACCGTGTATTCTTCTTCGTTTTTCATCTGTTTCAGATTTCCGTCCTCGCCGATGTAATACCCTCCTCCCTCCTCCTCCTCCTCCCTCCGAGCTTAGAACTATATCATCATCGTGATGGTTGTTGGGTGGTGGGGGGTGTCTTTCTTCTTCTTCCTCCTTTGAAGCCAATAAATCGTTTATATGTACGTGATCGACCGGGGGTTCCTTTTGAAGGCCTGTAAGACGTCCTATTTAACGGAATAGGGCAGTTGGGAACTGTTTTCGTAACAGACATATTCTTTAAAACTAAGAACCGGCTCCGACAGACGCTTTGAGTGATTTTTTCCTTAAACATCTGTAAACGGGCGTGAAACTTAGCCACGCGCAAACACTCAGGTTTATAATTAGGGTCGAAGAAGTCTTCTTCGGAACAGGTCACGAAAGCCCGTTTAAACTCTTCCAACATTCGCGAACAAACGGTCTCGTTCCCCAGTTCCAGAGCGGCGCACACGTTCTGGTAAGCTTCGAAATGAGAGATGTCTTTGTAGCTCTTTATTCGGCGGTTCTTGTAGAAGCGATGGCAACCTATAAATCGGAAAAACGACCGTAGGCGCCTATCGCTTTAAGGTGTTCCATAAACCAATCCTGCGCGAACAAGTAGATAAGATTTTCTCCCCGTGTCGCGAGACGACGTCGCTCTGCGTAGGCGACCCCACTAGTATGACGGTAGGTGCGGTGCTATAGGTTAGCCTCGTGATACGTCGGCACAAGTTTTCTCTAAGTCCGTAATAAACAAAAATTTCGGTAGGAGACAGTTGCCGCCCGTCGTTCTGCAAAACTCGTCGATGACGAAGACGCACCCTCTCAACATGTGAGAATTTTGTAACTACTACGATCGTGGACATAAGGCAAGAGCTCCTCGTCCCAGTCGAGAACGCGCCCGCTATGACCCTTAAGGAAGCTTTCTGCGAGTCTGGGTAACGCGCCCAATAGCTTCGAGTGTTTGAAAATGATATAATCGACGATCACTTTGATGACGGGCCTATAGGCATTGAAGAGAGCCAAGACGTAGTCGGCGTAACTACCGTATTTATTCATCGGTAGTATTTGTTTCTCGGCTTCGTCGGCTTCGCTCAGGGCGGGGATTCCGGGCGTACATTTGATTGAGCGTGGATGCTGCGCATTCGTTCAGTTCGGGATAGATATTGTTGTGTAGGCCCAAGAGTTTGATCAGCTGGTTTCCCGCATCTCGATTCGGCGCCGTGTAGAGGGTTCGGCCCCGAGCGATCTTATATAAACCGCTCTTCAGTAAACTGCTTTTTTCCAGCTCCCCGCCGCACCGATCACGAAAAAGAGGTTATGACGAATAGCATCGCGTGAGGGCGTTTCGTTCAAGCGGCTCTCTTTAGCGAAAGCTCTACAGACGTTATCCCTCTCGACTGCTTCCAGACGCGCCTGTTGACTGATTCCTTTGGCGATGGCATCGGTTAATGCACACATCTTCCAGTAGAAACAACGATCGATTTTTTTTCGAACCGTCGGAAGAGAACGATCCCATCGTGTTAGAAAGCGATAATTTTAATCGTTGTTGAGAATCAGCGCTTACGTACTCACGGACAGTAATAAGAGAAGAAAAGAGGGGGGTTCACGCACACGCTTCCTTATTGGGGTCAGGTTCCCTTTTGTTCCGTTCTCCTGGAGGATTTTGCGCTTTAGAAGGGGGTTATATCGCGCGAAGTTTGCAGCTATGAACGCCGACCGGTCTGCGCTTTGGGGGAAACTAGCAGCCCTTCTTCCAAAACGACGGATCTACTAAGCTGGTCTACCACTAACCAAAAAATTTATCCGTTGAAGAAAGCGGCAAGAACTCCTTTTTGGATACGCGTTACTTGGATTCGCTATTTTGTTCTTTAACAGAGTTGGCAAACGATGATAAACAAACAGAAATACCAGCAGCGCCCAAGCATTCCTCCTCCTCCTCCTCGCCGGGTCTCCGGGATGCTGCAGAAATATATATGAGGAGGATGCACGGTGGCGGTCTCGCTACCAACGCTAGCAAACAGGATAGGTTCAATCCTTTTATTTAACCATTCCGATCCTCTTTGAAACGCCTTTGAAAGCGATATCTTGCCCCGATAAAGAGTTTACGAAATTTGTAAACTTTATCAAGAAACGTATGGGCGAACACGCCGGCGATTTTAGAAGCTTATAAAGCTTTGCAACAGAGCGGCGAATACGGGAGGAAGACGCATTTGAAAAAACCAATTACGAACTTAATTATCATGAAGTGGAACGAACGTTGGAAAAACTCCGCGCTTTTGTGCGTAAAGTTGACCACGGATCATCTCTCTCCTCACGATGCTGTAAAAGATCCCGCCGCTTCTACTAGCGTAGAACAATCGTTTATTACGCGACCCGTCAGCTCTTATTGCGTGTTAATTATCTTGTTCAGAAAGCTGTTGAGAGACCCCAAAGATAGATTTTTTTGGGAGATGAAACAGGGCGAACAGCGACGCGTGCAACCGGCGTCGCCCGCTCTGGAACAAGTCAGTTTTTTTTAGTCGAGCGAAAATGTCCCGTCTTTGCGCTGGCTTTAGAAAATGCTGTGGGTTAAAAAAAATGTTCGCGGAAAGCCATACAGCTATTGCTCCCGCCAATTTTTCACGGGTCCAAAAAACAATCGCTGGCTATGGAAGCGAGGTTTTCCGCTTACATCAACTGTCTGCTCGGTCAAAAAGATAAAGACGTATTCTTCTGAGGACCTACGGTGAGAACCAAGTTTATGGAACTATATAACTTTTGGGATCCTCAAGCTACACTACGACACTCCGTACTCGCTTTTTCTCCGCAGCCTGTACTAGTTTGATTGCGGAAAACGCTTCATACAGTGGTGATGATGATGATACGAATATTTATCAATTCTCCGTATGTTTTTACGTTTACGAACACTCAGCGTCGTGTACTACATCCTTCGAAGCAATCCCCGCGATGAAAGCTTCTCTTAGGATGCGCAGATTAGAGAACCTGGAGTATTAGACGAATTACTCCGAGGCGACGATAATAGACTTAACTACAGCGTGAACGTTTTATATGAAACAATATCTCATAACCGGTTATTATGTCTTCATGAACAAAGACGGTAGAGTGACGTATTATGATCAGAACCAGTTTTTGTGTTGCTGTTAACAGCGGTAATACATGCTTTCTAATGACAAAAAGAAGGGGGAGGGTATACACCTTGTTTAGGGGGGGAGGGAAAAAAATAGTGTGGGAAGGGGAAAATTCGGGCTCTCTGATTGGATGACGCTCTCCTTCTTTCTGATTGGATGATTTCCAGAGAAAAAAAGTATAAATTGCTGGCACCCTCGGGGCGGGTGGGTGGATTGGAATCGTTACAACTGAAAACATGTCTCTCCTCAAATGTTCAAGCAACAACAGATTTCTCTTTCGTTCGTTTTAAGGAGAAATATCTTCTAATAGGGAAAAGAACAAATTTATACAGCTTCTAGTATGTATTGAGGACAAAAGAACGAATTTATATAGCTTATAGCTTCCAGAAGAGAAGACAAAAGGTTTTCATAATTCCGTAAGGCCAAAGAGATATTAAGTCTGTTGGGACTAAAATAAGGCTCTTCGGGCAGACGTCAGTCTGTTTAGACTTAAATAAGGCCGTTCATACATACGTGGGTCTGTTTGGACTAAAAACTAAAATAAGGCTCTTCGGATAGACGTCAGTCTGTTTTGAACTAAAACACGGCCTTCAGAGATGCAAGGTCTGTTTGGACAAAAAAAAATGGCTATTCGGATATGCATTTGGTAAATTTTTCGACTTAAGGACGGCTCTTTGGACTCCTTCGGATGTTTAAAAATATCCATCTAGACAAACACGTTGTTAGAGAGAGAGAGAGAGAGAGAGAGAAAGAGCACGCAGGAGAGACCCAGCCCGACAAATGCAGACACATACTGAATTCGAGACTTTGAATTTATTATGGACATTCAAACAGAAGAAACTCGGCGAGGGGGAAAAAAAAGGCTACTCACGCTAGTTAAATAGCTGCGCATGATTAAAATGCAATGGTTTTTGGATGATAAAAGAGTCCTCTCACAGCCTCAACATGGCATTGGGCAGACACGCCTGCTCAGTCTTCATGCTCAAAAAGACTCTGGGTGGGAACGGAAAACTTCACATCTCCTATGGTCAGATCGATATCTTTATAACGCGCCTTACCCTCTTGACCCAGATAGGAATTCTTCTTCACGTCCACGATTAACAACGGATCCAACCGACTCCCGTCCAGGACGGAGTCGGCATTGCCCGGGACATAGAAAAAAACGTCTATCCAGTTTAGGAGGAAGGTTTGGGCTAGGAGACCGGGCCTTAACTCCCAGGTAGATCGTGGTGAACTTCTCATCGTCCCGGTTCGGAATCAACCTGTACACCTCTTTTTCGGAAAAACCGAAAGACTCGTGGAGGTTATCGACCTCTACCACGAAGCCCCGGTATGCCTCTTCGAAGGACAAGGCTACGAACAGATCATAGACCTTCAGCTCGCTACCAGCGTGCTCGTGCAGGGTGGGGATGAAGTCTATCCCCTCGCAGAAGGCGGTACGTCATAGCCGACGTACAAGAAATAATCTTCGTCGTTTCGATCGGTTGGAAAGAAGCCAAGACGAACCTCCATTCCATGTCGTGGGGTCTCCTGTCCGGAAATTTGGACTCGTTCAACAATATATCAAAATACGGTTTGTTCACGTCCCCAAAACTCCGCTTCGATCTCGGCTACGTTTTCCTCGGTGGCGACGAACGTAATGCACTCGAATTTACCGACTTGTTTCTAGTCATCCTCTGCGCCACGCCTATGCCGTCGCATTCCCAGTAATTCGTGTGTGGAAACCGGATTTGAAAATCCACGTCCTTGCGGTACTGCTTGAGTTCGGCGTTATCAGAGCAGTCGCTCAATCGAAAGTCCTCCATTTCCTTACTCACGTAAAAGGTAAAAGCATAATGCCTTTTTTGCTAAACGTCAGAGAACTGTTGATAGTATTTGTATAAATACAATGTCTCTTCCCGTGGCGCATTCCTTATGAAAAAAACACTCCCGTCTTAGACGGCACGTAATCTTTAGACAGGATGCACATGATGACGATGGCGAGGTGGCAATGGTCTATCTTCCCCCAGCCCAACTTTTATAGCAATCATAAGGGAAAAAAAGATTCTTGGAAGGAAAACTATAAACACGGATGGGGAAAAAACAAGGCTCGATGATGGATCACTCTCGCAAGAGCGCGTGCTCTGCATAGTTCTGCGCTCGCGCTATTACTTCCTCATATTGTCACGCGCTTCATAGTGACGAAGTCGCTGTTTGAGAACTTGATAGCCTCTGACTGATGATACAAAGTCGCGCACCATGTACGAAGACAAGTTCCTGTCTTATCAGCCACCAAGTAGCGAATAGGAGGAGTAGGAACGCTCGCACCTCCCACCTGGCGGCTTCGAATGCAGGCTCGAACCTGAACCACGACTCCTCAGCCTCCTTCAACCACCTGATGATGTCCGTTAAGTCGCAACCGGGATGACGACAAGGGTGCTGTTTTCTTGCTGGCAAGGAGTGTTGGGTTCGAACTTCCTCAGCTCCTCTTGGAGCTGTTTAATAACCTCCGATTTACAAAATCCGATTTCGTAAGTAGCGTAGAGAACCGCTTCTAAGTTCTGTATCCAAGACTCCGGTGAGCAACATTTTCAAGTTGAATTTTGTAAAACAGCTGGGTTCCCCTTCTGGCCGTCTTCTTTTCGAAAGGAGGAGACCGATAGTGAAGATCGGTCGCGAGTCGCGTTTTGTAACAAGCTCCATGGTGCAAGCGAAGAACAAAAGCAAGATCCTGCTTACGCGGCTCAGACTTTATTCAAAGAGAGAAAATGGGAAAAGGGGAAGGGACTTTATTTCTTCCTTAGAGTAACGCTTTTCCCCCCACCGGAACGAGGGAATTTTGTTTTCCCCTCCCTCCCGAACCTGCCTATAAAGTCCAAGGCAGTCCGAGGAGTGTCAAACCAGCCTGAGCCCAACTGACATGAGCCTAAAGCCAATACTGAAAGCAAGACAAAATCCTACGATGGACGCCGCTACGTTTGCTGCCGCAGGAACCCAGCACGATGAAGAAGAGCCGTTGCGGTTGACAGACGGACCTCCGGACACTCAGCACGTCGTGTGGGATGGAAGCGTATTGAATATTCGGGACAGGCCACCCGCTGACATCGATGACTTGCTCGATGGACCCGGCCCTCAAATCGAGGATTCCGAACTCGAGGAGCAAGTTTCTGGGCTCCTGGCAGAGGAGGACGATACCGCTGCAAAGAGGAGGGGCGGGCGTGGATGCTAAAGACGCGGTCCGATTCGACGACCTGCAGGATGCTGCCAAGGAAGAGAAGAACCGTTCGATTCGCTGAAGAAGACGACGCGGCTGAAGAAGAAGAAGAAGAAGAACTGGAGATTATCTTCCGAGACAGGAGTCATACGAGCCTTTGGTACTTCATCATCCACCAAAATATCCAAAACCTGAATCGCTACACCCTTTTTTTTCGATCGACTGAACACCGTCGTCTGGAGAAAGAAGAAGTACAGCTTTGCAGATGAGGTATTCGGCGAATGCCTAAAGGCGCCGAGCAGGAGGGCCATGATGAAACACTTGCTGGAGGCAATGGACAATAACTACGTGGGACCCGCAAGAAGTTGTTGGAGCGCTGATCGAGTACGGAGTGCCGATCCTTAGCATAGGCCTCTTGCGTTGCTGGGTAGCCATTATGGAAATCTTCAAAAACAACGAGAACCACTCCCTGGAGGCTATTAAGGATTGGATCCATAAAAACACTCCGCTAAACCTGAACATCCACGACGAGGCTTTCCGAGAGCTGAAGAACTATCGCCTGCTGCCAGAGTTCATGGTAACCCGGGACAAACTTACACCTCTGCTTCCTGCTCTGCGCCTCTCAAAGACGCCATAGTGACGGAGCGCTGGGAATGCCCGAACATGAACAGACAGACGCTGCTGATGGACTTGTTTTCGATGGCCGGCTGTACTACACGAGGCTGTTTGAACCAGACGGCCTGTACTATGGCGGCCTCAGCCTCTGGTCCCCGAAGCTCCTCTGTCATTCTCCGGAGGATAAAGGGCAATGCAGACCGGGCGCCAGCAGGGGGATAAAGCTGTTTCCGAAACGCCGAAGGCGAAGTGATCCCTGCACCGAGCGTAGACTACGGAGGGAGACTGGAACTGTTGCGATCTACTTCAACGAAGTCGAGTACCTGAAGGTGGTGGTTGCTGAGAAGGAGAAGCTCGAAAAGAAAAAAGAACAAGATCATCAAGAACCTCAGAGCGCAGGTGGACAATCAGATCGCGATTATTGACGATCTGATAGCTGCCGCGGACCTCAGAAAGCTGGCACGGAATCCACAGAGAGAGAGAGCGCTATGCCTTAATCGTACGGAAAAACAAGGATGTAAAATTCTTTTGATCATTTTCCGAACTTTTACGCTTTTGGTTGTTGTTGAAGGTGTGGGGTGGTTGCGTGCATCGTTGACGGCGTTGTATAATTTGTAAAATTGATAGATCAAAAACGTTTCTTTTTCTGTGGGTAGCTGCACCCAGTAGTTTCCTTCTTCGTCTCTGTCTGGCAACGTCATGTACCGAGCTACGGCGCTACTGAGAGCGAGAGCGATTCGTTGATGCTTTTCCAAGAATCCCCTCGTTTTAAAGATGTAAAAAAAAGAAAAACTGGGTAGGATTTCTACCGCGTAATATTTGTTCTTATTTGAGTATGATTGTTCTTTTATGATGTTGCTGCGTTGTACGACGGGCGTTGTTGTTGTTTTCTTCATTGTAAAATTCGTCTTATATCAACTAAGAAGATATAAATTATTGTGTCGATCGAACAAGAACCCGTTCTGGGGTAAAAGTAAAGTTGATTTGCAATAGTTGATAAAGCGGTTGAAAAAGCTCGTCTAAAGCACTACTACAGACATTGTGTTCATGGTATAACTCCGCAAAAGAAAATGACATTAATACAATTTCGGTTGCTTGTTTAGTCAATTAATTGGTTTCTCCAAAATGCTAACAAATGAAAAAATTGCTTTAAATTTGCTACTAAGGCCATAGATGAATCGCTATTGTTGTCTTTGCTGCTGATGTGTTGTACGCTGTCCCAATATTAGCGACTAATCTTACGTCTTTTCTGGCATTGTTAAAATATCGTTGCAAATCATTGCTTGCCTTTTTCTTAATAAACTTCTTTTATGGACATAACCTTGTTCTTTGCGTGGTTTTCCATTTGTCTTGTTTTGTTTTTCCCCTTCCCATTATATATATTTGGGGGGGGGGAGGAAATAGAGGTGGGAGAGGGAAAAAAAAAAAGCTAATAAATAGGAGCCTGTTTGTATTCCGGCTCATTTCCTTTACGTTTTTTTACGCCTTCTTTCAGAGGCACGTAATTACATGCACCGATATCGTTTCGCATAGCCTCGAAAGCACTGACGAAAAAGGCAATCACCATATCATCGAAGGAGAGGTCCGAGTGGAGGGTAGCGGGAGAAGCGGCAGCGGCACTAGCGCTTTTTACGGGGATCCTTTCCGTTAAATTTACCGGTGGAAGCGTCGTATCGAAAGCGCGAGAGGTACCGGCAAAACAGCTGGGGTAGGGTGGCTGAGACTTTGTGGTAGCTTTCCAGACTCACTGGAAAAGTAAAGATCCGAAGTAAAGTTTAAAACGCCGTTGGTTCAAATAATAAGCGACCCTAGTCACTATGCTTGCTTTGTTAGGCTTAGTTGAAACCCCGGAATGTTGTTGTTGTTTCCCTCCCAAAGACCTTTTTTGTGCGGCACAAAGGAGGTAGGGAGAATTGCTATAATACATAAACAATCGCCCCTCGCGCACAATTTTTGCAAGCTCGGGTCTTTTTTGCACCTTAGCGATTAGCCTGTTAACCGTTTGAACCAACGAGTCGGCGCTCGGGTTCTTCTCCAGGAGAAGATAATACCTAGCCGGGTGATTCGCCACTCTTGTCGCTTTGCCGCAAAAGCCCGGTGGGTACGTGCCTATGTTTTTTCGAGCTTAGATATATGGAAGGCGATCAAGTCGCGATTTTGAAGTAACCTTGCCAAGCAACTCGGGGCTGACGCGGTAATGCTCGATGCTCAATAGCACGAGCTGTTTGGCGTGGTGAACAAAATCAGAATAGGGGTATAAACGGTTGGGGCGACCGAGACAGGCTATTCCTATGCCGCTCGAGCCCCTTCTATGCTACCTCCGTAGGCCGGATCGACGTAAATGAATATATTGTCTACTAGACATTCTGAAGCCTGGCCGGACCAGTTCCAAAAAGTTCAGATTGTTGATGAATTCGGTGGTAAAAACGCAACCCTCTGCCAGAGTCAGCGCCGGTCCGGAAAAACTGGAGTACCACTTGTAGATGTTGCTTACTGTCTTGTCGGCGGCCAGCACGGACTTTGTTAAATTAACAAAGTCAAACGCTCGGGATTTTCCAACCCTCGTTCTTCGTAACACTGGGTTTTGGGTCGCCGGTTATTATCCCGGTCAAAATTTTATTGGTCTGACCCTGACTAACGTGCTGCGGTTCGAGCAAACATCTGCAAGGGCAAGGGATACCGTCCTCAATGAAACGGGCGTGGTGTTGAGCGGCGCAGTTAAACGTGAGCATGAAAAAGTTGTAATCCATCTGGGGATCTAAACACAGGCGCGTCTTCAATTCAACTACCCGTCTCACCGGCTCGGACGGAATCGGCGAGCAGATTAGTAGCATTTTAACCACGCGAAGTTCGATGTGAGGCATCAAGGCGTTTAAAGAAGCATAGTTGTAAGTGAGCCATTCGTCCATGACCAAGAAATGATAGGTGAAACCGCGAATATTTTTGGCCATGTGCGCGGACTTACTTTCTAGTTTGGTGTTGTTTTTAGCGCCGCTGTTTAAAAATTGTAATGATCTTGTAATGTTTTAAAAAAGATACTTTGACAGCGAAATTAACTCTGCAGTTTTCACACATCTGTAACTTCGTTTGTAGTCTAGAGTCGTGTAAGATCCAGTCTGCGTAATCGTAGACGTATCTCCCGAAAGCCGTGCACGTACCCTCCACGTTGGAGTAATAGCTATCTGACAGCCCGGTTGACTGAGCAATAGCGCCGCCACTATCAAAGCGGCCGTGGTGGTTTTGCCCGTGCGTCTGGGGATGATGAAAAAGGTTTGACGTTTTACGAAGATATTTTTCCACATTTGCCGGCCTGCGGGTTCATGTAAGGGAACCCCTATGTAATCCGCGGCCGATTCCAGTCCAATATTCCAAGGTATACCCTCTATGTTCAAGATTGAATGTAACATTCGACGATCATAGTATTCTGAAACGTGTACAAGACGCCTTTGACCTTCGTCGTGGTGGTGGATCTATAAGTGCTCATAGCGTACACCAGACGAATAAAGTCCATCGCTTTTTGCAAAGCAGAGAGGACTATGAACCGCCGGATGTATTGCGCCACGCTGTTGCTACCACCACCAACCGCTTTCTGGTCCCTTTTGATTCTCTTACGTTTCGGTTCCTCTTCTTCTTCCTCCTCTTTGTAAACCTCTACTGCTCTCCTCCTTAACTGGAACTCTAAGGATAAATACGGGAATCATGGCAACAACAATAGCCTCTGATCGAGAACAGCTGGCGCAGTCTTCTGCAGTTCTTAAATAGATATAGTCCATACTGGTTTAAACTGTCCACCGATTGATCTTTGCGTAAATTTCGTGATTTGGTAGCGAACGACAGCCAGGGCCGCTTACGACATTTTTTTTTGGCTTTACCTAATCCCGTTACGTTACGAAGAGATTGTTATTACCGGAGAAGGACGGTTTGGTACCTGGGTAAATTAGCACCCGATTCCACATTAATATATGCCGTGTTTTGTTTTTACTTTTACCCATCGACTTTTTTGAAAACAACTCTATAGTCAGTGAACGTAATAATCAAAGATGTATTGCACCTGAGTCACTGTTTTTACATGGATAACGACGAGACGAGCAGCAACTGCTCTAGAAACTGGCTAACTCGTCGTCTTCATCCATGGAAAGCGATCGTGTTACTAACGCAAGGAAGGACTATGAAGTTACTAAAAGACTCTGTTTAATCACCTGATTTATTACTTTCAACACCAACCGCGGTCATCGCCGCCAGCAAACCTCCTCGCCACCACCACCAAACCATAGAACGCACGTCAGAGTCTCGCGAACGAACGCGCTGCGACTCCTTCGTACATACAATACTTCAAAGACGTAGGGCCCAAGCACACAAGAATCACTTTACAACGGATAGCAACACCAACAACAGAGCGCTTCGTGGCAAAAACGTTCGCTTTATTTTCGCAGCAAAAGAAACGGTTGTGAACAGGTGGATGCGGAGATACAAAGGGGTTATTTACAACAACAGCAACACCAATACTAACAATAGAGAAGTAACAAGCACTTACGAAATAATTATCAACGACACAAACGTTTGTTTTGCTTATCTTTGCTAGTAGAACATCAAGGGGGTAACGTCTTGTCTGGCCAACGATTCTACAACAGTGGAAAACGGATCCTCCAAAGTTTGGCCAGAAACCTTTGTCCTTACACAGTATCCTACAACGAAGCGTTCAAAAACCGGCAGCCTCTCAAGAATATTTTTACTATCGCTATAGGCGGCAGTCACCATCACCCCCAGCCAACAAACTAGCATTGTTAAACGAAATGGGCTTTGGTAGCATAGAACGGGTAAAAGATACGTGTAATATTGTTAAGAACGTCGTAGTACATGTCTCTGTTATTTCTGCAAAGGAAGAAGAAGAAGAAGATGTACAAGAAATAGTAATAATGAACTGTTAAACACAACATTCGTTCAAAAACGTCTTAAATTTCCTTTAGTGACGGCTTCTTTGTACAAGAGGGCTCGAGAGCCTACAGAGCGCTACGTTATCAATGTCAACTATGTCGGAGGGGTAACCACGTTCCTTTGCTCGACCAGCAGCATTCTCAAGGGTCTGGGTGAACCCGCCGGCGGAGGGTCGTTCGTAGCCGCGCAAAACGTGTACGTAAGCAACGTGTGCACCTTGAACCAAAATGTTCATATGGCCCTGCTGAACGAGGAGGAAGGCGACGAGGAGAATAAGAACACCATTAAAATGTCCAACTTTCCGGCCAGAGAAGGTTTTTATAACCGTTTTAATACTATTCAGTTCAAAACCAATCTGAACACTTTACAAAATAAAGGGCCGTGAGCTGCGGTACTTGTTGAATAAGATCGACGAACGTTACTTCCCAACGTCCGGGCCTAGACAAAGCTTTACGTAAGCTTAAGGCCGATTCGATGAAGCCAGGCCGAAGCTTCGGAAAGGATAGTCAACGTAATATTCTTGTTCGCGTACTTGGCGCAGGATCGCAAAGTTCTACGGTTTCTTTTCCAAAACTGCGTGTGTAGCCGAGTCTTGACCGCCGGATCGGGATCTTTCAATCAATTTTAAATTTTCCTGGATGAAAGGAAACATGCATCTCGGTCGGGCTGAGAATCTGAAGACGTTGCGTCCCCTTTTAGTTCGCTGCCCACGGCTCTACGAACTCGCGCCCCACGATGCCCACTGTTCTTCTGTCACCAAAGATTCTAACAGTTGGAACTGAGGCAATAGTTACTACATTTTGCTAATTGCTGCCTCTGTTTTCTGTCGCGTTTTTTCAGTCTGCTTAACCGACCGCGTTGGCCGGCGAAGGTTTACTGCATCATGCTCCAAGTAGTGATGGCGAAACAAGCCGAATGATCTTGTATTCGTTGTCGAAGCCTTCAAAAATCTCGGTGCTCATTTTCACCAGGGGGATTTTCCTGGTCCGCGTTTGAAGCGCGCGAAGGAAGAAACCACATGCAGAGATCCACCACCAATTCTTCCAATCTTGGAAGCATACGATAGTTTCTTCCTATAATATACTCATCTCTGTGTATATCTCTGTGCTGCATCTCAATGTATTCGTTTAACGTAAGCCATGCACGAACGGATTCTACAGCTATGGGTTGAGGATATCTGCTTTCCGATAGTCTCTTCGTAGAAATCCAGATAGTTTACGATCTGCAGGATTCCTTCAGTATAGGAGACTCTAACAGCATAAAAGGGCAGCAGCGTACTATGTTCCTCTTCCGCACGACATAACGTCGCAAACTCAGTTTCGGATTTCTTGTCGAA
This sequence comes from Conus ventricosus, assembly GCA_018398815.1. Classification (NCBI taxonomy): domain Eukaryota; kingdom Metazoa; phylum Mollusca; class Gastropoda; order Neogastropoda; family Conidae; genus Conus; species Conus ventricosus. Next base: position 93,094,300 of record CM031610.1, read on the forward strand.
TTGGAAAATCTTGGGCTCTACACTCGCTATCATCTTCCTTGCAAGTAGTCCTCCTTCTGTCTTTCACAGATCGTCTGGCAGAGAATCGCAGTAACTGTAGCTCGCAATCCATTATAATCAGTGTCAGAGGGAGCACATGAGTATCAAAGGGGGGGGGAAAAAAAGAGGGGGAAGGGGAAAGGGAAAGTGCGGTGCTTAGTTAGTTGCCCCCGTCTGTTGAGAACACCCTTGGCAGCAGAAGGCCTTTGAGGACACCTTCCAGCAGGAGGGGAACAAAATCCACACCAAGCATACTCAGACAACTTGTGACGAAAAAAATATTTCCTGGATTGCATCCTCCGCATTCTGTCGCGCGTTCTGATTCTGCATAAAACCGGGCCGCTCTGCCGGCGAAGGAGTTCCTTGACGTCATACTGGTCCCGGAAACGCTTGCTCAGAATCCTTTGAAATTCCTCGTCGAAGCCTTCATAAACCCCGACGGTCATTTTCGTCAGTTCCTGTTCTTTACTACAAGCAGCCTGCCAAGGAGAAAACCACCTGTTCAGATCCGAGACGAGTTCTTCCAAGCTTGGAAGTTTGTTATAGTTTTTTCCCCACAATGTATAAAGACTCGTTTTTGTCGCTCACGGTAATGTATTCGTGTAATTTAAAGCCAGCAACGAACGTTTTCTATGGCTATCGGTTGAGGAAGTCTGTCCATAACCCTAGCATCTTTTGTAGAAGTCCTCGTATTTTGCGATCCTGAGTCCCTCTCTCGGAGTATACGAGACTCTAACGGCATAAAAGGTGTTGTTTTGTTGTGTTCATCTTCCGCACGACAAAGCGCCACAAACTCGGTTTCGGATTTCTTGTTAAACAGAATGCCGGCGTGTGTGCTGCTCCTCGAAACTCCCTCCATGGCTTGTTAGCTTGCAGTCCCTTTCGTAACCTCCCGTCGAGCCAAATCCGCCGACACCGCGTTCAGTGTTTGCCAGATGGTTTGGCAGAGAATCGCAGTATGTAACTTCGTCTCTTCTAAAGGTAGAAATACGATCTGAGCCGCTCTTATGCCCCTGCGAACGCGAAGTGGCTTGGAACTGGGGTTGTGAAGCCTGAGTAAAATCTCTCCCCTGTAATCAGCGTCGATAATGCCTGTTCGTACGACTAAACCCGCGATGCGCTCGAAACTGGACCTGGCATCCACGAGTCCCCATATTTGTTTAAGATGGCTATGGTTACTCCCGTTCGAACGTGCACAGTCTCTCCTGGCAGAACTTCTCTCGATTCGTAAATGTGCAATCGAAGCCTGCGGGAATCTGGGGTTTGCTTCTTTGGATAAAAGCGGTTATCCTCGACGGCAAAAACGACCTCGCAACCCATTATATCTAGGTTGTGAAAAGAGCGGGGGGGCAGGGAAAACCTTTTCTACCTCTTTTATAATTTTCTTTGGGGAAGGGGGAAAGAAAAATATCTAATAAAAAGGCCGGGAAGGGTAGGGAAAAAGATTTTGGACCGCCTTGCTGGCCGAGGGGAAACCTCCCCCCATGAGAACTTTCAAGGCTAATTTTTCTGAATCTCGAGATCTCGTTCAGACAGTAAACGTGTTCAAGGCGTTGGAATGCGATACGATCCGAGTAAGCGTAACTTCTGAAAACGTCGTATTCTATGGCGCGAATCCGTTACAAATTGGCGCGTGTCGAATAGTGCTAGGCGAAGAACTGGATTTCATCAACGTGGCGGAAGAGCTTGTGGTTCGCAGATGAACGCGAGTCAGTTTCTACAAAGCATAATATGTAAAGATATCGAGCGGTTTTTAAAGGAATACAAAGGCGGAGATTTTTGTATCTTTGAATTTCGACAGAGACGGCATTAAATCGATCGTACGATGTCCCTTGGTTTACCACGAGGTAACCGAATACGATTTTCAGTTTCCTATAGCCGCTAGGATCGTAAATAGAATTAGACCGTATTCTATACGCGTTACAAAGTATAACAAAATGGAGAGTTCAGACGTATGTATCGAGTGGCGGGACGACGATAACTTGTTGGTGAAGGGTGGAGATTCTCACAGCGTACAAGGAACCTTTACCATAGAAGGGGAGGCAGGAAAGATAAAGGATGAGACTACCGTACTGGGAGTATATTCCGTTCAGGCGTTGTACAAAATTCTTGAAAGTATAAAACTGTTCGCATACAAAATTGCTGTTGAGATCAACGCTTATAAGGGTCTATTTATTCGAGTGGGCAAGCGCTCCGATCCTCGTTTGAAGGGTTTTAATAGCGCCGCGTATTGTCGGAGACATTTTGTGTGAATAATAAACAAACAAAAAAAAAACTAGCGCGCGCGCGTCTGTATGTGTGAGTGAGTGCATCTTTTTTTCCCCCTTCCGTTGGGAAAAAAATGGAACCATTTCCCCCCTGTCTCTTGTATATAAACCTGCCCCAATGGAAGACAAATTTTACGTACTATCCTCCTCCTTGTTATTGGGGCCGTCTTCATCGTCATAGTCGTCATATACGGAACTCGTAATAAAATCTAAATTTTCCATCGCGACTGCCTCGGTTTTCATCCATCTGATCTCGTCGGTTAACTATTTTATCCACGTACTTGTCCGGGAAATTTTATTGCACGTTCGATCCGGTCTTCAGCGATCGGTGAAGTCTTTTTCCTTTTTTGGAATAATCGCGCATATAGCGCGTTTGGCTTTTAGCGGCTTCCGTTTGACAATCGAAGATTTCAGACCCTATCTTTAGTGCCAGTTGAGCGTTATACAATCGCTGTCGCTCTTCATATACTTTTTTCGCATAATTTACGATTCCGGATCGTCATTAAAGGATAGCGATTCGCACAATCGCGTAACATTGCTTTATTCGTTCTAACTTAATTAGTAATTCAGGTAACGTTTTTGCTTCTTTGTCTTCTTCTTCTTTCTTTTTATCATCCGTCTTAATATTTGTGGTAACGACGGTTTCTTCTTGGAGCTTCCGAACAGCCGCGAAAAAATAAATTCTGAAATACAAATGGACGACTTTCGTCCGTTGCCGACGACTGGGACATGGCAAGATATCTTGTAAGAAACGATTGGGAAGGTCTGTATCAACCGAGTTGGAAACGGTTCCTTTTCGAGGGGATGTAGGAGAGTATCTAATAGACAACACCTTTAGATCGGAGCAAATTTATTCAAATAAGAGTAGGTTGGAGAAAAATCAAAGCTACTACTTTGGATGGCTTCGAAGAGAATGTTCCTCGGGTTTTAAACGAAATGCTCTGTTTACCCCGTGAGAGCGGATCCTTGTTCTTACACGAGTCCTTTTACTTAAATTATTTCCAACAAACCAGAAACCAGCTAAGACCCCGAGCGGAGTCAGTGAAAGAAAATCTTCTAAGTTGGATTACTCCGAGCAGTAAAAAATGGTACCCGAAACAATTTTGGGTCGCTCTTAGCAAATCCGTTCCGATCGACGAGCATTTAGAAGAAAAGGCTACACTCGCTTTTATCGTTCGGTAAAGACGTTGACGGTGACGTAAAACCGTTACGACTTTCTCGTAAACAGATGATTCCTAGCCAATGCAATTATCAAGGAGATGTAGGAGAAAGGCAGTTAACGAACCTACAATCCCAACTTCGCCGGCCGGGGTTTGTTGTACATTACGGCACCCAAATTGTGGTTAAAAGAATGTCCTTTTCTTTCTGCAACGCCCGACGCTTTGATTCTGGATAAAACCATAGAAAATATAGAGGAGCTCGCCAGAATTGGAAAGGTTTTCCGTAATAATCCCCACACGGCGCGGTTCACGGACTTGTTCCTGAGAAACCCCGAAAATGAAAATCAGAGGGTGTTGCGAATGTAAGACGAGCGTCATTTTAAAACCGCCGGCCAGGAAAAAGGGCGCAGAAGGTAGCGTGTTGAAACGTTATGAAATCTCTACGGGCGAAGAACTGGGTACAATCGTTAACGCACGGTAAAAAGATATTGGAGGCGCACAAAAAGTATGATATGAACCATCAACTCATCAAACGCGAAGCCGATCTGGGATTTATGCGTTTTTTTGAGGAATACGCTACTCTTGACATATGTTTTTAATAAATGGAAAGAAGTCGGGGAGACGATTCGTGGAGAAAATTACAGTTATTACCGCTACCCGAATGTAAAAGATGCTAAATACTGGCTCAATTTCCACAAGTGCGGGGTCTCTCTCGGTAACCAGTGTATTGCCGAGATGTTATGCACGGCTTCGACGCTCGAGAAATACGGGCTTTCTCTACCGCCTCGCATAACCTTCGTCGCCGCGTTAGTTTTATTTAAACGGCTCCCATACCGAAGAAAAATCCGCATCCAACCCCTTCCGTCATCATAGAGTGTATTTATTTCCGTTTCCAGAAGGTACGTAGAAAAATTCCTCAACTATATTAAAACCAAAACGGAGACGCAAGCTCGACTGATTTACGAGGCTTTGGGTACCGATAGTGGCACTATCGAAATGGTAATAAGAGTCTTTGCTCTTTTCTAACACCTCCAGGAAAAACCGCAATCTATAGGCCTTTAAAAACCAAAGCCGGGGTTCGTACAACACCTAACCAGAACCCAGGATAAAAGAAGGATCGTGATCAACACCCAAAGGAATCCCCGCCTCAAAATTTTTTTCGTAATACCGCCTTAGATCCTCCGAAGAGAGGCAATAAGGACCCCTGCCGCTTTCGATAGTGGCACTATACCCTCTACTCTATAACAAGAAGTGCCGTTTATTGCTGGTAATAACATTTGCCATTCTTTACCTTCGAACGGTTTGTACGATCAGGTCGCCCTAAATCGAAAAACGTTTCGGTTTTTCCCTCTGCGTCCGCTGGTAGTTTTAAAACGGCTTGTATGATCAGATCGTCCAAATCGGGGTCGATGACGTGCCGCTTTTTCCCCGTCCTTCTTCTCTTTTACGGGATCGGTACCCAAAGCCTCGTAAATCAGTCGAGCTTGCGTCTCCGTTTTGGTTTTAATATAGTTTTAGGAAATTTTTTTACGTACTTCTGGAAACGGAATAAATACACTCTATGATGACGGAAGGGGTTGGATGGGGGATTTTCTTCTCGGGATAGAGCCGTTTAAAATAAAACTAACGCGGCGACGAAGGGTTTTGCGAGGCGGTAGAGAAAGCCCCTATTTTTCGAGCGTCGAAACCGTGCATAACATCTCGGCAATACCTGGTTACCGAGAGAGACCCCGCACTTTGTGGAAATTGAGCCAGTAAATTTTGCATCTTTTACATTCGGGTAGCGGTAATAACTGTAATTTTCTCCACAAAACGTCCCCCCCGACTTCTTTTCCCTTTTTTAAAACTAAGTCAAGAGTAGCGAAATTTCCCCAAAAAAACGCATAAATCCCCGATCCTTCCCGTTGATGAGTTTATGGTTCATTCAACTTTTTGGCGCCCCCAAAAATCTTTTTAAAAAGGGGGGGGGCGTTTAAAATGTACCCATTTTTCGCCCGTAAGATTCCTAACTTTCAACACCTACCTTTTGCGTCCTTAATTTCCCCCCGCGGTTTTTAAAAAAAGACGCTCGTCTTACCCTTTGCAACACCCCTGAATTTTTTATTTTCTGGTTTTTCAGGCCAAGTTTCCGGGAACCGCGCCGTGTGGGATTATTTTCGGAAAAACCCTTTTCCCCCTTCCCGGCGAGCTCCTCTAAATTTTCTATGGTTTTATTTCCCGAAAACAAAAACGTCGGGCGTTTTCAGAAAGAAAAGGACAATTTTTTTAAACCCCAAATTTTGGGGCCGGGAAAGTCCCAAAAAACCCCCGGGCCCCGGGGAATTTTGGGGGTTTTAGGGCGTTAACTGCCTTTTTTCCTACATCTCCTTGAAAAATTGCATTGGCTAGGAAACATCTGTTTAAAGGAAAAATCGTAAAAGGTTTTAAAGTCACCGCCAAAAGTCTTTTCCGAACAAAAAGCGAGGAAGCCTTTTTCTTAAATGCCGTCGAACGAACCCGGGTTTGCTAAGAGCGAAACCCCAAAAATTTTTTCGGGGACCATTTTTTTCTGCTCGGATTTAAACCCCAAATTGAAGATTTTCGGCACTGACTCCGCTCGGGGTCCTTTGCTGGTTTTTTGGTTTTTTTGGAAATAATTTAAGTAAAGGGCTCGGGTAAGAACAAGGATCCGCTCTCACGTGTAAACAAGAGCATTTCGTTAGAACCGAGGAACATTCTCTTCGAAGCCATCCAAAAGTAGTAGCTTTGATTTTTCTCCAACCTACTCTTATTTGAATAAATTTGCTCCGATCTAAAGGTGTTGTCTATTAGATACTCTCCTACATCCCCTCGAAAAGGAACCGTTTCCAACATCGGTTGATACAGACCTTCCCAAATCGTTTTCTAACAAGATATCTTGCCATGTCCCAGTCGTCGGCAACGGACGAAAGTCGTCCATTTGTATTTCAGAATATTTTTTCGCGGCTGTTCGGAAGCTCCAAGAAGAAACCCGTCGTTACCACAAATATTAAGACGGATGATAAAAAGAAAGAAGAAGAAGACAAAGAAGCAAAAACGTTACCTGAATTACTAATTAAGTTAGAAACGAATAAAGCAATGTTACGCGATTGTGCGAATCGCTATCCTTTAATGACGATCCGGAATCGTAAATTATGCGAAAAGTATATGAGAGCGACAGCGATTGTATAACGCTCAACTGGCACTAAAGATAGGGTCTGAAATCTTCGATTGTCAAACGGAAGCCGCTAAAAGCCAAACGCGCTATATGCGCGATTATTCCAAAAAAGGAAAAAGACTTCACCGATCGCTGAAGACCGGATCGAACGTGCAATACAATCCGGACAAGTACGTGGATAAAATAGTTAACCGACGAGATCAGATGGATGAAAACCGAGCAGTCGCGATGGAAAATTTAGATTTTATTACGAGTTCCGTATATGACGACTATGACGATGAAGACGGCGCCAATAACAAGGAGGAGGATAGTACGTAAAATTTGTCTTCCATTGGGGCAGGTTTATATACAAGAGACAGGGGGGAAATGGTTCCATTTTTTTCCCAACGGAAGGGGGAAAAAAGATGCACTCACTCACACATACAGACGCGCGCGCTAGTTTTTTTTGTTTGTTTATTATTCACACAAAATCGTCTCCGACAATACGCGGCGCTATTATAACCTTCAAACGAGGATCGGAGCGCTTGCCCACTTACGAAAAATTGTT
>CM031610.1:93111864-93114364 GCA_018398815.1 Conus ventricosus
GATCAGAGAAATAGCAGGACACACACTGCCCAACAGACAAGGACTGGGGGTGACCAAAACTGAATGGTGGTCAAAGGCCAAAGTAAAGGCCAAAAGAGACATGAGGATTCAGGAGATGAAAAAGAAGAAGACCAAAAAAGACTCCAAAAAGCAGTCCAGCAGAGCCAGCAAGGGCAATGGACAACGTGGGAGAATGCACTCCAAAGAAGGCACACCTAGAATGGCATCTGCCCTCAAATGCAAACCTGGTGAAGTGGGGAAAAACAGACGATGCTGCATGCCCCCTCTGCCATGAAAAACAAACCGTGGAGCATGTCTTAAGCTCATGTAAAGTAGCCCTGGCTCAAGGAAGGTACACATGAAGGCACAACCAAGCGCTCAAAGAGATTGTACGAGTAGTCTGGGCTAGTACCAACACCACAAAAGGGAAAATTAGGACTCCAAAAGCACCCGCAACATTCTTCACGGCAGGAGACAGCAAATCATGGCCAAGAACAACAGTTCCACTCGGAACATGCAGGCAGAGTCTGCTGGACGGAGCAGATGACTGGGAGTGCACTGAAGACCTCCCAGAATGGAAGAGTCACCCAAGATCATCAGCAAGAGTGGCACGAGACCAGACATAGTAGTCCACACTCAGTCAACCAAGCAGCTGGTCATGATCGAGCAAACGGTGCCATATGAGAACAGAATGGAGGCAGCTCAAATCTACAAGACTGAAAAATATGCTGAGGAGAGAAGGCTATCAGGTCAAAGTCCTCACTGCAGAAATTGGAGCTAGGAGGTTTGTAGGAACGTCTGCACACAGCCTCATGAAACAGCTCTCAGTTGCAGGGAGGGAAAAAACCAGAGCCCTGAAAGCAATGGCAGAAGTGGCAGAGAGGAGTTCAAACTGGATCTGGTCAAGGAGGAACAAAAGTGAACTTCATAAGGCTTAACTTTCCTACATATATCAGGTGTCCCAGTGGCTCAGTGGTTAGAGTGCGAATCATTAAGTGGAACATGAGCATTCCAGAGGGTCATGGGTTAGAATCCCGGCCATGGCTCGTCCCAAGATGGGAAGAAAGGGGACAGCAGAGAGACATCCGGAGTCATGAACCGGGTGTGGCCCAACCCCCCTAGAGTGTCAGGAGATAAGGGCCGAAACACTTGCTTGAAGGGGGCTTCTCTTCTGAGGACTCTCTGCTGCCACGCTCTCCACGAGTTTCTTTCTACTGCATAGATCTACTATCAACACAGCAATCAACCCATCAAATACCAAATATTCATAGAGCTGTTATCAGCACAGCTATCAATCCAACAAACATAAAACGTGCATAAAGCTCCTTTCAACTGTTTTACACAAAAAAACTACTATTGGTGTAATTCTCAAGAACAACAACAACAAGAAGAACAAGTAAGCGTATCCTCTACAAAGATTTCGCACCAAATTTGAAGTTGTGTAAAAGCTGAGGGGGTGGATTGTGTGGAGACATTCATTTCATTTTCACCTGCCATCACAGAGCAGAGGCTTCTTCTTCCAGTAGTAATCACATGATCTTGCATTAACTACAGTATTTAAAAATAATAATAATCACTTGTAAACAATACAAGAATTGACACAGATTCATGCTCTGGGTCGATGACAGTCTCTTGATTTTTTTTCAGTTTGTTATATTCATCCTGTTTTCACTAAACATGTGTACAAAATACAGTGAAACCCTGTTGATAAAGAGCTCTGAACACATCAATCAACCCATCGAAAACAACCCACAAATAGTCACCAAAAACGTTTAAAAGTGTCCAACATGGCCACTGTGCAGGACAGAGTTGAAAACACTCCATCAGATCCACCTCCACTGCCTACACAAAACCATGGGTCTCCCCTCATAGGACAGGTCTGAAACAAAACTCTCATAACAACCCAGGCTAGAGTATCGATCCTTTGCTGTGTCACTTTGAAAATTGTAACAAGATCATCTTGAACGTAAAATGACAATTAATATCGAAGAAATAAATCCACGTCGCCCATGTGTCTACTCTTTGACCAGAAACGAAACATCATGCCTCGCTATCTCTTCATATTGTCCCAGGTGTAGGATGTTTTTCCCATCCTTGAATCATGCAGTCTTGTACACAATCTTAATAGGTGTCAAATTGTTGATGATAAACAATCGCAACTTCAATTTGCCCCAAGTGTATGGTGGTTTTCGCCTACTTGAATCACACTGTCTTGCAGACAGTCTTAGTAAATGTCAAATTGTTGGTGATAAACAATAGCAAAGAAACATGAATAACGCTCTTGTAACTGTTCAATGTACACTTGAACAACAACAAATATCTTTTAAAAATAATGTAAGCTGTTGGGATGAAGAAACCTTTGACAATACATTCCCACTCTCTCCCCACACCCACACCCCAAAAAAGGTACGAGAAAAAAGGGTAAAGAAGAAAAAAGAATCCCAGATGACAGCATTGCAAGCCGCAAACAAAACAACAAAACACTAGGTGCACGCAAGCA
>CM031610.1:93119364-93121864 GCA_018398815.1 Conus ventricosus
CGAGGAAAGCCTTGTCTCTTGCAGCATGGCGATGTGGATGTTGAACCTCATCATGTCGTGGTCGATGATGACTGTTTTCCTGCGGTCGTCAACTTGCTGGAGGTCGTCAGAAAGACCCATCGTTCTGACGTTCTGGGCTGCCAACTGCAAGGCTGGAAGTTTTTTGTGCCTGGTGTAGGGTTTACGGTCTGCTCTTCATTCTTCTCCCGGAGCTCCAAGCACTCATTGAAGCAGGCAGACTGTGGCGGGTTAGCACTTCACTAGCTGGGAGCTGCCCATCTTGAGGCGGGTGGTAGCTGACCAGTGGGACACAATGATCCCTCCCACGATTGGACACAACCCGTAGCAAACCCTAGCTTACGCCAATACGCTCTGGGCTTATAACTCGCAACTGTTGTCTCCCGTATTGTTTCTGTCGCAGGATGGCGACACTGGAGTGACCTCTCCAGGACACAAGCCTGGGCGAAGTGTGTGGAGATCCTTGGGTGCACAATCGCCAGAATCTCCCTCTCAGCCTTGCTGATGGGATCCAGTGGAAAGGACAAGCTAGTGCACCGAGGTATCAGCGCAGCTGGAAGGTAACATGGTGGGTCGACCAACTGTTCTAGGAATTCCACTCCAGATTTTCTTTCTGGGTTTACTCCCTTAGCCATTGTCTCTCTCTCAAGACAATCACTGGGCAGTGAAACTATTTGTCCCATAGTTGAGAGTCTGGTTTGTGGGCACCAGGGCGTATCCACAAACTGGTGGGCCTGCATGCCACACGTCTGGGGGCCAGACCTCTTCCGAGTCCCTTGTTGATAAATTGTCTATAGACATTTCACTTAGTTTGCAAGGAAAAGCCAAAAGCAAAGAGACAGAGATCATGAAAACTATGTACAGCCCCGGTAATATGGACATGTCAACTTTCTTTAAATTATTTGATGAACTGAATAAAACCATTGATATTATATTCATCAGATATACAGGCCTCACACATTATAAAGCAATGTGTGGCATCATGAACCAGCACTCTGTCATCGACACAGGCCTCGTGCATTCCATCAACATAACAGTGTCAGGCTTTGACACGGGTGTGGTGAAAGACTATGTTGGCACTTTGACTGATCGGCAAGTTCAGAGACGGTTGAGAGATAAGCACATAAACTTAGCATTCTGAAAGATCGTGCTTCATCTGTCAGATGACGTGGGTGTGTTACTGTGCGAATCAGATGACATTGTTTTAGAGTTCGCCTACGATCCGAGTTCTGAAGACGACTGTCTGTTCTGGTTTGTCAAGCAGGAACACAAGAACAAGCCATCCAAAGAACGAGTTAAACTCTCCCACCTGCGGAAAGGAAGACGTGTCAGCAACACACAACACACAGAGACGCAAGCACGTGCTCTACGGTGGTTGCACGCTCTCCTCGGCTTGGTCCAATTCTACCTGGGGTTAATGTCCTCGCTGAACGGATCGTGCACACATGTCAGAGACAGTTTGTCGTTCACGACTTTGTCATGTAATGTTTAAAAAAGAAATGCAATGCTGTGGTGTCCATGTCAATGATATCATGTCGCGGTTTGTCAATGGACATCGCGCCGACTCGCTAAAGGAGCTGTACAGCTTAATAGCAATAAATTCGTTCGTCCGTCCGTCCGTCTGTCCGTTCGTTCGTTCTCTCTCTTTCTATCTCTCTCTCTTCTCTCTCTCTTCTCTCCTCTCTTCTCTCCTCTCTCTCTCTCTCTCTCTCTCCTCCTCGTCTCTCTCTCCTCTCTCTCTCTCTCTCTCTTACACACCACACACACACCACACACACACACACACACACACACACACACGCACACACACGCACACACACGCACACACATGTCACACACACACACCACACACACACACACACACACACACACACACACACACACACACAACACACACACAGCACACACACCACACACACGCACACACACGCACACACATGTCACACACACACACACACACACACACACACACACACACACACAACACACACACACACACACACACACACACACAGCACACACACATACACACACACACACACACACACACACTATCACACTGTCACACTGGGCACAAATGCATGCACGCACTCAGGTCAGCATTCACTCCGTGCACACGCAGTCTCTCCAAACAACCAGAAGGCGCACTACAATAACCCTTCTTCTCCCCTCCTCTCCAGGGAATAATTTACTAAACGATAATCAACTTTTCCAACATTTTCAACTGGTTTGTTTTCTAAGAATTATTTTTCATTCCTCCTCTCCAGTGGAGGTACAATCATTCCACAGATCCACTAGCTGGGACCAAATTTCATCTCATTATACATAGTAATTCACAAATACATCTTTTACCGGTTTCTCCTCCTCACTGGAGAAACAATCTATACATTTTCCAAAGAGGAATTAAAGATGGCTTAAAATACAGGAACAATATCTGAGTTCCGACCAGGGGGACAATCAAAAATCGTAATGGGACAAAATG
>CM031610.1:93134364-93136864 GCA_018398815.1 Conus ventricosus
GGCCACCCAAGCCAGACAGGTCAAAGAGTAGAGACCAGACCAAAAGCACTCAACTGGCCCTCCAGGTTGGGGGTTTGAATTGGGCTAACAACCCGGTCCTAGAAAACAACTTTGTTACAGAAACCGCAATGACATTTTCTGGAATAACATGGTTGGGGAAGAGTTCTCTCTAGCAGAGCCCATGACGCGAGCTGGTGAAGCCTTCAGGAAGCCAGTGCGCCGACAACTCTTCTGACGACCAAAGCCAAGACCAGGATAGGGACCTGGAACATCAGAAACCCTATACGAGACTGGAAAAACAGCACAAGTGAGTGGTGAGATGCACAGGTACAACCTTAAAGATCCTTGGCTGTGCGAGACTAGATGGACAGGAACAGGAAGAACAAGGCTGACAAGTGGAGACACGTCATCTACTTTGGACGAGAAGAAGACCAGCCACATACGCACGGAGTAGCGCTGCTGATGACACCCGAGGCGACGAGAGCATGCTGTCATGGGAACAGTGTCACAAGGATCCTCACTGCAAGATTCAATTCAAAGGGCAGGAAAACCACCATCTTACAGTGCTACGCCCCCACAAACGTAGCAGACCCAGAGGAAAAGGAGGAGTTCTACAATCAATTCCAAACAGTCATGGATAGAGTGCGAAGAGAGACCTTAAGATCCTCATGGGAGATCTCAATTCCAAAGTGGGAACGGACAAGGGCAGAGAGCAGATTATGGGCATACACGGAACAGGATACAAAATGAAAATGGAGAACTGTTTGTGGAATTCTGTGCTTTCAACGACATGGTCATTGGAGGCACTGTTTTTCCACACAAAAACATTCACAAGATGACTTGGAATTCACCTGATGGGAAGACCAGAACCAATCGACCACATTTACCATCGCAGAAAATGGCGCAGAAGTATACATGACGGGAGAGTGAAACGAGGAGCAGACGCAGCATCAGACGACAACCTTGTGATAGCTGTGCTCAAGACCAAATTGAAAGCCTACAAGACCAAGCAGGCCGACTATCACATAAGTACAATGTACACAGTCTGAAGGAGAGAGCAACAACAGAGGAGTCCAAACTGGAACTGAGAAACGATTCAGCATACTTGACCAACTTGCTGAAGAACAATCGAAGACCAAGAGGGAGGTCTGGCAGACGACATGTAAACAAGTGCTTGGAAAGAAGCAAAGAAAACACAAAGAATGGCTGACAGCTGGAACATGGACCCTCATCACAGAGCGGAAGCACCTAAAAGACCAGATCAACCAGACCCAAGACCAAGACCAAGACCACAAGCAAGAGTTACAGGCACACTACTGGGACGTCAACCGCCAAGTTAGGAAAAGTGCTAGACAAGACAAGTAACAATTAATCCATGAGCTCACAGAAAGAGGCAGAGAAACAGCAGCAGGACAGAGAAACATGAAAAGACTGTATGAGATTACCCGAACAATTTCTGGAAAGACCAGCAACCCCAGTCGCCCGGTCAAAGACAAGGAGGGAAACACCATCGCAGGAGAAGCTGAGCAGAGACAAGGTGGGCAGAGCACTTTAAAGAGACACTGAATAGACCTGCACCACCTGTCCCCCGGACATTCCACCACCAACCCAGCTTCTGGACATCAACACAGGCCCACCAACCAAGACGGAAGTTGCCAAAGCCATCAAGTCACTGAAGTCGGGTAAGCAGCGGATCCAGACGGAATTCCACCTGAAGCACTGAAAGCAGACATCCAGACGTCAACAGAGATGCTGCATCCACTCTAAGCAAGATCTGGGAGCAGGAACGAGTGCCAGAAGACTGGAAAAGAGGCCACCTGGTAAAGCTGCCGAAGAAAGGGGACTTGTCATCCTGTAAAAATGGGAGAGGGATTATGCTGCTGTCCATCCCGGGGAAGGTGCTGGCCAAAATCATGCTAGAGAGACTAAAGACCGCACTAGACAAGACCCTCCGCCAAAACCAAGCTGGATTTCGCCAAGACAGACCATGCACGGACCAAATTGCCACCATGAGAATTATCATCGAGCAGTCTCTTGAGTGGCAGACCCCCTTGTACGCAGTATTTGTGGATTTCCAGAGGGCGTTTGACAGCATCGACATAGATACCATCTGGAAACTCATGCACACTATGGCTTCCCACCCAAGTTTGTTGCCATCATCCAACAACTTCCACGAGGATGCCACATGCCAGGTCGTCCATGACGGGAAGCTAACGAAGCCTTCACTGTACAAACCGGCGTCCGTCAGGGGTGTCTACTATCGCCAACAATTTTCCTGATGGTCGTTGACTGGATAATGCAGCAGTCTACAGACGGCAAGAGGACAGGAATCCAGTGGACTTTCACCAAGCAACTGGATGACCTGGACTTCGCCGACGACATCAGCCTTCTCTCCCACAAACAGCAAGACGCACAAGAGAAGCTGTGCGGGTAGCAGAAGAAGCAGGAAAGACAGGGGCCTCCAAATCAACACAAAAAAAACAGGAGCCATGAGAGTCAA
>CM031610.1:93149364-93189364 GCA_018398815.1 Conus ventricosus
TTCAAGTCATACCTGTCAGATAGACACCAGTCAGTCGTTGTCAACAACGTCAGATCTCGTTTAGCCAAGCTGGAATCTGGGGTTCCACAGGGCTCCGTCCTTGGACCTGTACTCTTTGTAATGTACACGCATCCTCTTTCTCAGATCTTTGAAACTCACTCCTGTCCTCGCCAGATGTTTGCCGACGACACCCAGCTAAGACGCTCGGGAATGCCTCTGATCTTGACCAAATGAAGGGCGAATTGTCTGAATGTGTGTCCGTCGTTCGGGACTGGATGGCTGAAAACAAACTTCAGCTAAACCATGACAAAACTGAAGCCTTACTGTTCAGTTTACCAGCAGCAAAAACACCCGCTCTTTCTATAAATTCTTCACTTCTGATCTGCAGTACTGTTATTCCCCTCTCAGAAAAGGTTAAAAACCTTGGTGTCTTTATCGACAGCGATCTTGATATGAAGGCACAGGTGAACCATGTCTGTAAAATATGCTTTCTGGAAATTAGACGTATAGGTGCTATCCGACATCTCCTTACCACTGAAGCAACCAAAACTCTCACCACCTCTCTCGTGCTTTCGCGTCTCGATACTGTAATTCTCTACTAGCAGGCAGAGAACTGTAATATGCCTTCTAACTCACCTCCCCTCAAACAAGTTTCGGCGAAAGTGACCTAAAGCGGCTATTACAGTTCTCTGCAAGAGCTCAATAACAAAATAACGTTCTCAAAAATGGCCCCTAACCCCTTTCCCACTCGAGTTTAACCCCAAAACCTTCTCCCTAGCTGTCAAGTAAAAAACCCCGGGGTTTAAAACTTTTGGGGCCCCAAAAAAAAGGTTTCCTTCCCCACTCGTTACCGCTGTTTTCCGCAAATGCCCCTTCTTGGAACTTAGAACGGGGGGGGAAAGTTAGGTGCATATGTTGCCCCTTTGTGTTTTTTTCCCGTAGTTCGTTTAGGGCCTTTGGGGGGTTTAAGGTTTGTTTGGTTGTTTTTTTTGTCCGTTTTTTAAAATTTGAAAAACCCCTTCCTCGAGAGGGAGAAAAAATTGTTGATTTGAAATGGGGGGTTTTGTGGGGCCCCCCGTTCTTTTGGGGGCTTCTGCCTTTCGTAAAAGAAAAAACTAACCTTATTTCTTTTCCCCCCCCCCCTTCTTAAACCCCAAATTTATGGGCGTACGTTACCCCCAAAAAAGGGTTTAAAAAACCTTTGTTTTTCGGGCCGTTTGTTAAAACCAACCATTTTAAAAAATTCTTTTTGGGAAAATTAACAAGGTTTGCATTTAATAACAACCAAAAACCCAACCCTCTGTTTTTTGGGAAATGTTTTTCCCAGGGTTCCCCGCTATCCCAAAAAACTTCAGCCAAAAAAATTTCCCCAAAAAATTTCCCAAACTCCCCTTCAAAGCCCCCCCCAACTTTAACCAACTTAATTTCCGGAAAACCGGGTGAAAAAACCAGTTTTTTTTAAGCGTTAAACGGGAACCCCCTTTTCGGTTTTTCTAAACTTCTCCCAGCTAAACCCTTCGCTGTTTTCTGACTGTTCTGGTTCCTCCCATTTTTAAAATGCAAAAGAAGGGGGGATCGTTCCTTCCCCTTTCGGTCCTAAACTTGGAAATTTTCTCCACACGACATCAGGCACTGTGACTCTTTTCCAGTCTTTAAAACGAAACTAAAAACTCATCTTTTTACAGTCTACTTCGGCTGATAATTCAAAAGTCCCGGTCATACACAGATGTCAGTTTGTGTGAGTGTGTGTGTGCGAGGTGTGCGTGAGTGGTTGTGCGTGTCTGCTTTCCCGTGTGTGCTGTGCGTATCTGCTTCCCCGTGCCTGAGTATGCGGTTTGTGTGCGTGTGTGTGTGTGTGTGTGTGTGTGTGTGTGTGTGTGTGTGTGTGTGTGTGTGTGTGTGTGTGTGTGTGTGTGTGTGTGTGTGTGTGTGTGTGCTGTGTGTGTGGTGCGTGGCGGCGCGTGTGCGCGTGCGTGCGTGCGTGTTTTCGTTCGTCCTTGTATTGTAAAGCGCTTAGAGCTAATCTAGGATTTGCGCTATAGAAATATTCATTATTATTATTATTAATAAAGTCAGACAAATACATAGACGAACAATCTAATAGTGGGGGAAAAAACAAGCGCAGGCCAACAACTGAACTGTCTGGCAAAGATTTGGACTTGAAGGGAGGGGAGAGGGGGGGGGGAAGTTTGAAGATGGAGAAACTGGGAAAATGAAATTAAAAAAAAAAAGTTACAGATATGAAAACTCTTCTGTAGCTGCATAAGGGAACCATCGCAATCCCTTTTGAAGGCAGATAAGTATTGCCTGCTCCGAGGCCTTTCGCCCGCTGGATCGGGACTCATCAGGGAGACACGGCTGGTTGTGTCTGCACTCCCGGCGTCAAATAGAGACACACCACAGTCCATAATACTGTGGTGTTCTCACCACCATGGGTGCAAAAAAGAATGCAATAGCACCCCAAGAGCAGCCAGCGAAGAGTAGTAAATGCAACCAAACGAAAGTGTGGGGAGGAAAAAAAGTTGCTGTAAAACTAAAGACATTATGCAAATATAGTGCAGACACAACCAGCCGTGTCTCCCTGATGAGTCCCGATCCAGCGGGCGAAAGGCCTCGGAGCAGGCAATACAAATATATCTGCCTTCAAAAGGGATTGCGATGGTTCCCTTATGCAGCTACAGAAGAGTTTTCATATCTGTAACTTTTTTTTTTTATTTCATTTTCCCAGTTTCTCCATCTTCAAACTTCCCTCCCCTCTCCCCTCCCCTCAAGTCCAAATCTTTGCCAGACAGTTCAGTTGTTGGCCTGCGCTTGTTTTTTCCCCCACTATTAGATTGTTTGTCTATGTATTTGTCTGACTATATTCAAGTTTAAAAGGCTGTACCAGTCTTGCATAAAAGTGACTCTGTGTTAGGTTTCCTTATGGGAGCAAAACATACCCCACTTGTTTACTGTTTATATTTATTCCTGTGGAAATAATGTAATTAATTAGATGCTTTATTTCAAAGATTACATCTTTCCTTGTTTTAACATCCCAAACTTTCAAACTATCTAACACTGCCTTAGAATCAACACAAAATAAAATGTTACAGAAAGAATGATTACTATCACAAATAAAGAGTAATGCCATAAGAATAGCATACAATTCTGCCGTGAAAATAGAAAATCCTTTCCTAGGCTGTATGCTTTTTGAACTTTTAAAGCCGGAATAACAAAACCTGAACCTGCACTTAACTGGCAAACGGAACCATCCATAAATTTTTTTAAATGATTTGAATATTTGTTTTCTAAGTTTTCTCTCACTTTAGAAGTTAAAATGTTAATGTCATCATTTTTCCGGACATCAGTGTAATCTACATCAAAGATAGCTTGTCTATGTTCCCATGGAGGCACCGGGGGAACAACAGGAGCAGGTGAGAGTGAAGTGACATCAATATTGCACTTTTCTAAAGAATCTTTCGTGTAATTTCGAACGGGACAAAGATAACCTAGCTGTTGAGCTCTTTTGGGATATTCAACATTTGAATCCATCAACACTTCCTTTTCGACTGAGTTAGGTACTGAAAGACTTCTTGCGACATATTTGGCTACAGCTAATCTACGTTGATCTGACAGTGATAGCATATTTATTTCTTTGTACACCTTCAATGTGTTTGTGTGCACTGGGACACCAAGCGCTAATTTGATAGCTTTGCTGTCTATACTTTGTAATTTTTTCAGTAGACTTTGAGGAGCTGAAAAATAAACTTCTTGTCCGTACACTAGTTTTGATCTTATTAGAGAATCAGCTAGGTGCAGGAGGGTTTTTGTATCTTGAGCCACGGTTGAATACAAATCATTTTCAATAAGTTTAAACGTTTCCTTGTTTTAGCTATCAAGCTTTCAATGTAAAAACGCCAGTTAAGTTTAGGGGTTAAATTCACACCCAGAAATTTTATGTTTTGTGAGTACTGCAATTCAGAACCATTCAATTTAAAGCTTGGCAAATACATTGGATTGTCTCCATTATTGAAAAAACATTAACTATGTTTTTTCACCTGAGAGAATAAGCCCGTTATTTTCCATAAAGTTGTTTGATTTATCTATCTCTAACTGATATATCTTCTGTATATGATTCGTAATTCTCTTGCCAGTATGCTTTCGGATATTTGTATTTATCCACATAGCAATGTCATCAGCATATTGTACTAAACTCACACTTTTTGATAATATCTTTGGAAGATCATAAATAAGAATGTTAAACAACATGGGGGCTATAATAGAACCCTGTGGAATTCCGATATGAATGCTCTGAAAAGACGAGTAAACTTTCCCTATTCTTGTACATATGGATCTCTGCGATAAAAAAACTGTTAGAGTATTGAAACATCGTTCCAATAATTCCTATTTCTTTCAATTTATAAAGTAGTCTAGCGTGCCAGATACTATCATACGCTTTTCTCTGTGTGTGTGTGTGTGTGTGTGTGTGTGTGTGTGTGTGTGTTGTGCGTGCGTGCGTGCTGCGTGCGTGCGTGCGTGCGTGCGTGTGTGTGTGCGTGCGTGTTGTGTGTGTGTGTGTGTGTGTGTGTGTGTGTGTGTGTGTTGTGTGTGTGTGTGTGTGTGTGTGTGTGTGGTGTGTGGTGGTGTGCGTGTGTGCGCGCGCGCGTGTGTGTGTGTGTGTGTGTGTGTGTGTGTGTGTGTGTGTGTGTGTGTGTTGTGGTGTGTGTGTGTGTGTGGTGTGTGTGTGTGTGTGTGTGTGTGGTGTGTGTGTGTGTGTGTGTTTTAACTTACATTTTCATGATCTGTTGTGAAGGTTATAAAAGGAAATCAATTTCATTTTACCTAGCCCTCACAAACGAGATTTGAAAGAAGGTTACGAACAAGGAAATCAATCAAATTATTGGAAAAAACGGGGTGAAAAGGTCAATAAACTAAAATAATTAAAGGAACCATCAATTCTCTGGGAACGATGGATAAGCTCACCGCAGACCTGGGCTGTCACTCGTGTACTCTAAAACAGGTTGTTAAATAAATGTAATTTGAATAATGTATATAACCAAATGGTTTAGAAAGAAGTTGGGGCCAAAATAGATCGGCTAGTATAGTTTTGGACTTCGAATCGCGGAAAACATCTTGCGCACACGTAAAATCCCATCATCAGCTTTCTAAGGAGGAGGCAAGTCTGGCTGCTGGTTTGAGTGACACCCTACACATAGCATGAACCCTGCGTGGAAAAGAATGAAAGGAGAACGGGGGGAAAAAGACTTGTTTAAGGACTGATATTTCCTGAATAACGCAGAGTGGAGAGTCAGCAGGCAGCTTTTCAGTCTGCTCTACGCCAGGTCGGCAACCCGTTATGTAAATAAAAGCTTGGATTGTAAATCGCATAAACAAAAGTGGCCTCTAACCAAGGATAGGCGTTATATTGGTACTCTTGCTACTACTTTCACAAGACTGTTACTGCAACTGCTTCTTCTGCAACAACCACAGCAACGACTGTTACTGCAACTGCTTCTTCTGCAACAACAATAGCAGCAGCAGCAACAACAACAACAACAACAACAACGACAACAACAACAACAATAACAGCAATGGCTACTGCTACTACTACTACTACTACTACTACTACTACTACTACATACTACTTCTAACTACTACTACTACTACTACTACTACTACTACTACTACACTACTACTACTACTACTCATCGCTCTTAGTCATCATCATCATTATCATCATTCATCATTCATCATCATCATCATCATCATCATCATCATCATCATCATCATCATCATCCATCATTATCACCATCATTATCCACTCACTCCTCCTACCTCCTCCTCCTCCTCCTCCTCCCTCCTCCTCCTCCTCCTCTCATCATCATCATCATCATCATCATAAATCATCATCATCATACCCATTTCATCGTGGTCGTCATCGTCGTCACCATATGAAGTTAGCAAACATTCAGTAATAGCTATGTGCTTAGGTAAATCAGAAATCCAATAAAAAGGATTGACGCCCATCATATATGACACCAGCTGACTATCGCAAACACTGCTTCTCCAAGAACTCGGAGTACGACTTCAGTGGTTTTACTGTGCAGTATTGCAGAGGCAATCGTGAGGATGAAGACAATTCTAAAAAGAAAATCTCTCAGATTTCCATGTCTTTGGATATGTTTGTATGCTGTGAAATGTCACTTTTAGGGAACTTAAACTTATGTTGCATACTTTCTCCTTCTTCTCTTGAATTGCTCTGAATAACTTCTTAATTACGTCTGTCTCTTAAACATACTTTGAACTTGTCTCTTGTTTACAAGCACGGAAGGACTGGTTCCATAAAACATACTAGAGGACACTATGTGTTTGCTTGATTTTACTGCTTCAGAATTTGGAAAGAGAATATCAGCGGCGTTGTAACTGCTATGGCAAATCCAGCAATGAAGGTATCAGAATGTGTACAAAATATCCAATGTCCCCCTCAGTGACGGATCGTTTTTTTGTCCGGTCACAAATTTTTACAACCGTGTTTGCCGGAACATGTTCACCCGGAAACCGGTTGGTTAGTTTACCTGACTGCTGCTCACCTGCGCTCTGTATAAGTCAGGTGAGCTGAAATGATCAGGCAGTCTCTACAGCAGTTCCGGCAGTGCAAGTTCTCAGTGGCCGAAGAGGGACTCCAGACGAGTTGCTGTGGCAGTCAGGTATTCCATTGTTAGCAATTTTTAAATCGCAGTCGGAAACCGCCCTCCCCTCCTATAGGCGACTGTAACTTTCTCAGCGCCTAGTAAAAAGTTGTGTTTATTCTAATGTATTATAATGATACAAATAATAGTGAGCTCCGGAGGTGAGCAATGGAAACTATCATGCATTAATGTTGGAAGTCTGTTGATAAATATTTAAACCATCCTTTCATATGAATAATGGATATCTATGTGCTGATAAACAAGAGTCTGTGGAAATCTTCCTTCATATGTGTTTAATGGTTGTTACTGTTACTATAAAATACTTTTATGAAGGGAAATCCTTCTCTGAGATGTAATGATTATGTGAAATGATAAAAACTTTCTTGTTGTGATGGAAGAGCCATGAAATGATAAAAAAAGAAAGAAAAAAAAAAAAGAAAAAACCCATTCTTATCTTGATGAAAGAGACGAAAGAAAATCGTTAATTATATGCACTGTTTTATTCTTGGTTTATGGTAAAAAGGTCTATGCGGAAATCCTTTTCAACCAATGTGTAAAACAGGATTTCGAAAGGGTCTATGTGAATATCCCCCCCCCCCCCCCCCTCCCCCAATATGCAAAGTATGATTTCAAAAGGGTATATGTGGAAATCCCTTTTCCCCAATGTGTAAAACAGAATTTCGAAAAAGGAGAATGCTCTATTGTGATATTGTATGGAACATGTGTGGATTTCGCAATGGGTATTTTCCCCCAAGTTCTGGTGAAATATAAAGTAACTGTTGGTTATGAATATGATTAATAACCGTGATGAATAATAGATAATCAAGGTAGTTATCAGTTCCCCCAGGTTAAGTCGTTGTCCGTGTGACCGGGAACTGGCTGCCACTGCTAGAGGGTCTGGGGCATAGCTGAGGTCTATCCCCTGTCTCCACCCTGCTGAGGGTGTGAGAGGTCGACGAGGGAGTCGACAGTAACCCGACGTGCCAGTTGTACCAGAGCCACCGCTGCTGCTGAGGTATTCGAACCAGCGACCTGTTGGGCCAGCCGTACCAGCGCCGTCGCTTCTGCTGTACCAGGGCCGTCGCTTTGTGGTGTTAGAACCAACGTCTTATTTTGTTTGAGCCGCAGCTCTTGTGTTGGAGCTGTCGCTCCTGTTGTGGGCAGAGCCATCGCTTCAGTTCTGCGGAGACTCTGCGAGCTGCTCCTCCTGACTGTGCGAGTCCCAGGAGAGGACTTCTTCAACAGCATTCTTCACGAGAGACTTGCGACGTCTGTGGACTGTCGTGTGGAGCCAGACGTGGCCAAAGAAAATAAATATTATATATCTATATGAATTGTGCGCCTAGAGTTACGGCGTACGTTATCCTGCTCTATTGATATTGTTGTACATTGCTGTGTTTTGTGTATTTGAATGTTGATGGCTCGGGCAGCATAAACAAAGAAAATGTTGACTTGTTGCCCGGCTATGTTTCGAATGTGTGGGTGTGTTTGAATCGTACACGTATCCGAATTTCTGTGAGTCAGACAAACAGACACACGCACCAGCGCTTCCGTAACACCCTGTCAAGCAAATCATATTGAGATATAGCGATTGCATTTTCTGATGAATAGCATTGTCAGTTTCTGTATTCATTGAAATAGAAATTGTCGAGCGATCACTGTCTAGTTCATCTTTGCTGAATTTCCCGTGCCATTTAGAAGTAATCCGGTTTAAGGTTGGGATAGATTCTGTGTAATGCCTTACACCATGTCAGGTGTCGGCAATTTCTTCTTCTTCTTCGTACGCAGGCTGATACTCCTGCAGAGACTTCCTATAAAGACAGGCAAGTGTTAATCCCATCTACTCAACAAAGTGAGTGGAGTTTTGTGTGTATGGCCGGTTATTTTCCGTCATTAAGGCAGCCATACTCCAACTTCGGGGAAGGTGCATGCTATGTGTAACGTGTCATCTACACCAACGGCCAAACTGGCCTTCTCTTCCAAAAGTTGGTGATGGGATTTTACGTGTGTGCAAGATGTTATGTTGTGTTTTCTCACACCCAACATTCAACAAATACAAGCTTGCATAAAATAATACTTAGGGGAAGGATTTGTGTTCATCAGTCAGACAGTGTTGGCCTCCAAGTCGAGAGAGTGCATTGAAACTCGGCCTCTTAGCCATCAATCGTTCATATCTTAACGGTGTCACAACCCACATTTCTTCACATCCGGGCTCAAACACAGCATGATTACTCCATGTTCACACGTTCGTTCCATTCACCATCAAGGAACGACTTCTTGAACAACAAGTATCCTTTTTCTAGCATCCACTTAATAGGGTAAATGAAAGTTGTCAGAACAAAAATGATAAGTGAATAGCCATGAAAGTTTCATCCAGCCCCCCCCCCCCCCCCCCCCCCCCCCCCCCCCCCCGCAGTATTCAATCAGTCCTTTCACACGCAACTCTACATAGTACAATTTCCCTTAAGCCCCTGACATCATTTGCATTTTATCTTTTCCTTTCTGTTCTTCTCTCTGTCTTGATTGATTCTTCATGGGTCGGAAATCAAAGGTTCATTAAAACTTTCATCTATCTAAAGCAACCCTTTTGCGATCTCGGCTTACAATAGAGCAAAGATACTGTTTTCTTCGGTTCTGATGTACGTTGGATTCCACATTTGCGGACTTATGTTTTATTTTCTTATTAATACACTGGAACACCCAAATACTTGCCGCCAGATATATAAACCTCAACTCTAACAGGCTTGCGTCTATTTGCTGTGAAATGTCTGTCATTGGCCAACCACTGAGGTTGTCATACGCAAACCACCAAGACTTCGTCTGCTTGATCCCAAGGTAAAAATGCCACAGCCTATCCTATCCTAGTTACAGTCACATCCACTGGTTTAGGCTGGTGTGCTCCGTCTGCTGGCCAAAGCAGTCAGATCGCATATATACACTGCTTCAGACTTCGTGACTTGGGTTCACTTCACCGTGAATACGTAGAGCCCTTATTTTCCACTGGACGGTCCACACACACACACACACACACACACACACACACACACACAACACACACACACACACACACACACACACACGCCGCGCGCGCGCGCGCGCGCGCGCGCATGCACGCACGCACGCATACACAGCCACAGTGTGGATCATACATTTTTTTCATAAAATCTTTTAGCCTTTACCGCTGCACCCTAAACACTAACAGCTTACACATCAATTCCATGAACAGTAATGTGTTTGCTGATTTCAATTTGTAGCATGTTTCTGTGTACGACTGTCTGTCTGTCTGTCTGTCTGTCATTCTGTCTGTCTGTGTGTGCGTATGTATTTATGTATACATGCATAAATCCATGCATGCATGTACGCATGTATGTATGTGTGTATGCATGTATGAATGTATCTATATGTGTGCATGTATGTAGTATGTATGTATGTATGTATGTATGTATGTATGTATGTACGTATGTGTGTATGTATATATGTATGCATGGTTGTATGATTGTATGTATGTAGTATGTATGTATGTATGTATGTATGTATGTATGTATGTATGTATGTATGTATGTATGTATGTATGTATGTATGCATGTGTGTATGCATCCATTTACGCATGCATGCATGCACGCATGTATAGATGTATGTATGTATGGTTGTATGTATGTATATATGTATGTATCTATCCAATGATTTATTTATCTACTTATGTATTTATTTATTTGTTTACCTTTCTGATTTACTTCTTTTTGTTAATCTATTCATTTATGATACACAAACGCTTGATTACGTTCTTGTACCTGGTGCTTTTGATAACATGTTTGTGAGTTCATCGGTGGGGTAATGCCAGCGTTTTAAATTTAGAAAGTCCACAGACATGTGTGTGGAAGCGTTGGTGAGTGTGAGTGAGTGTGAGTGTGTGTGTGTGTGTGTGTGTGTGTGTGTGTGTGTGTGTGTGTGTGTGTGTGTGTGTGTTTGCGCGCGCGTGTGTGTGTGTGTGTGTGTGTGTGTGTGTGTGTGTGTGTGTTGTTGTGGTGGGGTGTGTGTGTTTCTGTGTTTTGTGTGTGTGTGTGTGTGTGTGTGTTTGTGTGTGTGTGTGTGTCTGAGAGAGAGAGAGAGAGAGAGAGAGAGAGAGAGAGTGTGTGTTGGTGTGTGTGTGTGTGTGTGTGTGTGTGTGTGGTTGTGTGTTGTGTGTGTGTGTGTCTATGAGGTGTGTGTGTGTGTGTGTGTGTGTTGTGTGTGTGTTGCGTGTGCGTGTGCGTGTGCGTGGGATGTGTGTGAGGAGGCGCAGGTGTTGTTCTTATAGTACTTTGAATCTCTCAGGGCCACCAGCGTATCTGTAAACGTTGTGCGCTGAAAGTGTGTTCATCAGAGGGGTGATGCCAGCATGTTAATTGGAGTTCCATGGACAATGAGTGTGCACGCGTTGGTGTGTGAGTGTGTGTGGGAGAAGTGAGTGAGTGAGTGCATGTGTGTGCGTGCGTGCGTGCGTGCGTGCGTGCGTGCGTGTGTGTGTGTGTATGTGTGGGGTGTGTGTGTGTGTGTGTGTGTGTGTGTGTGTGTGTGTGTGTGTGTGTGTGTGCGCGTGTGCGGGGCGCGCGTGTGTGTGGGGTGTGTGTGGGGGGGGGGGGGGGGGGGGGGGGGCAGAGTGAGTAAGTGAGTGCATGTGTGTGCGTGCGTGCGGCGTGTGTGTGTGGGTGTTGTGTGTGTGTGTGTGTGTGTGTGTGTGTGTGTGTGTGTGTGTGCCGGGGTGTGCGCGCGTGTGTGTGTGTGTGTGTGTTTGTGTGTGTGTGTGGGTGTTGTTTCCCTGTGCGTGTGGCGTCGTGTGTGTGTGCGTGGTGCGTGGTGCGCGCGCGCGCGCGTGTGTGTGTGTGTGTTTGTGTGGTGTGTGTGTGTGTTTCATTTAGTGGGGTAATGCCAGTGTGTGTGTGTTGTGTGTGTGTGTGTGTTGTTGTGTGGTGTGTGTGAGGGGAGGAGAGTGTGCGTGTTTTGTGTGTGTGGTGTGTGTGTGTGTGTGTGTGTGTGTGTGGTGTGCTTAGTGGGTAATGCCAGTGTGTGTGTTGTGTGTTGTGTGTGTGTGTGTGTGTGTGTGGGGTTTTGGGGTGCGAGTGTGGGGGTGTGGTGTGTGTGTGTGTGTGTGTGGTGTGTGTGGGTGGTTGTGTGTGTTTTCCCGTGTGGTGTGTGTGGTGAGAGAGAGATGCGTGTGTGGTGTGCGTCGTGCGTGCTGTGGTGTGTGGGGGTGTGTGTGTGTTTTGTGTGTGTTGTGGGGGGTTGTGTGTGTGTGTGTGTGTGTCGTCAGTGAATGCCAGTGTGTTATTAGGAGTCCAAAGACATGTGGTGTTGGAACGTTGTGGATGGTGTGTGTGTGGGGGTGTGTGTTGTGTGTGTGTGTGTGTGTGTGTGTGTGTGTGGTGTCGTTTCTGTGGTGGTGTGTGTGTGTGTGTGTTGGTGTGTGTGTGTTTTGCCTGTGTGCTTTCGCGTTGGGCGGGGTGCGTATGTGCGTGGATCGTGTGTGAGGAGGAGGAGGGTTGTTTTTTCTTATTGTTATGTGTAGTGTGTGTGCGCGCGAGTTGTGCGCCGTGGCCACTTATATGCTCTATTTGATAGTCTTGTTTTTTGTTCTTGATCCTAGGTCATCTTCTGAACATTCACTCACGCATTCACAACACACACATACACACACACAACACACACACACACACACACACACACACACACACACACACACACACATACACACACACATGGTGTGCGTGTGCGTTCGCTCGCTCTTACCCAGACACTTATACACATGAGTGCATGTTCACCGCCACACCGACACACGCACGCACACACACGCCTACACATAAGCGCACAAATACACACACATGCGCGCATGTGCACCCCGCCCACACACAGGGACACACGCATACACACAGGTATGTACACATATATCCTATATGCAGGTAGATACGCACACACACACACACACACACACACACACACACATCGACCCTGGCGACTAAAAACACATCTCCAAAATGCGCCCACCGAAACGGTCTTTGGGAAACCCGGGCTCACAAAGCTCCAAAAAAGCTGAAAAATGTTGTTAAAAGTTATAAAACATACCTCGTTTCGAAATCATTCCCCCTGGCCATTTTGTGAACCATGATCCCAAAAAAATCGGGGGTTTGAGTGCTGGCCTAGTGCAAAAATCATCCACCAACGACAATTCCTTAAATGCTCTGAATGTTCGAAGCTAGCTTTTGGGTAAAAAACCAACCTACCCGACTACTTGCGGCCCTATCAAAACCAGAAAAATATATGTGCGAACCAGTGCCTCGGTTTTTCATGACCTCGAATTTTGTTCAAATTGAAAAAAAAATAAAAATCGGATCGGAACCTGCCCTGGAACTATTTTCTCTTGGCCGCAAGTCCCAGATCTAATCGGTCGACCCCTTACCCAATGCATAAAAAAACAACCTCAGAAACTCCTGCTTTTTTCCGACAGAGCTTGCATTGACATCAAAAAAAAAGACTTTTTTTCAAAAAAGAGCGACTATTTTAGATAAAGCCCAAAAATTTTTAAAACAACACGAACGCAGCGCCATTATAAAGAAAAAACAGTTTTCCCCCTAAACCCATCCCAAGACAAAATCCGCATGCCAAAACCCGGGGCCCATCATTCACCAAACACTTTTGCAACCCCGGGGGCCTCCCCTCTCAATTCAAAATCGCGACAAAATCAACCAAGTTTTAACTTTCAAAAAATGAAAAATTTCTTTGTGAACACTCTGACGGAAAAAAAAAGTGGTAAAACGGATGACGAAGTAACACGCGGCTTAAAAAGAACGATCTACTCCCAAGAAACCATTGAGACAAAAAAAAAAAAAAAAAGAAAGAAAACCCATCAAAATGTTTAAAACCCAAACGCCAGGAACCCAAACGCCCCATAAGCAAAAACAGCAGCAAACAGGAAAAATAGTCAAAAAACCAAAAACCTATAGCACTCAATCCCCCCGGGTTTGTTTCATGCCTGTACTGAATATTTGGGCTTTGGCATTCGGTCTTTTGTCGGGAACCAAAGCCCTACGGAGAAGCAAAGATCTACCTTGAAAATACCCCCCCGTTAGATTTGTTTTACCCCAAGGGGTTTTTAAATGCCCTTAAAAAACATAAAGAACCCAAAAAGCCCCCAAACATATTCTAAACCTATGAAAGACCCCCAAAAAAAACACCCTACAAGTCTTGTTTGTTAGAAGTACCCAACATGCCTAATCTAAACAACAATAATTTTTTAATGCTGCAAATCTTACAAGTCTTCACAATGTCAAAAAATTTCCCTTTGTTTCAGAAAACATCAAAAAAGCAAGAGAAAATACATCGGGAAAACATCCCCCCTCCACAAACTCGAGCGTTTTTCCCGGCCCCCTTGGCCCCCACTCCCCTGTTCGGGACGAAACAAAGGGGGCATCATCGAACCCCAAAGAGAACCCTCAGGGGCAACTGAAACCATGTATATCACGGGCCACTTTCCCCCCACGCCATTTCCCCCGAAAGACCTGCATCTTTTTTCTTTTGGGTTCCCCGTGACGTCTTCTCCCAGTGATTGATATTCTTTCCAAAATTCGCCATTACTGAACCACAACAACTTTTTAATTAATTCGTGTTTTCTTTTCTCCATTGTTTTTTTATTTGTTTCAAAGTTTAACTTGGGTCTCGAGACTTCTTGTTTTTATTTTTTTTTTCATTATTATTTTTTTTTTTTTTTTTTTTTTTTTTTTTTTTAGTTTTAAAAATCATCTGTTCAATGCCCAACAAATCAAAAAAGACATCTTACATTTAAAGTCGACTGTCAACCAATATCGGAATTTTTCAAGTCACATGGGAAATAACTCCTATACAGTGCTTATCTTCAGTCACTAATTGCCCCAAGATGAACTTACCACGTTTGTCATTTCTCTACCTCCGTGATCATCTCCTGACGAAACAGGAAAAGTAAACTGTGCCATTAAACTAAAAACTTTTCTTACCACCAATTCAACGCCTACCATCGACGCGCCAAATATCCACTCTTGTCGCTTGTTAAAATTTTGATAACTCTTAAATTTAAAATTTTTTTCTGTTTCCCCCCAAAGTGTTAATGATTAAAACAGTGACGGGTCGTACCGGGTACCCAAAATGAAAGTGCTAGTCCTTGATTTAAAAAGAACAGCCCCTTAGGGGGATAGGGCCCCTAAGGTTTAGCTCCAATGTCAAAGTGAAAAATTCGGACTGGGGACTTTTTCTCTAAATGAGGAACCATAATAGTTTCCCGATGCCAGCCACAACGATCTCTATTGCCCTTTTTTTTTGGATTTCGCAACACTACGACATGTACTTGGCAAGTTCTAAAAACACTTTAGGTAGCGATCCCCTCCAAATTTCATTTCCTTAAGGGGATTTAAAATTTTTTGCATGAGATAAAAGGGGAAAAAAATCCCAAAATTTAATTATAAACGGACGGGGTAAATCAAGCCCTTTTTTAAATGTAAAATTAATTTTTATTTTCTGGAGAACCCAGATATTAAAAAAAATTTTTTGTAACTTTTCTAAATGGGCTTAAAAGTGCAAGGGGAAAATCCCAAAATTTAGTCAAAAAAAACCCTAAAACAGCTGGAAAGGCTGTGGAGGGAAAATCCTGCAAAATGCTTAATAAAAAAAAAAACTAATTTCAAAAACCCCAAAAAAGCAAAAAAGTAGTGACTTACTCCCCATGAAACGGGCAAAAAAAAAAGTACGGATTAAGAAAAGCCAAAAGCTTTTACGGGTCATCTTTTGTGTAAACGAAGTAATGATAAAAAATTTTTAAAAAATTTAAATTGGGCAAAGATACACGAAATGAAAAATGGAATACATTTTAAACCCCTTTACCAAACACATTACGAGAAAAATTTTTCCCAACTTTTCCAAAAAAGCTGGAAATGTTTGCCGTTTTTTGCCAAATGTTTTTTTGGGTTTTTTTTTTGGGGTAAAAATTTTTTCCCCCAAAAAACAATGAACATTATTAAATGCAAAATAACATTAGAAAAATAAGAAATTTCAAAAATCTCATTGCCAAAAAAAAAAAAAAACATCATTTTTTGGGTTTAGACGCATTCTCAAACGAAATTTTAAGGGGAACCTTCCCCCAATCAAAATTTTTTTACAACAATTTTTTATACCATTTGAAAAAAAAAATTTTTTATAAAGGAAGATCCGCTGTTTTTGGAAAGATTCTGTCCCTTGTGGGCCCTTTCAAACGGGGAAATAAACTTTATAAAAAAAGTTTAAACGTCCTTCGCCTTTTTTTTAAATATGTTTAAAAAACAAAAAAAAAAAAAAAAATTTTTATTAAAATAACTTTCATATAAAAAAAAAATGAAAAAAAGGACAATTCCTACTGCTCAGGCTGGGTTAAAAAGGGGCCCATCCGCGTTGATCACCTTGTAAAAATTCAACTCAGATAAAAAGCCCCTTTGCCCGGAGAAAAAATGTACTTTTAACTTTTTTCGATGTCAAAAAGGCTTTTGATTAAGTCTGGCATGACGACTTTTATATAAACTTAAAAGATAGGTCCTCCTTTTTCACATTTTTTTAATTATTCAAAAATTTCTTGCTAACAAACATTAAACAAAATAGGAAATAATATTCAGCAAAGATTTGGGGAGATGGGGATCCTCAGGGGGCTGTTGCCCCCGCTTTTTTAATATCCTTTAAAGCACGATCTCACAAAAAGATTTTTTAAAAATTCCATTTTTTTTCAATTTATCTGAGGGACAATGTTTAAAATAATGTTAAACTTTAAAAAAAAACACCCTTTTTTAATTTCAAAAATTTTACAACCCCAAAAAATTTTTACAAAGAGACTTTTTGACAGTATCGCCAAATTTTTTTTTTGGAAGGGTTTGTCTGTCTCTGAGAAATTATTATCTTTTTTTATGCGGGGGAATTCTCTGATCTCCTATTTTAAATGGATGAACAGTGCTTAATACACATCTTGCTAAAAATTTTTTGGTGTACATCTTACTTCAAAAATTTCATGGAACCACATATGGTTATACAAACCAAGCAAGGAAAACTTTAATCTTCTTAAAGTTTGAGTTACCAAGTTGGGGACGGATACGGGCCCTTTTTTTCTTTATCAAATTCCCGGCGGACAAAGGGTTCATAGCAAAAGTATTTTTCAGCTCCAGTACTTCTAAAAAAACAAAAAAAGCACAGAGCAAGGATAAGAAACCCTAGAGTTCCCCCTTTTCGCTTCCATTAAGGGACTATCAGAAACTGCGTTTTTCCCCCGGGGCTTATCGAAATTAGCTTTTCTAAATCATTCTAAGTGTTCTCGTCATAAACAAAGTGGATGCTTGATAGCGATCTTTTAGATTTCCAAAGCGGCAAAAAAATAAAAGACAAATAAAACCCTCCCTTGTAATCATCAAAACCGTTGAAATCTGCCAAAATGATCCAAAACCTTGCCCCCGTTATCCCGTGAGTCCCTTCCTTTGGGAATCATCCCGGCAAGGGTTTTATTAAATACATTTTGCAAAGAAAGTTAATAAAACGTCTTTTTGTATCCCAAAACATATTGACGACGTATCCTAACCCTTAAAAGTTTTTACAAAGGATCCCTATTTAAAAGGAAGCGGTTCCGGCTTGTTTTTTCCGCTTGAAAGCAGTAAAACTTTTTATTTTGGGAAAAGGGGTTTTCTGTTTTTCGGCTGAATTGATAGCAATCGAATGGCCTCATTTTTATTATGGATTCCACGGGGTTTTTCCAGATTTTTTTTTTTGTTTGATTCCCAATCGTTCTTCAAGCAAGAAATTCTGCTACCAAACGCGCCGAGATAATCACCCAACAAAAATTCTGATCCAAATTTTCCTACTCTAGAGGGATAACAGTGGGCTTTCTGGATTCCCTCACATGTGGGATTGAGGAAAGAAAAGGGCAACAGAACTGCCGATGGGGTCCAAAAACTCTGAAAAAAAGTCCAATAAAAACCTTTGAGTCTTCACGAAGCCATGGACCTTTAAAAAAAGGGCTCTTTTGGTCTTTTAAACCTTACAAAGATTTATTTCTCTTTTTAAAATACTGCACAAGTTCCCACTGAGTTGCTGTTCAAGAATTCAAAAAATTACCGTCCCTCAAAAGCTCCTTTCAAATTCGTAACGTAACAAAAACGTAGTGCTGTACACAAATTTGGGAAAAAGGAACCTCTTTTACAGGCTTAAAGTTTAAAGCTCTTTGTACAAAATTTTCACACAAATTTTTCAATGCGCTTTTGGGGCATCGACAGTTCAATATCGCATTTTCTTTGTAATTGGGGGGGGGGGCCTTTTTAAAACATCCTCTCCCAACTTCCCGACAAAAGATTCCCCTGGCATTTCCCAATCTTCAGCCTTTTTTACATTTGTAAATTGTTGAGTTAAGCCCCTTGGCTCGTTTGTGTAAAAATTTCTTTTTTTTTTTTTTTTTTTAAAAAAGCTTTTAATCTTTTTAAAATTGTTACAAATTTTGAATCTTTTTTTCGTTGTCAAATCCCACGCACACGCACACGCAACCCCCAAAACACACACACACCACACCCACAAACACCACTAAGGCCCATAATGCATTTGGAAACACTATTCCATTTTTTCTCATCCATCATTTCTGCATTATTTTGTTTTAATATACTTAAAGTGAACAACGTTAAATTTAAGAACTAACAAAAAAAACCACACCAACACACACACACCCACCAAACCCCACACACACACAACACACACACCACCCACCACAAACACACACACACACACACAACACACCCGCCGCCGCACACACACACACACACACACACACACACACACACACACACACACACACACCACACACACACCACAAACACACACACACACCACCACGCACGAACGCACACACACACACACACACACACACACACACACACACACACACACACACACACACACACCCACCACCACCACACACACACACACGACACACCGCACGCACGCACGCACGCACCACACACACACACACACACACACACACACACACACAAAACACACACTTTAACATTTATTGAATATTGTCATTCTTCTCTTCAATATACTGTTACACTTCGAGACAAGCTTTCAAGAAAAAAGAAAAGAAAAAAAGAAGAACATGTTGCTCCTGCGCAGATCATTGAAGGCCTTACATAATTTGTCCAGCTGGTCGGTAGGAGTCAGCCAGACCTTCATCAGAGACTGGTGGTTCCAACCGTCCCGAAGGACAAGCTCCGCTGTCTTGGCTGCATCATCATAGGGACGGAGCGAGGCTGGAAGCTACTGTTCCTGTGGTGGTTCAGTTTGTTTTGACCAGTCCTCAGATGAAAGATGTGGTCTGCTTTCTTCATGACTGCTGGTGGTAACTGTCGTGTCACTGGAATGGTTTGTACTGAGACTTGATGGTGGTTTTAAACTTCTGTAAAAATCAAACTGGTTTCTTCCTGCTCTTCCTCAACACACAGGCTTGCCAGCATATCTTCTTCATTATTTCTTTCAATGCTTCAGTATGAAGACACCACTGTGCTAACAGCGTGCTGCATGTGTCTGATGGCTTGCAGTGCTGATTCGTGCTGTTCTGTGAAGACTAGACACTTACATTACAAGGACCACTTCATGTACATCTTTGAAATCGACAAACTGGAGCACGCCGTTACCTGGAGCAAACGTGACGAAGTCTGTGACACATTACCCATAGGACACCATTCGCTGTTCTGACTGCCTTTCTAATGGTCATCATGACAAAACTTGGGGTTTAACCAGCAGTCCTGGTGGAGTAGTTACCGTCGCGGGCTTCCGACTGGGAGGTCGCGGGTTCGATTCCCATCAGAGTCATGTGGGATTTTTCAGCCCCGACCGGCTCCTACCCAGAGTTGTGTTTGCTGCGGGCTCAGTTGGGAAGACTGGGACCACACATCGAGTTTCAACCACTTAATGGATGCGACTCGGAGAGTGTTGCCCAAATTTCCTGACCAGCAATGCAGGTGTATGTATCTCTCGGTCCTGGTTGACGCCGGAATATATTATGAAAGGAAGTGTAGTGTACAGCCGTCATACAGTCTCATACCAAAGTGGAAATCCGTAGCATCATCTTCATCATCCTCATTCTCATCAACCAGCAAAAAAAAGACAAGAAACAAACAAACAAACAAACAAAAAACACAAACAAACCAACTAACAAAACAACAACAACAGCAACAACAGCAGCAACAACAACAACAACAACAACAACACAACAAACAAACAACAACAACAACAAAACGGGGTTTATAAAAAGCAAAACCATAGGGGATGTATGTTAGGGTTATGTTCTAAACTTATTTCTGATCAGGAGGGGCTGAGGGGCGGGATGGGGATGGGGGCAATCAAATTCAGTTGCAAAGGCTTGAACTAACTCCCAAACATATTCACTGCAGATACATTTAAACGAGGACTGATGCCCAGAGGAGTGGGGGTGGTGCATGCAGACACTTCAATACAGACAGAATAACAATGTTCATGTATATGCAATTTCAGATGCCTTTCATGCTCTTCCTTATATTAATTACATCATTTTTTTCTAATCGGGATAGTTCTCCTTTTCTAATTTAAGTTGTTCAAACGCATCCTCACAGAATTTCCTAATTCATTTTCTAGTGTCAATGAGCGTTTTACACACACACACACACACACACACACACCACACACACACACACACACACACACACACACACACACACACACACACACACACACGTTTATCTCTCTCTCTCTCTCTCCTCTCGCTCTCTCTCTCTCTCTCTCTCTCTCTCTCTCTCTCTTATATATATTATTTATTCATATACTATAGCATCTAACCTCAGCATTCTATTTATTCTATATATATATATATTATATATATATATTATATATATTATATATATATATATATTATTATAGTATTGTATATTATTAGTATATCATAATTTTTTATATTTATAATGATAATATATACTCTTATATATATATAGTATATATAGTATATAATATATAATATATATATCATATGATATATATATATAACTGTGGGTTATGATTGGTCTATAGTACCGACATTCTCAACATGGCCAGCAATCCCTCCCTTAGCCTAGGTTGGAAGGAAAGTGGAGACCAACACCCTGATGACACATGTTATGGAACGGCAGGCCATTTCAGCAAGCACAAGGCGACGCTGTTTATCATCCAGGGCAGCCAACGTGAACATGGAACGCAGGGCATGTTGCGACAGAAAGCATTCAGGTAGGTCAGAGATGAGAACTCATTACGCGCTTGGATCAGTGATCCTGGAACATCGGACAGAACGACTGACCTCGGGAGAATGCTGCTGTACTCAGGACATGAAGAGGACAATGCCCCCATACTCAAGGAGTCGCACTGATGTTGTCTAAAACAGCTCAGAGAGCGCTTATTGGGTGGGAAGCTCGTGGCCCAAGATTCATCACGGCATCCTTCAGAACCAAGAAGAAGATCAACATGAATGTAATACAGTGTTATGCTTCTAAAAATGACAGTGAGGAAAGTGACAAGGACCAGTTCTACGATAGACTGTAGTCCATCATAGGAAGTACCCAGAGAGAGATATCACCATCCTAATGGGGGAAGATCGGAAAGGACAACACTTGGTATGAGACCATCATGGGAAGCCATGGATTGGGGGACAATAACGGGAACGGTGACCGACTGGCAGACCTATGTGCACTCAACTATTCTGTCATTGGTGGCAGCGTTTTCCCCCACAAGAACACCCACAAGGCCACCTGGGTTTCAGCAGACCACACAACAGAAAACCAGACTGACCACATCTGCATCAATAAGAAATTCAGATGATCCATGCAGGATGTGAGGGCAAAGAGAGGAGAAGACGTGGCTTCAGACCACCACCTCGTTGTGGCCAGGCTTACGTTGAAGTTAAAGAGGAATTGGATGACGGCACATGCAATACGACACAAGTACAATACAGCTCCCCTGAGATATACTAACAAGATCCAAGAAGATAGAACAACTCTAGGCAACAAGTTTAAAGTACTGCAAGAACTACTGGAAGAGGAAGACGGTACACTAGAGGACAAGTGGAAGGAGATCAAGGAGGCAGTAGCATCAGCATGCCAGGAGGTGCTTGGCCACAATAAGCACCAACACAAGGAATGGATCTCAGCAGACAGCCTATGCAAGATCCAACAGAGGAAAGAGAAGAAAGCGGCAATCACCAACAGCCAAACAAGAGCAGGGAAGGCCAAAGCACAAGCAAAACACATTGAAGCAAACAAACAAGCAATGAAGAGCATCAGAACAGACAAGTGGAAATATGAAGATGATCTAGCGACAGAAGCCGAACAAGCAGAAAAACAGGGAAACATGAAAGGACTGTGCGACACCACCAAGAAGCTGACAGGAAAGTACAGGAGACCAGAACGAGCAATAAAAGACAGAGTGGGAAGGCAATTCACAGGAGACGAGCAGCTGAAGAACAGATGGGTTGAGCATTCGAGGAGGTCTTGAACAGGCCATCGCCAGTGAACCCTCCAGACATCGAGGAGGCTGACTCAGACCTGCCCATAGACTGCGGGGCACCAACCAAAGAAGAAATTGGGAAGGCCATAAAACAGTTGAAGAACAGAAAGGCGGCAGGACCTGACAAAATCCCCGCAGAGGCACTGAAGACAGACATAGAGACCACAGTAGAGATGCTTCGGTCTCTCTTCAAGAAGATCTGGGAAGAGGAGTAAGTGCTAGCAGACTGGAAGGAGGGATACCTTATCAAGATTCCCAAGAAAGGCGACCTTAGCAACTGCGCGAACTACAACGGAATCATACTGCTGTCAGTGCCAGGAAAGGTTTTCAACAGAATCATTTTGAACAGGTTAAAGGATCCCGTTGATGCTTAACTCCGCGACCAGCAGCCTGGCTTTCGCAAGGATCGATCCTGCACAGACCAGATCGCAACGCTTCGCATCATTGTTGAGCAATCGAACGAGTGGAACTCATCCCTGTATGCCAACTTTATCGACTACGAGAAAGCCTTTTACAGCATAGACCGAACAACCCTGTGGAAGCTTCTCTGACATTACGGTGTGTCGGCTAAGATCACCACCACCATCAGAAACTCGTACAAGGCTCTGACCTGTAGAGTCATCCATGGAGGACAGCTCACGAAGGCATTCAAAGTGAGGATTGGTGTCAGACAAGGTTGCCTGCTTTCACCATTTCTATTTCTACTGGCAATCAACTGGATCATGAAGACCTCAACAGCTCAGAGAAGACATGGGACCCAGTAGACACCCTGGACGCTGCTTGACGATTTGACTTCGCCGACGACCTGGCACTACTTTCGCACACTCAACATCAGATGCAAGAGAAGACAAGCAACGTAGCAGCCACATTAGCACAAGCAGGGCTCAACATCCATGAAGGAAAGAGCAAGATTCTCAAGGCCAACAGTGTCAGCACCAACTCGATCATGCTGGACAGCGAGATGCAAGAGGAAGTAGAACCTTTACCTACCTGGGCAGTGTCATCGACAAGCAGGGGGGGGGGGGGGGGCACAGACGCCGACGTCAGAGCAAGGATCGGAAAGGCCATGGCAGCATTCGTACAGCTATGGAACATCTAGAGCTCCAAGGAACTGTTATGTTAGTCAACACCAAATTCAGGCTCTTCAACACCAACATCAAAGCAATTATATTGTATGGAGCGGAAACCTGGAGAACTACAGTTGCCACCACACGCACACACACAACAAGAGGTGTTCATCAACAACTGTCTGCGCAAGATTCTCCGCATCCGATGGCCAGACACCATCAACAACAACGAGCTCTAGGAGAGAACAAACCAGCTGCTCGCAGAACAGGAAATCACGAAACGACGTTGGGGCTGGATTAGACATACGCTGCGGAAGCCTGCAAGCAACACCACCAGACAAGCCCTAACATGGATCCCTCAAGGGAAACGAAAAAGAGGTCGGCCAAGGAACACCTGGCGCAGGGACCTGGAAGCAAACATCGGGAACATGGGGATGACTTGGCACCAGCTGGAAAAAAAGAGCCCAGGACAGAGATGCCTGGAGGTCCTTGGTTGGCGGCCTGTACCCCAGGAGGGGTAATAGGCGATGATGATGATGATGATGATGATGATGATGGATGATGATGATGATGATGATGATGATGATGATAATGAAGATGATGATGATGATGATGATGATGATGATGATGATGATGATGATGATGGTGATGGTGATGATGATGATGATGATGATGACTAAATCTTACGAAGCAGATAGCTATTGTTGCTGAAATTTGCTTTAATACAATCACACACTTCCCTATGTCCTTTTCACTCCATCTTCAACATGTAGATGTGCACCATCACATTGGTCTTACACGTGTTTGTTTCTTGGCGGGTCATTTAGGAGTAAGGGTGATGACCCAACTGCATAACTGGACCACCCTACATACAATGCCCTGAAATATACTCACTATACACTAAACATGTAGAAACACACCCAACACCATCCAATATACATCTGCACACCCAATAATATTAATCAGTCCTTGCCGACTATTTTCAAAATCCAGACCATTCAGTTTGATTACAGATGTCTAGCTATTCCTGCTTCTCAGACGTCAACCAAACGTTGTGCCTCATTTCAAAGTCTAAACGATGGCACCCAACCTATGCATGGATGCACCATGGACATACACATACACATACACATGCACACCGACACACACACACACACACACACACACAAGATGGCGGCCACACAAGATGGCCGCCACAGTCAAAACCCCTTGACGATAGCTTAAAAAAAATCAACAATGTACTATGAATAAGAATCAAAATAAGAAAAACAGTGGTCAAACTGGACTTCTATCGCTGCTGTCAAAAAACGTGAGTAGCTCGAGTCAAATCAACCGAAGCAGTATAGAGAAAAATCAAAATGTTCAGTTTGAGTGGCGACGGCCGTTTCGGCACATCTTCCAAAACAAACAGGAAGACAAAGTAGTCCTTCACATTGGCGACAATGATGAACAAACAGTGGAAGAGGCGCTTGATATGAAAAGCCTACTTAGATCGCTAAGCGACAGACTCTATAATCTGGAAAAAATCATCGAGAACCAGTCCAAAATCATCGAGTCGACTCTGTCAAAGCGCAAAACCAAAGACCAAGACACACAAACGGAAACTCTTCACCACCCGTCTTACGCAGATGCCTTGCGTTCCGAGCCTGTTAAACCTATCAAACCACCAAGGCCGAGTGAAAAAGAAGTGTCAAAATCAACAGAAAAAGAAGTGTCAAAATCAACAGAGTGCCAATCTAAAGCAAAAAATCAAAAGGCAAAAACCAAAACAGAACGTGAAAAAGAGAAGAGCGTCAAAAGTAAGAACTACGTCAGAGATCGTCACGGCAAATTACATCATCACTCAGACAGAGAACGCGGTGAAGATGAAAGTGAAACAAGGGAACTTCCAAATGTGCTGTTTGACTCTGTGCTTTCAAAAATCAACAAGAACAGACTTGGGAAGTCTTTCGGGTTTAGAGGCAAAACGGAAAAAGCTTTCAAAATAAATGAAATCAAACCAGCACTCAAGAAAGTCCGACGAATCATGCGATGCACTGCTAGTCCATTGTGGAATCAATGACCTAAAGAACACAACACCTGCAAGCTGCGCTGATGAACTTGTGAAATGCATCAGAGACATTTCTAACAGCTGTCCTCAAATGGAAATTGGTCATTAGTAAGGTGACGCCTATCAAGGACCCCCAACTGAATGTAAAGGCGGATTTGTTCAACGCCATAGTAGCTTCTGAGCTGTGTAACATGGAAAACGTTTCCCTTGTCAGTCACTCGCGGCTTCCAGTTACGACCAACATCCTCCATGACGGTCTCCACCCTACCTTCACGGGCACCAGTATCCTCGCCAGGACAATTGGGCATCATCTGAATGGGCTATTCTGGACCAGGCCAAAGAAGACTACACGGTGCCGCTACCTCTACCCTAGGTCCTTCCATCCCCACCCGGATGACCTGCATTTCTACTCTTGAAGCAGCACACACGATCGGCCCTTTTATATTTAAAGCAATGAACATTATTTTGGTTCATAAACATTGTTGAATCCAACATCATTAGGACTGTTATACATTTATCCTCATCTTGTGCCTTACATATTTATGTATGCCTAATATGTTAAAAAAAACCCAACCTTTAAGTACATTAATCAATATTTTGTCCTCTTATTTTACTCATGACAATTAAAGTTTTTTAAGGTATTTCAATGGAATTGTCGATCCATCACAACCACTCTTGATCAAGTAGTACAACAACTATCAGAAGAAAAATATCATGTCTTAGCTTTACAATCATTAAATGTACGGAAGGAAACGTTACCTATATTAGACGATTATTATTTTCCACCGATTATTCAAAAAGTAGATAACCATGAAAAAATACATGTAGCAATATATATTCGTGAAGGAGAAAAATACCTGCCATGCACTAGTCCTGTTCCACCAGACGTTCCCGGACTGCATGCTTGTGCAGTAAAGGTACAGGTAAATTGTAATGTACTAACAATTGTTTCTGTTTATTTACCACAAGGTCCAAATGATACAAACACAGAATAGCTTCACTCGATTCAGTCAGTCCAGTCAAATAAATATCTCGTCAGTGGTGACTTTAATGCCCATTCGCCATTTTGGGAAAAAGGATGTCAAGTCATAACTAGTAACCGCTTTATTGAGAACATAGTTGACTCATCTCTCTACCTTTTAAACAATGGCAATATAACTCGCATTCCAGTAATCCCAAACATAATCCTAGTGCCATAGATTTAACATTAATTCCCCAGAGCTAGCGGTTTCTTGTGATTGGCAAACTCTTAATGACACATTAAATAGTGACCATCTACCTATTGTCATTACATTTGAAACGATGAGACCTGAAACAAACAATGTAACACACGATAAAGTTAAAAAACAATACTGTTATAAATTTGCTAACTGGAATAAATTTTCATTCTTGTTAAGCTCATTTTATATTGATGAAGAACAAATTAATAGTCAAGATGTAGAAACATTGTATGATCGATTTCAAAAGACTGTACTCTCTGCTGCTAGTGAATCAATTCCAACAGTAACATCTGTAAAATCAAAAAACATTTGGGTAATGTCTGGTGGAATGAGACTTGTCAAAAGGCTAAAGAAGAGAAACAGAATAAAATAAAAGAATATAAAAGATCTAGTTGCAAAGCGAGACGACTGCAGGCGGAAATCCAAACAAATCTCAAATAAATGTTAGCGAACCGCCCAGAGAACGTGGACAAACGAGTCACAAGACAAAACACAACGCGTTTCGACCTCTTAGGTCTTCGTCAGGTGATATATAAACGAATAAAACAACGAAAATTCACTTAGCTTTGATCGCTTCAGATCGCTTAGGGTTCAGCGCAAGGAAGAAGGCGTTGAATGAGAACGAGGCTGTTGGAAGGGAAATAGTGAGTGAGTCAAAGTCGTAATGATGATAATAATATTACTGATAGGAATACTAATAATGGTCAAAATATTGGGGGGGGGGGGGGGGGGGGGGGGGGGGGAAGACAGGATCAATCTTGGTGTCAATAAGTATGGGTACGGGAGAAAGGAGAGTGGGTTAGAGGATTCTTAAGCAGCAGGGTTGCCGTGGCAACAGTCCCAGAGGCGAAGGCGATTGTGATGTCAATGCTAGTGGTAGTATCAATACAAGCAATAGCATTACTGACTGATACTGCTAACAACGATAGTGAAGGTTAAGGTAACGAAAGCATGATACAGAAACATATTTAGAAAATACATTTTTATAATAATCAAATAAATAAATAAAGGAAACATTTTTTAAAAAAATAAATAAAAAATAAAAATAATAAATTAAAAAAATAAAAAATAAAAAAAAAAAAAAAATAGAAGGGGAAACCACTCAGAGATATACATAGTTATCGAATATAAAAGAGAAAAGGATCCTAAGGAGAAGGTTAAAAAGCTTCTTGAGAAGAAAAGAGCAAGAAACGCACAAAACAAAGTGAATGCACAAGCAAAGCGGCAATATTGGTCTTCATTTTGTGAGAATGAGGTGTCACATTTCAAAGATATGCAAAAAAGCTTCGACACATTTAAAAACAATGAAAAATGGGGTTAACCTACCGCAGTGCCCTATCACAGTAAACAATTCAGAGTTTCCATCAAATTTTGATAAAGCTGAAGCTTTTGCTGATCTGTTTGCAAGAAACAGCAGCATAGACAACTTAACAACTAAAAAACACTGTGAAAATGAAGAAGAAAAAAAAAAAAAAATATTATATATATATATATATAATGGTCCACAGCCAGTAGAAGATCATTGTTTGAATACCTCAATAACATTGCAGGAAGTCATAGAACGAATTATGAATTTGAATAAAAATAAATCAGTGGGCCTAGACGGCATTTCTAATGAAATGTTAAGTCATCTTCCACAAAATATGATATATTTTTTGCATTCATTTTTAAAAAAAATGTTGGACAGATGGTAACATGCTCAAATTTGGAAGCATTCTATTATTGTTCCAATTCACAAGAAGGGGAAACCACTCAGAGATATACATAGTTATAGACCTATTGCATTAACATCAAATACATGTAAATTGATGAAAAAGACTGCTTTAAAAAGACTTGTTCATGATTGTAATAAACTACAATCATACCAATCAACCAAGCTGCATTTCAGACAGGCAGATCTCAAATGGAACATTTGGTCAGACTCACAACGCATTGTAAAGCATCAGTTTGCACGTCGTAAAAACGTACTTGCAACGTTTTTTGTTTATACGAAAAGTCTATGAACAAGTATGGCACAAGCGGCTTTTGTTTAAATTAAAGAATATTGGTATTAATGGAAACATGTACAAATATATTCAATGTTTTTCTTCATCGTAGGCATATTCAAACTAGAGTAGGAAATACCTATTCTAACCCAAGACCTTTACAAATGGGCTTACCCAAGGATCGGTAATTTCTCCATTTTGTTTAATATTTTGATTTCTGATCTAACCAAAGGTCTTTCTAAAGATACAGAATTTGCTCAATTTGCTGACGATATATGTATATGGAGTAAAGTAACGATGAAAAAATACTCCGTTAAGATCACTGAATTATATTAAAATGAAATACCAACACGAACTAAATAAAATCAGTACATTTTTACACGAAAACGGACAATCTCTTTCACCTGAAAAAACGAATTTGATGCTGTTTAATTCTGGAAATGATCCAGATAAGCTTCCCGTTTTCACCTTAGATGACACTATTTTAAACTATGTTAAAAGCGTTAAATTCTTAGGTGTAATCCTAAGTAGTAAACTAACATGGATACTCACATTGACCATATTGTAAATAAAGCAAGAAAAAGTCTGAATTTCTTTAGAATTGTCAGTAAACAATCTTGGGGACAAGACACTAAAAGTTTAACTGTTTTAGCAACTGCCCTTGTACGCTCAAGACTTACATATGCTCAGGAAGTATTTTTTAATGCACCTAAACATATTTTAAATAAACTTCAGAGCACTGATTGCAAAGCCTTCAAAATTGCCTTAGGGGTTCCCAAAATACGTCAAACTTAGGGACATACAACGAAGTGGGAGTTTACCTCTATCTGAAATTAGAAAGGCTTCTACTTTAAAATTTATCTTAAAAGTTTCTCACAAAGAATTTTTGCTCAGAAGAGGTATGTTTAGATTCGGAAAGGATTTTGGAAAACGTGCACAATA
The DNA here is from genome assembly GCA_018398815.1 of Conus ventricosus. Lineage (NCBI taxonomy): Eukaryota > Metazoa > Mollusca > Gastropoda > Neogastropoda > Conidae > Conus > Conus ventricosus. The sequence goes on from CM031610.1 coordinate 93,178,858, forward strand.
TATACAATCCACAAAATCTATTTATTCATTTTCCTCAGATCTTCTAAAAGATACAAAATAGATAAAAAGAATATCGCCGGAAACCTACGATTTCACCCATTCCAAATGGGTACAATCAAAAGTTTCCTTTGACATTGACTACAATAAGTTAACAAAAAAGGATTCTCCCAACATTTTGAGAAATTTTGTCTACACTCACTTAGAAAATAAGTACAACCATCACTTAAAAATATTCACAGATGGCTCAGTATTGGATGATAATAGCACGGGAGCAGCTTTCATAATTCCTAGCTTAAAAATAGAAAAGTTATTTTCATCTTGGTAAAAGTCTGTCTATATAATTATAGCGCAGAATTACTTGCTATACTCAAATCATTGGATTTCATTTTGAATTCCCCATAAATAACAGTCAAATCGTAATATGCGCTGATTCAAAAGCGGCATTGATGGTATTAAGTCTTCTAATTCATATGTACGATTAGACATGATAACTGAAATTAATCATATAGTACACCTTCTTTCCCAAAAAGGCATTAATATTACTTTTTGTTGGGTGCCTTCTCATTGTGGTATATCGGCAATGAACAAGTAGACAAAGTTGCCAAAAAGGCAGCTCAAAACCTTAGCGGCACAGTAACAATAAATGTTCGCTTAGATCTGGCAGAATGTTTCTCTATCATAAATAAAACATCTCATGATAATGCAACAAAAACACTGAGGAACTCGGACATATATTATTATAACAATTGCATCAACTATAATGACTAAAACAATGGGGATAACATCATACAAAAGATTTATTTCCTCATCCAGGGAGATTGAAAGTCTAATCCATAGGCTTCGTTTTAAACTCGTTTAAAACAAAATATTGCAAAGATATTAAATGTATGTGTGGGGATTCTATAAGTGTCAATCAGTTACTGATTCATTGTCCCAAAACAAAAGAGCTGTTTAATAAATCAGGTATTGAGGGATTTGTTGATGGATCGACTCCTTTATCACTATCTAGTATATTAAACAATTTTGCACTCTTGAATCTATTTCTAAATGTTTATTAGGCTGTTCACTTAATATTTATCTTTAGCATTTGTGATTGTTACAGTTAAAATTTTTGTTTAAGTTAAACGTTCTGATGAATCGGGTGGGTGGAGGGTTATGATTACATGTCTTACATACTACTTTAAAACTTACACTCCCTAAAAAATGCTTCTCTTCATTCTTTACTCAAGCCACTCTACACTATATATTTCTGATCACTTCTAATGGAAGGACTTAAACTGAAGAACAACACAAAAGACAAACAACACACACACACACACACAACACACACACACACACACACACACACACCACACACACACACACACACACACACACACACACACACACACACACCTCACACACACACACACACACAACACACACACACACACACACACACACACACACACACACACACACACACACACACACACACAACACACACCCACACCACACACACCACACACACACACACACACACACACACACACACACACACACACACCACACACACACACACACGCACGCACGCACGCACGCACGCACGCACCACACACACACACACACACACACACACACACCACACACACACACACGCACGCACGCACGCACGCCGCACACACACACACACACACACACACACACACACACACACACACACACCACACACACACACACACACACAACACGTGCGAGCGGACTGACATACCTCATTGCGGTCAACTTTGATATATATGCAGCATGAACTGAGATTGAAAGATAATCCAAACATGGCCGCTGCTAAAATAATATGGTGCTGGAATTAAGAAGACCTTTAAGAAACACAAAACCACCTATTTACTCTCCACGTATAGAAAATTCATTTTAATTTTCAAATTTGTCCTTTATTAGAGAGTTGTGGAAAGAAATATGACTGAAAGTCAGGAGCATGTTCCTGTGAAAATATAACAACATCGAATTGTACCTAACACAATCTTTATGAATCAGAAAAAAAAGTACAAAACAACAGCAGCAACAATGACAACAACAAGAACAACATTTCTGTAATGTTAGCATACATAATTTTTTTCACGAGGTCATTTCCCGCAGATTTTTTTTAACTTGATGTGGACTTTCATTATCGTACCCTGACTAAAGAACTGTGTATCAGCAAAAAGTCGGTGAAAAATGTATTATGGACTAAAGATTGAAGAGACCGATTTAACAAACTTTTTGTAGTCTATCATCTGCGATATTTGCAACATCCAATGCTTGAAATGGACTTTTCCTCAGTTGTTACTTTTTCCTCCTTCACCTTTTCTGCGAAATAACGTCCACATGGTTTCTCTGTACTTGGAACCCATCACATAGTACACAAAGAAATTAAAAGGTAGGTTGACATAGGAAAGCCACTGAAACCCACAAACGTTGCAAAATAGAAAATTGTGATGGCGACCACCAACTCTCATCTCTGGCAAAATCAGAGACCATACGGAACAACAGGTGGGAGAAATACGATGATGAGAAACACAGAGCTGCCAATCAGCATCTTAGTCAGTGCTACCTCCCGTACAGAAAGTGTTTGGATTTCCGGTACGCCATGTCATTATCTGACAAGTTTGACGGCAGTGAGTATGGTAGCTGCAACACCACTACAATCGTACCTCCGGGAAAAACAGCTCCAAATACAATGATGTCCAGAAAGTCGATGAATTCTTTATGCCGGTATAAAAATGTTCCAGCCACCATTGCCGGTATGACTGCACCCGTTTCAGATCATAAAAACACCCGACCCTGTGTCGAATGCAACGATGAAATACAGGCTGAGAATCATGATGTATACAGCAACAATGATAAAACCCATTGTCTTAGTGCGCAGCATGTTCTGGTACTTCAGTGGACTGAACACACAGTAGCATCTTTCACAGCAATAACTGCAGACAGAAATATAGAAATGAAAAAATTCCCATAAACACAAGGAAATTGCTGTTGGCCAGAAACTTATTTGTGGGGGGGATATTTTCCTGAGCGGAAGATTAAATAGACAATTTTCTGCATGGACAATCATGTTCGCTGTTAAGAACAGACAGTCCCAAAAAAGACAGCGAAAAGAGGCACAGATTGACGCGATCTTTAAGGCCCTGTTGTAGAACACCAACATGTTGATGCGTTCGCTGGTCCACCAATCAGAAACAAGATGCCTGTCAAAAACATCTTTCATTTTCTTGCAAAGGTTCCACTTCTGCGCTGACAATATTGTCTTGATTATCCCAGGTAAAAATTCCATATCACTAAATCTGATTTCATTGCATGCCTCTTGGAGAGAGGAGTTCTGGGCGTCTGTTTGCACAGTGGGGTTTGTAACTGTGCTTGGGATGATCATGTTCTCTGACAGACTGAAACAAAATTACATTGGATGGAATACCCGCAAAAATACAGTGCCATGACAAATTCATTCTCAACGTAGTTAGTTTCATGACGATCGTGGTGTGTATATAATTATCAGGATACTAGAGTAGAGACAATCACGAGAACGACAACGAAACCCACATCTTATTAATCACATAAGATAGAGTTTCAAGTTGTACTTTGTTCATAAACACTGTTATATGACGGCCCCCATGCACACACTTACATGCACACAGAGACAATCACGTGCCCCGCACGAAAACAACGCATCTGACTCTTCCTTTCACTACAACAAAGTACAACATGGTCTTAAATTTCTCTCCTCGGTAATTGTTTTTTTCAACCTTCTATTCCCGCCTCACTTCTTTTGGCGCGAGTAGGTTTAAATATTTTTTTTTTTTTTTCGCAATATGTTATTTAAAAACACACGCACACACACGCACACAACACACACACAAACACACACACACACACACACACACACACACACACACACACACACAACACAAAACACCACACACACTACGAAACGCACGCACGCACGCACGCACGCACGCTACACACACACACACACACACAAAACACACACACACACACACACAACCGCACCAGCGCGCGCGCGCGCCCCGCGCGCGTACGCATGCACGCACGCACGAATGCATGCAAACACATACACTTTTACTTACACACACACACACACACACACACACACACCGCACGCACGCACGCACGCACGCACGCACCACGCACACACGCACACAACACACACACACACACAACACACACACACACACACACAACACACACACACACACACACACACCACACGCACACGCACACACACCCACACCACACACACACACACACACACACACACACACACACACACACACACAGAAACGCAAAACACACACATACACACCAGGTCACAAAGGGGGGGGTGTCTTCTTTGCAAAAAAAAAAAAAAAAAGAGAGCGTAAAACAGCACTCTCAACATCAGCCTCCAAAAGCTTCTAACCCGGTGAGCATACAGCCTGTTTTGAAGACTAACCGGACAAGTCTGTTGGGCGCGAGGCTGAAAAAAAAACCGCCCGTAAGCCCGTCAAGCAACGTTGTTTTCGTCTTTGGGGCGGCGCCTCGCACCAGATCCGAGACTCCATAGTGCGGCTGGACGAGACAGCGTCACAGCCCCAGAGACAGAATGGAGAAACACCCAAGAAAGGAAGCATCGCGCTCGGTAAGTCCTGTACTTACAAAGGAGGACCATGCCGCAGGGACTGCCTGCCTGTCAAAGACAGTTGGTAGGCTGTTTCATTCGGATATCTTTGGATAACGACCCAGCTTTCGTTCAATGGACTGTGAGAATGCCTTGTGATTGTATATTACATGTTTGTATTTTGTTATAAAATAATATGCATGCTTAAGTGCTATTACTTTTTTGTTATGGACAAAATTCGCATTATTTCACTAAATGCAAGAGGATTAAAAAAAAACGAACTTAAAAAGGAACTCACTCTTTAGATTCTTCAAAAGTAATAAGTACGACGTAATCTGTTTGCAAGAGAGTCACGTGACTAGAACTGAAATTGAATTATGGAAGAAAGAATGGGGTGTTAAGATATTCTACCATGAAGGTACTAAAAGAAGTAGAGGTGAGCTCATCTTGATCTCACGTTTCTTTCTGGGTGAGGTTAAGTTAGTCATGTCACAAGAAAGAATATTGGTTATTTCTGTATGTAATGAAAAACAAAACTCTATAATTACAAATGTGTATGCCCTTAATGAATCAGAGATAAATTGCCTTTTGAGATTTCAACTGCGTCCTAAATAACAAGCTGGATATTATTTCAGGCCATGCTCATAATACGTGTGAGGTCGAATCCTTAAAACAGACAGTAAAGAACTTAGTCTTACCGACGCTTGAAGAATTTACCACCCGTTAGAGACAGAATTTTACGTGGAATAGACATAACCCATTCATAGCACGTCATAGCGCCAGGGTTGTTTCCGTCGGTGGGAGAGATCATCATCTCATTGGACAGCTACCGCCCGCCTCAAGCTGGGCAGCCCCCAGCCAATAGGGTGCTGTCTCGCCACAGTTCGCCTGCCTTACTGGGTGCGTAGGGCTCAGGGTACGGAAGTATCTGACAAGCGGACTGAAATCACTGCACCAGGCAAAAGCAAGGGAAAATCAAAATTAACAAGAAAAACTCCAGCTCTTAAGCTTGGCACCTGGAATGTAAGGACAATGACTCCTGGATTATCGGACGACCTCCAGGCTATTGGCGATGTTCGGAAGACCTTAGTCATCAACGATGAACTTGTGAGACTCCAGGTCGACATCGCCACACTGCAAGAGACGAGGCTTGCTGACTCTGGAACCATCCGAGAAAGGGATTTCACGTTTTTCTGGCAAGGGAAGAGCGCTGAAGACACCAGAGAATATGGCGTCGGATTTGCTGTCCGGAACTCTTTGCTAGGGATGATAGAACCCTGCCAACAAGGAACTGAAAGACTGCTATCACTCCGCCTCAACACCACCACTGGTCCCGTCTACCTGATCACGTCTATGCGCCAACACTCAGCGCCACCAAGGAAACAAAGGATGAGTTCTACGACCAGCTTGACTCACTTATCCAGAGGATCCCCAAAGACGAGCAACTGTTATTGCTGGGTGACTTCAATGCCAGAGTGGGCGCTAACCATGATTCCTGGCCCTCCTGTCTTGGTAAGTTTGGTGTTGGAAAGATGAATGAAAATGGGCAGCGACTCCTGGAGATGTGCTCATACCACGACCTCAGCATCACCAACTCCTTCTTCCAGACAAAGCCCCAGCAGAAAGTGTCATGGAGACACCCTCGCTCCAACCATTGGCATCAGTTAGACCTGATTATCATCAGGCGGTCTGCCTTGAGGTGTGTCCTTTTTACTCGCACCTTCCACAGCGCCGACTGTGACACCGATCACTCGCTGGTGTGCTGCAAGATCAAGCTCCAGCCTAAGAAGATACATCGCTCTAGGCCTGAAGGCAAACCTCGCATCGATGTGAACAAGACCACACATCCTGACAAGGCGGCGGAATTTACCCAAGCCCTCTCCGAGATGTTCGACTCAGACCCTCCTGGTGGCTCAGCCCATGAGAGATGGGACCACATCAGAGAGACAGTACACAGCACTGCCATGAAGATTTTCGGAAAAAAAACAGACCAAGAACAACGACTGGTTTGAGGCCAACTCCTCCACACTCACTCCAGCCACAGAAGAACGCCGCAGCGCCCACCTGGAATACAAGCGATCCCCCAGCCAGAGAACCCTGCAGGTGTACAGATCTGCAAAGAGCAAAGTACAGAGATTAGCAAGGCAGTGCGCTAACGACTACTGGCTTCAGCTATGTCAAAACATCCAGATATCGGCCGATACTGGAAACATCAAGGGCATGTACGACGGCATCAAAAAAGCAATGGGCCCCACCAAGAAGACTACAGCTCCACTAAAGTCTGCCACGGGCGAGACCATCCAGGACAAGGACAAGCAGATGGAGCGTTGGGTGGAACATTATTCCGAATTGTACTCCAGACAGAACCACGTCACCGACGAGGCCCTTGATGCGATTGAAAGCCTCCCCCTCATGGCGGAACTGGATGAGAAACCCACTCTGGCAGAACTAGAGAAAGCAATCATGAGCCTGTCCCCAGGAAAAGCACCAGGGAAGGATGGCATACCACCAGAAATCATCAAGTGTGGCGGCAGTGCACTGCTCGAACATCTGCACAACCTTCTATGTCAGTGCTGGGAGGAAGGAGCAGTACCTCAAGACATGAGAGATGCCAATATTGTCACATTATACAAGAACAAAGGCGACAAAAGTGACTGCAATAACTACAGAGGAATATCTCTCCTGAGCATTGTAGGCAAAGTATTTGCAAGAGTCGTCCTGAACAGGCTGCAGAGGCTCGCTGACAGAGTGTACCCAGAGTCGCAGTGCGGGTTCCGCTCGGAGAGATCAACCATCGACATGGTCTTCTCCATCAGACAGCTGCAGAGAAATGCAGAGAGCAGCACAAGCCCCTCTTTCTGGCCTTCATCGACCTGACCAAGGCATTTGATCTTGTCAGCAGAGACGGGCTCTTCAACGTCCTAGCGAAGATAGGCTGCCCACCAAGACTCTTGAGCGTGATCCAGTCCTTCCACGACGACATGAAAGGCACAGTGCAGTACGACGGCTCGACATCAGATGCCTTCAACATACGCAGTGGAGTCAAACAGGGCTGTGTCCTCGCTCCCACCCTCTTCGGCATCTTCTTCGCTGTCCTGCTGAAGCACGCCTTTGGGACATCAATTGAGGGTGTTTACCTTCACACCCGATCAGATGGCCGACTGTTCAACCTGGCTCGGCTGAAGGCAAAGAGCAAAGTACGAGTAGTGACCATCAGAGACATGCTGTTTGCAGATGACGCTGCTCTGGCCACCCACACCGAAGCAGAGTTACAGTGCCTGATGGACCGCTTTGCAAAAGCTTGTGATGAGTTTGGCCTGACAATAAGCTTGAAGAAGACGAATGTGATGGCTCAGGATGCTGAACAACCCCGCATCACCATCAACAACCATGAATTAGAGGCCGTTAACCAGTTCACGTACCTCGGTTCCACCATCACCAACAACCTCTCTCTGGATACGGAGATCAACAGAAGGATTGGCAAGGCCTCTACCACCCTGGCCAGACTATCTCAGAGAGTGTGGAACAACAGCATGTTAACATTGAACACCAAGATTGCTGTGTATCGAGCCTGTGTGCTAAGCACTCTCCTGTACGCCAGTGAATCCTGGACCCTGTATGCCTCACAAGAGAAGAGGCTAAGTGCCTTCCACATGCGCTGTCTCCGGCGCATACTTGGGATCACATGGAATGATCGCGTGACAAACAACGATGTGCTTGAGCGTGCAAAGATTCCCAGCATGACCACTCTTCTCCGTCAGCGTCGCCTCAGGTGGCTTGGTCATGTGCGTCGAATGGACGACGGCAGGATCCCCAAAGACATTCTGTACGCAGAGCTTGCCTCTGGCAAAAGAACAATTGGAAGACCACAACTCCGCTTCAAGGATGTTTGCAAGCGCGACCTGAAGGCTCTCGACATCGACACCAACACCTGGGAAGAGCTTGCTCGGGACAGATCCAGCTGGAGACACACTGTGAACACTGGGCTGGAAGCTGGCGAAGAGAAGCTCCGGAAGCTTGCCGATGACAAGCGTGCACAGAGAAAGAACAAGCAGCTGCTGCCAGCAGCTGACTCGGCCTTCAAGTGCATCAAATGCGGCAGAGACTGCCACTCCCATGTGGGTCTATACAGCCACAGCAGATGCTGTATGACCAACTGAAACATTCGCAGAGGGCGCAAATCCATCGTCTCCCGAGACTAACGGATGCCAACATTACGTGGAATAGACATAACCCATTCATAGCACGTCGTTTAGATTACTGCTTAGTTAGTGAAAACTTACTGCCCTTATGTGTTTCCTGCGAACATATAGTCAGCCCACATACTGATCACAAAGCAGTGGTATTAGAAATTAATGAGGATTCCTTTATAAGAGGGTCGGGCAACTGGAAATCTAACAACAGTTATCTTTGAAATGACTTATTTATTAACGATACGAATGCAATATTGGATGCTTTCGTATCAGAGTATGAGAATGAAGAAATAAATGACATGGGGAAAAATGGGAGTTATGCAAAGTTGAAATTAGAAATTTTTGTGTTGAATTTGGAAAAAAACGTTGGCTTGTAAGAACAGGAACGAATCGCTGAAGCTGCAACTCAGCCTCCAAGAACTAGAATAATTGTTGGCAAAAAAATCCTCAAAATAAGAATCTCCAGACAGACTACTTGCAAGTAAAGCACAAATTAGAACTGATGGCTATAAATAATGCTAGAGGAGCACAAATAAGATCAAGGATCAAATGGATTGAAGAAGGTGAAAAAAAATGCAAAATAATTTTATGCCTTGAAAAAGCAAGGAACAAAAAACGAATTCTGAATAGATTGAAAAACGAGTCAGGTGAAGTGATTACTGACCAAAAGGAAATCTTACGGGAACAGTTTTCTTTTTTACGAATCAATATACAATCAGAAAACTTTTTTTTTAATGTGAATCAAGACGTTGATGACTTTATTCGCAAAGAAAATCTACCACGAATGAAAGAAGATGAAGCTGCTCTGTGTGAAGGTACCATAACTTTAAAGGAAACGTCAAATACTCTTCAAAACATGAAAAATGGTTCAGCTCCAGGCAGGGATGGTCTGACAACTGAGTTTCTGAAATTCTTCTGGAGAAAAGTAGGTCCGCTTATTACTAATTCGTTCCTTGAATCTTACAGGAAAGGGAATTAGCATTCACGCAGACACAAGGTATCATTATTTTACTTTATAAGTGCAAAGACCTAGAAAGGGAAAATCTAATTGGAGGTCTATCACATTAACAAACACAGATTATAAAATTCTGGCTAATGTACTGGCAGATAAGTTAGGTAAAGTTGTAAACACCTTGTTAACGAAGACCAAGTAGGATACATTAAGGGAAAAATATTGCAACAGTTTTTAAGATCCATTGATGATGTCATGAACTATCTGAATAAAACTGATAAAGCAGGTTATTTGTTGGCCTTAGACTACTCCCAGGCGTTTGATTCTATTTCTAAAGAATATATGTTACATGCATTTGAAATATTTGGGTTTGGACCTAATTTTCAAACACGGGTATCTGCTCTGACCTGTAACTCTCAAAGTTACATAAATCATTGCGGATGGCTCTCTGAACCTTTTTGATGTCAGCTGGGTATCCCTCTTCTCCCCTCGCATTCATTCTTGTGGTGGAAACATTGGCCATCAAGGTGAGAAAGCAGTTCAATAGAAGGAATTAAAATGTCATCGACTGACAGACAAAGAAATGTATATCTGAAAATTAAACAGTATACAGATGACACAACATTTTTTCCTCAAGAACAAGCAAGACATGAACACTTCTTGTAATATACTTAGTTCGTTTGAAAATTTTTTCTAGGCTGAAATTGAACTTAGAAA